>JAWZYV010011406.1:0-34704 GCA_038373885.1 Cheiracanthium punctorium | reverse complement strand
ACACACACAAAAAAAAAAAATCATGAATTAAAAGATATAATACGTACACTTTAAACGTAGCATCAATTTCATCTACCCAAGTTTCCACAACGTAATCGTGCATCTCAATATTTCTGCTTACTTGAGGGCTTTCTTCTTGCAGCCAGAGAAATACGTCAGAAACGTACTTCTCTGGTACCAGAGGTAAGGCCGCAATTCTTTTTATCCAACGCTTTACGTCTTCATTATTTTTGTAAAGCGAAGAAAGCTTAAGATTTTGAACCTGAAAAGAAGTAATCAGTTGTTTCAAACATCCAAAAAATCGTAGGACGAATATGAAAGATCTTCTGTCGGAAAAGTTTGTGGGGACTGTTTTAATTAGAGAAGAGCTTTTTTTCGTATGGAGAGGACGGATAAATGAATTCCTTTAGTGGACAAATTTAGCTCGTTCACATTTTCCTTGACGTTACATTTAAAAAAATGAATAACGAGAAAAATGCATTATTATTTAATTCTTATTTTGATTTATCAAATATTTAAGAAATTTTCAAAATTCGTCCTCCAAGTTTGCCTAACTGCTAAAGTAACAGAGTATTGATCGGAGGACTCTAGATTTTAAATTTAACCTAAAAAAAACTGCGTTGGAATAGTAGAGGATGTACACCGTCCTATCTGTGTATTAGAAGGTGTGCGGAAAAAAGCGCACCAGAAAAAAGCGCACCCGGGAAAAAGCAATACCGGGTTCAAATTTGTAGAAGAGGGAGGTGAGTGCATTCAGTTGACTACTTGGCTCAAATTTGTTTTGCAGCAAAAGTACAGATGTGTAGTAATTTCTTTTCTTTGTGTAAAAAAAAAAATCGAAACTTTATCAAAAGCTAAAGGGCAATAAGGCGTTTCGGACGTCCATGGGGCTACTGGAAGAGTTATCTGAATGGCAATTTTCAATACAGATAAATACAATGTACCGCTGTTTACGCCCTTTTGGACGCCCACTTGTTTCTCATATTCTTTTCATTTACCCCCCCCCCCCTCCTCTCAACTCAAAAAATAAACCCATTCAAATCATGCGCTTTTTTTTCCGGTGCGCATATTTAATCAAAGTTGTGAAGGGGAATAAGCTTTGCCATACTAGTAATGGTAAAATATAATTATTAAAACTATTCCAACAAAACTAATTAAAAATTAATTTTAATATAAGTTATATATAGCCGATATTTTACTTTTAAGAAATGAGTTTTAAATAATTTTTAGCCAGTTTCCTTTAAAAAGAGTTTTGTTAGCCAGTTTCCTTTAAAAAGAGTTTTGTTAGCATTTAGAAATGAAAATTTGTATAAAAACATTACACTTATACAAACATTTGATATAAAAAGTTTTTTTAAGGAAGTTTTTTTGAATTGACTTATTAATACCATAATTTAATTCTGAAAAAAAAGCATACCTAAAATAACAGAAGTAATATTTAAAATTAAATATATATACTTATAAATCATTCATTCTAAGAATTATTATTTAAAACCAAAGAGTTAACAAGATAAATTACCATCAATCAGAATAAATTCTTGCACTTATAAAAAGAAAACCAGTAATAACAAGCCATAGCTGATTACAAATCAGACTGAATGGGATAACATATTACAGAGAACGTGCATGTTAAATCTGTGGAGTCTTGTATTCTTTTTTTAGGGTTGCCTGTTAGGTGAGAGATGGCATTTAAAATTTTCGAAACTGCTATAATTTGTTACTGAATGACAAGTTTTGGACTTTGTCCTAAGAATACAAACAAATTGAACTATTGGGAGGTGGAGGAGGGTCATCCAGATTATGAAAAATTTAGTATAAAACTGATACAAAAAATTCACAGTATTAAAAAAAAATCATAAAACGGTAAAGGACAATGAGGCGTTTCGGATGGCCATGGGCTACTCTGCATACTGTATACTTACAAATCAGGCCACTGTTCTTGGAAAAGTTGTCTGAGTGGCAATTTTCAATACAGATAAATACAAAATACACTAATGTACCTCTGTTTACGCCCTTTTGGACGCCCACTATGTTTCTCACATTTTTTTAAATTCATGCCCCCCCCTCCCTCTTTTCTAAAAATACAAACCCATTCAATATTGTGCGCGTTTTTCCGTGATTCGTATTAGAAAGTCCCATTAATTTAAATAATTCAACGGACAGCGGACGTTCTTACTCTCTTTCAAATACCTTGTTCGGCCATTGATCATAAAAATAAGTAAAAGGTAGAAGAATATAAAAGAACTAAATGACTTAAAAGCAAATCGTAAAAAAAAAAACTGCCATTAAAAACAAAAATCAGAATAAAAATTTATACTAAGAATTTATATAAAGAATAGATAAAGTATACTGGAAGGAATAAACACCCCTGGTGCAATCACAAGAAGGAAAAAATGTGCACCTGTCTGCTATTCAGACGATTTTCGTCGTAAATTTCACACAATAAGGTCAGCATAACTATCTGCTGACACATTAAAAATATTAGCAAATTTGTGTCTCCCCCCCCCCCCCATGCCCAAATGACTTATATGTATATTAATTTAAAAAAAAAATACCTTTCGCCAGATACACTGAGTGTAGTGGAATAAGCAACCTTTCAATTCAATATTCACAAAACATTCTCTCACTGCAGCCATGGATGCTTCTTCGAAATCCAAAAGAGCGCAGCTTGGATGAAATGGAATTTCCGCTTGAGAAACTTTTTGTTTTATGGCTTCATACAGTCTCTTGTACGTTGCTTTCTTTTTATTAGGTAGTAAGCAAAACACTAATGGAACACTTGGCCCAGCACTGTTCCGTGGATCGTATAGAATTGTGTAAACATTCTTGGCACAACTTTAAATGTTCCATCCAGGAAAATTTTTTTGCTTTCGGACAATAATTTAAAATTTTCTAAACTGCTGAATGCCTGTAAAAATAAATTCATACTTTATTGTTAAAGTGTAAAAATAAATGTAAATATAACAGGGTAAAAATTTAGTGTGTGTTTGCTTGCAAATTATTTTGGAAGCAAACACACACACAATGCTTCACTTACTAATACATATGTATAAAAGTATCCTCTCAAAATTGAAAATTTCTATTAGCTTCCCTCAAAATTCTATGCGGGAATAGCAACTTTAGTTTTCGAGCAAAGTATTTGTTTCGGGATCTAAATTTAATAATGAACCAATTGATATATCCCCTCTTTCCCGAAGCTTTTTGTCTCCATTGCTCTCAACAATTTACACGGACTACGATACCAGGCCATTTATTTTAACAGTCAATAGATGCGCCTTTGTTTGGAGCATATAATCAAGGCCGTACCCAGGGAGGGGGACCAGGGGGTCCGCCCGACCCCCGAAATTTAAAATTTTGTTAACAAAATAATAAAAATGAAGCCATTTTGTGAAATTTAGCCTTTTTCACCTCTTGGTGCCCTCCCCCCCCGAAATTTTTTTCTGGGTACGGCCCAGCATATAATTACCTTATAAACCATGGGACCCGTGGTAATATAAGTGCTAATACCATTCAGAGACAGTGGCGGATTAATGCAAGTCTGTCGGCCCTTCCTTTAATCCGCCCTTGTTCAGAGAGCAGCTTTTTTGTGACTTCTGTTGCCATGTAAAATTTTAATGGTTCGAACATAAAATCTCTTAATAAAAGTATGTTTTTAACAAAGTGTGGATTAGTCTGTCGACGACAGCCACAGCCCGAGGATCGAGACTGCCATGTGTTCCATCGTCGTCGCGCGGACTTCCTACCGTTTAGTCGGCTCAATTTAACAGTACCAACGGCGGCGCACAGTGGAGTATTTGTGTCAAAATCCTGGCCAAAAATATTTTTCATGTGTTTTAACGTTAAAATCATTACTGTTGACTTTTGACTTACTTTTTAGTATTATGTATTTCTTAAATTATATAAAAAAGCGTGTTGTCGCCAAATTGGGCGATATATCGCCAAACGACACGAAATTGGTTTCTAACAAATGTCTTGTCCGGGGAGTGTCCCTTACTGGGAAGTTCTGCTATTGTATAATACCACTTATAAATGTAATACCACGCGGCTGTCGATCTAACGGTCTGGAGTTTTGGGCGATTTTCTCCAGATGTCACGTGAATACGCATTAGAACCCCTTAAAAAGCCCCCGCCCAAGGCAACCTTCCCGTTAGGCAAATAGCCGTGTAGCTGTGCCTTAACCACAATAAAAATATATAAATGTAATACTTTAATAATACTTATAAATATAATACTACTTATCTATAAATCAATTTTTATCATAAAAATTTTTTAGATTTTTTACTTATCTAAATGTAGTTACTATAGGGATCTTAGTTTTCTAATGACTTCTGAAGATTAACTTTTTCATTCTGATTCTTTTGAACTCTGATATTCGTCTTCACTCAGAATCACTTTTTTTAATTTTTTTTTTTTTTTTTTTTTTTTTTTTGAGAGAGAGGGGGGGGGGACCACCATCGGGCCCCTCTGTTGTAGGGTCTAGCTGTAGCGAAGTTGTAGGGTCTCGCTGTAATAAGGCTTGCTCTTTTTCGTTGGCCTTTGTCTAGAGCAGCTAAAAGGACACTGCTTAAAAGAAGCCTACTTGAAACCCATAAAATCTCATTCCAAGCTGGAGGAGAAAGTAATTTATTTCAAGCCAGCACTTCAAAATGACTTAAAGAGCTAGCACGTGTTTCTGTTTACACACTCACACTCCAATGACCCGAAGTCACAGTTGCCAACCTTTGAGATCCAAAAATGGGGAGCTTTTGCTTTGGACACAATTTACGACATAAATGGAAAACTAAGCTGTAAATAGATGGGACTATTTACAGGACTAAGAAAGGGCAATTTTGGAATATGTAGAAATTTTCTTCTTATAGCAAATTTACATCAGAAAAATAAGAAATTACATACTGAATTTAAAATACCGATGTTAAATCTTAACTGAAATGAAATTTTATATACCTTTATCCAAACACTTGCACATAATTTATAGTTTATGAGAAGTACAAGCGCGTATGTTTGTATCCCTTTTGCGATCACCCGTCGAAAAATTATCGAAAAAATAAAAATGGCGCTATATAAATAATTTTTTTTAAAGAAATGGTGGATGTTGGGGGAACATTTTTTTCTTGGAATAGACACTCAATACTGTAATAATTACGATTATAGTTGAAATTAGGCGCGACAAGCCGCGACACCCCTTCAAAAAGCTTTTTGAAATGTGGATCTTTGAAAAAAAATAAGAAAAAAAAAGTTTACAATTTTTTAAAATAAAGTCATATTATTTTTTCAAGCTAATAGATACATATAATTAAAATACATATATTTTACTACAATTATACTTAGTATCAAATCAGTAAATTAATTTAAAGAGCCCGTAAAAAATGCAAGACGAAGTAATAGGAAACGCTGAAATCTCTTGCCGTAAATGAAGAAACTTGCTTTTAAACCGAGTGTTGCATCTTTTGGATATGAATTATGGTCGAAAAACATGCATTACATGATGCATCAGTTACTAGGCTATCCAAAAACATATATATTACTGTTTTTAAACAAATTTAAAATTTTCGACTTTTGGCCAGGATTTTGATACGAATACTCCACTGTGCGGCGGCTGGTGATTCAACGAACCCAATTCTGGACTCAAAGCTAGCGTTCCAAATGAGGGAGTCGCCTGTCCAGTTCCGCCATATTTTTAAAATATGTATTTATCATTTCAATGCATTTATTCTCTCTTGGGGAAGTTTACATCATAGTAGCATGAATATAATCTTGCGAGCGCACTTATCTTTTTACTCGAAAAATGTGATTCTACACCGTTTTTTAATGCGACAAACTTCTAATCCCATCTTTTTAAGAGAAAGCATGAAAAAAGTGTGAATAATAATTTTATACCAAAAAAAATCCGTTTTTAGTGTTAAAAACGTTTTTAGCGTTAAAAAATGTATTAAAAGTGAAGAAAATATTAAATAAAAAAAAGTGAATAAGATAATCTATATAGAATTATTTTTAAGGCTGATATAGAAAACTCACATTTATATACTATTTTTCTAAAGTTTTTTTAAAAAATTATAAGATCATAATTAAAAGAATCACTCATCCGACTGCATACGTTTATCAACATAATCTTTATATCTATGTACTATTTCTAATCCAGCAACTTTATTTTTACTAGATATTTTTCTATCAAGTATTGTTTCAATTTCATTCAGATATCGTAAAATGCCATTCTTGAAATAAACATATCCAGTATGTTCATATTCCTTGATTAAAACTGCACAAATTTCTGCTTTTTTTTAATTATTAAATCATTAACAAACAAGACTTGCAAATCATAAAGATCCATTTATATAAATTTATTTTTTAAGAACATTCTTTCAAACTACAGACATAATATTTTTCATTAACTATATAATTATATACAAATAAATAATTTCCTTTTTTAATCTTTCTAATAGCTTTCTCTGAAATGGTTGCTTTATGTTTTGTAAGATAAAAATCTTTTTCTTCATCATCTACTTTTAAAGTTACAACACAATCTTCAAATTTTTCAGTATGAATCTTTCTTATATCTATCAAATCATATTCACCAACATCCAACTCTTTCAATTTATAAGTTATAGGGAAACCTCTAAGGCTATTAAATTCTTCCATTTATTAGAGAAATGTTTTTTAAATACTTTTTCCACTGGGATACTACTCTCCTCAAAGTTTTTAAAATTATAAGAATCTAATTTTCCAAGCACAAAAACTTTATTTTTAGAACATTCTCTAATACTACAATCATAATATTTAAGATCATAAGGCATAAGATCAATTAATCCTGTATATACAAATAAATAATTTCCTTTTTTAATCTTTTTAATAGCTTTCTCTGAAATATTGGCTTTATGTTTTGGAAGATAAAAATCTTTTTCTTCACCATATACGTTTAAACTTACAATACAAGTATCTCCATATTTTTTAGTATGAAACTTTCTTATATCTGATAATTCATATAGACCACATTTCAATTCTTTCAAATTATAAGCCTCTGAGTGTGAACTAAGACTATTAAACTCTTCCATTTATTAGAGATTATTTTTTTTTAATATCTTATTCATCATTTTTATTACATTTACGACAAAGTTGTTTTTCTTCTCTTTCAAATTCTCTTTTAATATTTTGAATAATTGTATAGAAACCAATAAATGGAGAGATTATAATAGCAACTGCTAACCATATGGTTCCTCCTATAATAGCAAAAGGTATACCAACAAGACATTTTATAAAATTACACATTTATTAGGATATATTTTTTAAAAATTAATTTCCCTTCATCTTATAATAGTTTTCCATTACTTCAGCACAAGCTTTTTCTTGTTCATTTTCTTTTATAATATTTTGAATAATTGTATGGAAACCAATAAATGGAGAGATTATAATAGCACCAGCTAAGCATATGGTTCCTCCTATAATAGCAAAAGGTATACAAGCAAGATATTTTATAAATTTACACATTTATTAGAGAATATTTTTTTCAATATAATTTTTATAATACAAACATCTATACATTGAACAAGCAGGTCCTTTTACTTTAACGCATTTAGGAATTTCTAAAAATTCTACTTCAATTCTCCATTCATTAAAGGTTTCTACACTTAAAATTCCTCCTTTAAATCCCAACTTTCCACCATATAAGCTTTGTATCTGTTTTAAATAATCTTTTACTTCATCATTACTGATCCATAAACCTTTATTATCAGGATATCTTTTAAATCTTAATCCATGTACATCTCTAGTTACTCTAAGTACAATAGCTCTTTCTGCATCATTCATTTCATAATTTGGTGTAAATACAGAAAGAGTTTCACCTAATCCTGATTTTAAATGAATCCAACTTATTTCTCTTATTATTGTTTTATTAGGGAAAATAAATCCTTGCGCACTTACAATAATCTCCATTTATAAGGATTTATTTTTCTGAAAGGGTATGCTTTAAATCATAAAGGAATTGATTGAACAAACCTTTAAACTCTGCAATTGATTCATTTATTTTAATATATTCATCTACGATATATTTATGACCAATTTTCTTATTGAGTTCACTCAACTGAAATGCATTTATTTTTTTCCAGTGAAGATTAAAAAAATGATCTGGTAATTGATCTCTCTTATAATGAATGAGATTACACATATCTAATTTATGTAGATTATTAGTCAGAAATTCATCACTATAAGACTGATAGCGTGTTATCGCTCCCCAATCTAATTCACCATCAGGTAAGACATTTATGATTTCTTCTCAAAGTTTCTGAAATCTAGAAACTGCTTCCAAGTCTAATTTTTCGTGGTATTTTTGAATAAATTCATTGCTTAAAGTCTGAGAATGTGAGATAGAAATCCAGTTTATTTTATCAGCATATTTTATTATAAATTGTTCAGATAATCGTTGAAATAAACAAACGCTTTCCCAATCTATATCTTCAATGTGTTTTTCCAAAAAAGGCTCAGAAAGGGTTTGAAATTTACAGACAATAAACCAGTCACCAAGTTGTACAAATTCTTCAATGAATGGTTCAGAAAGTTTAGAATACTGGAAAACTTATTTCCAAATTACAAAATCTTTTAAACTTCTTATAACATCTTCAGATAGATTTCTAGTTCTTGAAAGTTCGACCCAGTTGGCATTTTTCTCAGATTCATCAGACATGTTTATATATAAAAAGTTTTATTCAATAGATTTCCATTTTTAAATACGGCCTTAAATCATAATCCCCTTTACGCCCATCTTTTTCAAATGTTATTAATTGTAGAATAAATTTATCCTTTTTCTTAACTGTAAAAGCAGATTTTACAATTTTAGCTAGAGGTTGATTCGAAAATTTATATATCAAATCACCCACTTTAATGTGATAACCCACATGTCCATTAGCAAAAGCTTTTACGAATAATGTTAATTCTATTTCTCCATCTCTTGTAAATCTCAATATCTTGTTATCATCATATTTCAATAAGTCGTTAGTAAATCGTGTTAAATGAATAGTTTCTTGTTCTCCATATTTATCATATGTATCAGTAGTTGCACGGAAAACATGATGATCTACATACCTTTTGTTATCAGCAGCAAAATTTGAAACATCATTCTTGAGTCTTTCCAATTTGCCATCTTTTTTATAAAATTCATATAGCGAACTCGCCCTACATATTTTACTTTTTCCACGCATTTTCCCCTCTACGCTGAAATTTCAAGTTATTTTAATCTGTTACCATCAAGAGTCCGCGGCTGGGATTGAACTCGGTACCTGTGGGTTGGGAAGCTAGCGTCCTAACCACTCGGCCAACCTGAGTTGCGCTGATATGAAAAAAGTTTGAAGTGACTGTTATGGTTATCACGCCGTTTTCTGGCGAGATTGATCAGTAGCCGATGTGTTGATCTGCTTCTTTTATTTTTCCATGGGATGAATCAAAATTAAAATAATATTATGTGTGATTTAGTGACTCTACTAATAGGGAAATAAGCATAATATAAACTTAAAAGCAGCACACGTTTTAAAATTTTCAATATCGCGACACTCATGTTGGGCAATACTGGCCAAAATCGAGACAAACGGCTGATTTTCAAATCAATTTCGTAGTATAATTATATTTTATTTTGAAGAATTTCAATATTTGGAAATATAGAATCTTTTTTTTTAATTCTGTGGTCAAGTACATTTATGACTGATGATAAATTATTTATTATGTGGATGCGGCTTCCCAAATCAAGCAGTAATCAATTTGTATTCAAGCTTGACAGTTCGAATAACTTCTCCAAGCTTGCTGCAAACTTAAAATGAATTGAACCGTCAAGCTTGTATTAATACGCCAAATTCAAAGCAATGTCAAGCTTTATTTAAGCTTATGTGCTGTCTGGGAAAGATCCTTTATGGATTTTTTACACTGAAATATGCAATTAAAGCACTAATTACTTATAACCTGAAAGTATTGGTTATTAAAATATTATACTGTATTGTGTGTATTAAGGCAAATCTGCCTCGATGGGTATCTGTCTAGGATGGGGGAGTCTTGGTTGGAGGACTTTCTAAGGAGTTCTAAAGCGTATTCATGTTACATGTGGAGAAAACCGACGAAAACTCCTGACCGTTAGATCGACGGCTCCGTCACGGGACCCAAACCCGGGACCTTCACACTTCGGCCGTCTACCATTCTGAGTGCCTTATCCACTCGGCCATAGTGGAGCTACTAAAGTATTATTTTAGATTATGATCCAATGCTGTGGAGAGGGAAAGAGACAAAGGGCACCAAAGAAAATACTGTTCAAGAGCGCTTTCTGCACCAGTAGCAATCCTGGAACTATGAACAATGATCCTGTCATTTGAACAGAAATTTATATATAATATATATATATATATATATATATATATATATATATATATATATATTGGAGAACCGAATTTTGAGGCCTCTTAAATTTGTGAGGCCCGAAGCGCGCCTCATGCGCCTATTGGGAAATCCGTCACTGGCAACCACATTCAAAAAAGATCCGTTACCGTTGAGCGTCGGCAGTTGTAGAAGAGGCAGCAACTGAAAAAGGACGTGTGCAGGCGGGGGCGCCCATTCCTTTTTTTTTTTTTTTTTTTTTTTTTTGAAGCTTGCGAAGCTGTTGGGCGCCCCTCGCCATTTTTTTTTTCTCTTTCGATTTCGAAATTTTTTTTCACCTTTCGAAATGATCGTCATCCCAACCCGTTTTTCAAGTCTTCTACTACATTAGAAAACTTTTAAACCTCTAAGTGCTTTGTAAGTGTTTACTACTTCTTTGAGCTTGAAAATACTACTACCATATATAGAGTATTTACATTGATCCACTGCGAACGAATGAAAACACTACATGGGGCGAAACACAGAGGGCCACTAGAGAGAAATTTTCGCAGACAGGAGAGGATGGCGAAAGGGTTAATATTGTATCTGCGAAGTAATTTGACATATTTTGATTTTATTATTTGAATATTGCAATAATTTTGGCAACTTCAATCAAGGTATGAGATAAGCGTTGTTTGTTCTTATTTGTTATGATTTGAACTATCTGTTTACTCTTGTTTACACATGGTTTTCTCAGAATGCTAAAGTGTATTTTAATTATAGCTTAATTATGTCTTTTTAATTTTTTTCTGTATTTTAGTGAGGTATTACACCTTTAGAATAGTATTTGTTTGCATTAATAAATTAGTTTTACTAAAAAGAGAAACCGGGGAGAGGTTTGAGGGGGTGGAAGTACCCCCCTCACGTAAAAATTAATTAAATTTTACTAAACCAAAGCTTTATATATTCGTGTAAGCTTGAAATCTGTTGATTTCAGTTTCAAAGCTTAAATTGAATCTTGTCGCCAAGTCAAAAAATCGCCAAAAGGAGTAATACTAAAGCTGTTCCAAATGATATCACATCTCAGTTTGACTGCATATGCTAAGACATATCAGTTCAAAAAATATATGTCACTGGATGTGTCGCTTTTATCAAGAATGTTCGAATACAGTTTGTTACCCTGTTCTTTGCATAATACGGATAAACATCAGAAGTAGAGAGCCACATATCCGGTGGTTGTGATCCAGATAACCAGCGATATTTTGACTACTGAAATATCAGACTGATATTTTCCGATGTCCGGTGGATCCCCAGTAACTTCCTTAGCCCCCCCTCCCCCTCCCTCAAAGAAAATAAAAGAATGGTCATAAAAAGTTACAAATTCCTGGATTGTGTGATTTATAAAGTATGTGATAAAGTATCAGGTCTGATGCATCATTCAGTAATTGGTTCCAAAGGGGAAAATAAAATGGATGCAAACATTATTTTTTCCTCCTAGCCATGATAAGTATCAATAATAAGTACTATTGAGGATATTTCCAGTAGAGGTCGACCCAAGAATTTTTTTCCGCAGTCGCATTTTTGGGAATACAATGGATTTTTATAGCAATTGAATTTTTATAACAATTTTCGCGAAATTTACTTTTTTTCTTAAAATAATTTACAAAAGAAATTAAAATGTAAGATAAAATGCCAATCAAGGGTTGTTTGAATCAATTGTGTTTTTGTGGAGCAGCCGTTTCAGTGGATTGTAATTTTGTTGCGACCGTTCAGCAGATTCAAATTACTTCTGCATCGATCCCTAGTTAGCCTACTTATTAATTAATATCCGTGATATCAAATTGTACAAGTCCGTATCCAAGATAAAAGACTAGATAGGGCTTTGAGTCTAGTTCGGGGGCTGAACAAATATAAGTATTAGTAGTAGGGGAGAGTGTTTTTCAGTTTGCAGATCTTTTCCGAGAATATTCCGTATTTTAAAAACATTTACCGTTCATTCCATTCATAACTTTTTCAGTGACATTAGTAGTTTGCAGTCTATTAAACACTACCTAATAAAAAAAGATCTTGATAAAATAAAACATCGGAATAATCAACCTATTAAAATTTTCCAAGAACTTTATTTCATGTTAAATATGTATGATAAAGCAAAATAATATACAAATTAACACAATATTAAAAAACAACGGGAGCATAAGTGAGCAGTTTTAAGTTTTATCCCCCTCCTATGGAATATCCTCTTCCCCCGCTCCTTCTGCAAGCAAATAAAGTCTAAGGAATTCAAAGGAAAAGTGGCATTTTTGTGTTTTATCCCCCCGTGATACAAGATCTGGCGCTAAATGCAGCCAAGGGCAGAAAATTAATTAACCATATGAAAATATGCCAAGTGTAATAAGAAATTAACCCAAAAAATTTGGCATTCTAATGACGTAAAATTTAACAATTGTTAAACATGCGTCTCAAAACTCTTGTATTTATCGGTAAATGTTCAAAAAATTTTCAATATCAGGGACTGGTGGGCTGAGAGGCTGCTACGTAGGACTCATCCCCCCATAGCACCCCTCTGGTTACAGTCCTAATATTGAATGGTTGTCCAATATGTTTTTCTGTGCTATAAAATGCATTTCCTAATGTTATCATAAAAATATGTGAGCGAGTCTGAGAATGTATGGATTGACCACGAATGAATTTCATCATAGAATGTATGCAGGATTGAAGCTTGCTATTCTGTAGGGTTGAAGCTTGTATTACAGCTGGCGGGATACTCTTTTTGATCAATTTCTTTGAGCATGCAAATCAATTCCATTACTATTAATACAATGTTTACCGAAGTATCTCCTCTCATTCTTGTGTTAAAATTCTTAATGTGCCAGTGGAAAAAAACTTAACCCATTTGTGCCTGGATATTTTTGCGACTTTCTTCGATTTTTACTGATAACAGAAATAATAGATAAATTTCTGATGTCAACTTCTTGAACAAGGGATGATTTCTTTTAAAATCATTATGCATAAAAATAGAAATATCAACATCCTACTTGCTCATGTTAAAATATTTTGTTGAGTTGAGGCTCAATACTCATGAAGAAATTCTAGGAAAAATAAATAACGTTTTCGACTAATAACGAAAATTTCGTTCCAAAAAAGGGACACTAGGCATAAATGGGTTAACTCCTCCTCCTCGTTGTAATTGCCGCCACAACATGATTTGTTTTCTAGTTTAGTATGTTAAGAAAACTGAAATACCGCATTAATATCAATTTTCACTTACGCAAAATCAGCTGCTATTTTATTATAAACTGTTGCAACTCTATTTTCACTTTAATTGAATCTGAGCTAAACAGAGGTTTTCTGAAGTACATATTTAACCAAATTAGGCAGGTAATTTTGTATTTATTATTCAATTAATTTATTTTCTAAAGTGTGAATGTTGTAAGAATTTATTGTGATTATTCCTTATACTCATTTCAGTGCCTCTTGATATGAACCGGCATGTCCTGCAGCCATTTCCTCCAGTTTTCTAGCTGTCAGTTACTTCATTTTCTCAGGGACTAAAGAACAAACATCAGGAATATTAGTGTAGAGATGCAAGAATGAACTGTGTGTAGTGCTGCTGCACTTCAAAGATTTATGCAAATACAATATGTATTATTGCCTTAGATACGAACGAAATTGCCCAAACTTAATACTTAGATGCAAAGAAATTGCCCAAACTTAATAACATTTTCTTCAAAAATACCCTAAGAAGGTGTTTATGATATATGTTTGTTTTTTAATCTCATAAGTGTGTATTTTATTAATTGTAATAAAAGTGAATAATTGTATGAAATTGTATTAATTAAATATATTACAAGTGTTTTTTGGATATTTTTTGTTTGACTTTTTAATTTACTATATGTATTAAGACCATCCTGCGCAACCGATATTGATTTTGGTGTGTATAGAACTTAGTTTATTTTTCAGGGCGGCAGAAAAGAATTCTTTTACATTTTGGCCCACGCATGGAATTTCTTGTGAGTTAGTGTCTGAATGTTGCATTTTATTGGGTGGAAATTGGGTATGTATATTATAGATCACAGTTATGTGACCTGCACAGATTTTGATATGTGTAAAGATGATAGTTTCTTCACAGGGTTGTGAATAATTCTTGTACATTATGGCCTGTGGACGCAAATCAGTTGAAGTCTGCTACTGTCTAAATGGTGTATTAATATTGGGTATTAATAGAATATGGCAGTGCCTTACATACTATATAGATTTTGGTATTAGGCCTATAGTTTTTTACAGGGGTACAAAAAAGTATTCTTATATATTGCAGCCAATAGACTTAAGTTATTTGAAGTGCACTAATATCTTAACACTACACCTGATTGAGTTAAATCAAATTTTAACACTTTGTACTGATTAAGTGTTCAAAAAGTCGGATGGAATCACTCCAGATATTTTTGAAACTAATATTGAAAATTGTGGTAGATTCTGAAAAATTATTAGTGATGTTGTAGTTTTACTTGATACTGTGGAAAGATACATTAAGTAAATTATATCACAAAACTATAGAAAACAAAAAAATATAATTGGAAAATAATAGTTATTGAGATTGCTTTAAAAAAGTCTGTTTCAGCTGAGTGTTTAATTCTCATATCAAATCCACAAAATGGAGCAATTAGTTTGATTGCGAGCCTAAACCTGAATTTCAGAACATGCATGCACGTTCCCTCAATAACTATGACATTCAGTTTTACATAAGTAATTGGAGGTACGTAGTGGAGGGGCAGGCTAGATGAGGATTTTTCCGAACTGAAAATAAGAAACTAGAGAACAATTACTGGGAATAGGGTGGAATGGGAACGGCTTCTGAAGGAGGCTAGGGCCCACAATGGGCTGTCGTGCCAATGTTGATGATGATGATGACTTGAAAAAAATTAAGTACAAGGAAATTTAGCCCCAAAAGATAGTAAAAAATATCTAGTTTAAATTAAAAGAAAATAATTGTTTATTAAGGGAATTAATTTAACTATTATTTCTTATTTAAGAATATAAAAGTAAAATCAAAGTACATTTTACCTTTTTGTTTGAATTGCAAAAATACTTGGATTTCTCTCACTTGTACAGGTAGGTTATTCCACATTTTGATTCGTGCGTATTTTTTATTTTCATTAGGTTAGATTTTGCTTTTGGGTGCAAAATACGCGTTTTCTGTGTAGTTAAATGATGGATGAGCATTCAGATTAATGGGAATAATTTTTTATAACTATCGTGTATGATGAAACTTGAATTATTTTATTTTAATAGGCATTAAAACATTTGCAGGTATGTCCCCTTTGTAATAATTTTGTGAATTTATGTTGCAGGCCCTCGATACATCTGACCTGTCCAAAGCCTGCCCCCATGATAAAAATGGATATATAGTATCAAGAATAAAGAAATTAAAATGCTGTCATTGAGGATGTGTCCTACAAACTTTGGTGTACCGATTTTTTTTATGCAGATGTTATCTATGTGTCATGCCCATTTTAGATTATATGGAACAACAAGACTCAAAAATTGGTAAATTTAACATTTTTAATGGCGCAGTATTATGTAATTTGACTTAAGGTAAATCAACCATTGCCTTCGAGTCTAGTTCTGAGATCTTTCAGTGACCAAGAACTGGCAATTTGTAGTTATGAAACTACAATCTTTTAAATATATTATAAACAATATTTTAATGAAATAAATCAATATATTATAATTCTCAGATCTGTCTCTCAGTGGAGGGGAACTGGAAATTCTAGTTCAGGAAACTGGAAATAATGTGGTAAAACAGAACAGTTCTGTTTCAGGAAACTAAACATTTTACTCTACGTATCTATAAATTCTGGTTCTTAAAAACAGAATTTCCAGTTCTGAGATCTAGAATTATTTTTAAAACCTAGAAATTCTAATCCAAAACCTAGTTTTCCTAGTTCAGGGAACTAGAAAATTCTAGGTACCTCGTTTAGAATATTTAACTAGAACTGTCTCTTTCTTTCATCTAGAATTTATAGGGAGTACATAGACCTGGAAATTCTAGTTCCACCAATTATTTTCTAGATGTCAAAGGCATGTTTTTTTGTAATGTTTTTTTTTCCAACACAGAAAAAAAAACATGGTGTATTGGCTAAAGAACCATTCTATCACACCTTGGATCCAGGTTCGATTATCCGCTTATGCTTCGGTTCCAAATTGTCCGTCCCTTCATAAGGGGTAACGCTGGGCGCACAATTGGTGCCCCCTTTATAAAATAACTAGTAGTTCGGGCCGTAGTAGTGGCAAAGGCTTGTCGCAGCAAGTGCCCGTCCATTGGGGAGGGGGGGAAGAGTAATAACATACGAACTGGAGTAGATAAATTTTTCAATGCAATCGTAAGGAATGGGATATTTCCCTCAAACAGAAAGAAAAAGAAGGCTAAATAAAAGATCTGTAATACATCACGTTATGGGTGACGGTGTAGTAAAACGGTGTAGGTGTTATCTCGCCGCAAGAATGGGGGAAAGCAGTGACCACTTGCTGGCTAGCTATTTCCTGCGTTCCAAATAAACCAGGTGAAAAGGGAGACCGCCATTTTCACCCACAAACGAAACGGACTTATGGAAAATATTCTTCCTCCCGTTCCTCACTTGTTGCCGTGCTTTTAATTGAAATAGAAAATTTGTCATGCAGGGGCTTTCATAAGCTATTTATTTATTTTATTATTAGATAGGCCACTTTTCAGTGTTTTGTAACTTCAATTTTTGAAACTTAAGAAAAAATTATTTGGCGTGAAATAGAAAATTTGTCATGCAGGGCTTTCATAAGCAATTTATTTATTTTATTATTAGATAGGCCACTTTTCAGTGTTTTGTAACTTCAATTTTTGAAACTTAAGAAAAATTTATTTATCGTGAAATAAAAAATTTGTCATGCAGTGGCTTTCATAAGCTATTTATTTATTTTATTATCAGATAGGCCACTTTTCAGTGTTTTGTAACTTCAATTTTTAAAACTTAAGAAAAATTTATTTGGCGCGAACCATAATTAATTTGCAGAGTATGTATCGAAACATAATTTGTGTTTCAGAGCCGTACACCGGACATGGACGGGAGAGCTGTACGTGTTTTTAAAGTGACAAATTCTATGTAGAATTTTTCATTTACGAAAAAGCTGCCTTTATTTTCTTCGTTTATAAGTAAAATAATTTAGGAATTAATTTACGTTAGGTATAGTTATATATATATATATATATATATATTCCATTTTTATTCCTTTTTTTTAAATTGTACTATATATATATATATATATATATATATATATATATATATATATATATATATAGTACAAATTAAAAAAAAGGAATAAAAATGGAAACAATAAGAGACACACACGCGCACGCACACATATATACAGTCGACTCTCAATATCTCGAAGTCGGCTGGACCGGCAAAAAATATTCGATATAACATAAATTCGAGATATCGGAAATCGCACATAATATCTTATTCAGGGGCATGTTTTTACCGTGTTTAACACACGGTAAAAATATACCCCTGAATGAGGGCCGTAGCCAGAAATTTTTCGTGGGGGGGGGTTACGACTGCTACAACTCATATATATGTATACGTGTGTGTGATAATGCAGTGAAGAATATACATTTTGTATGTCAAAAATTTCTCATTGGGGCGTTATGACCCCCCCTAACCCCCCTTGGCTACGCCCCTGCCTCATTAAATCAAACTCTATGAAGCAAAATGTTTCTACTTTTCTGATGATAAGTGGGTAATTTGATCGTTAGTAATAATGTTAGAAGAATCAAAACGGTACCAAGGTGGACCAGGGGGTCCCCCACCCCTCCTCCGAAATTTAAAATTTTGTTAACAAAATGATAATGTGAAGTCGTTTTGTGAACAATTCGGCCTTTTTCACCGTTTGGTACCCCTCCAAAATGTATTGCTGTGTTCGGCCCCAGAAGAATTAAATAGATAATACACAGAATCAGTAGTACTAGATAATTACTAGGGTACTAGATAATTAGACTGGGTACTAGATAATAGACTATAAGGGTACTAGATAATTTTTCACAATTACATTTTTTAGTTTCGATTTCATGTTATACTTATCATTATTTTTATACAAAGCATTAAAGACATCTTCTGGCAAGTTAACAGGGCTTGCAAATTTCTAATTAACTGTAAATATCGAGATAAGCGGAATGATAGATTAGTATCTTCGAGATAGTGAGAACAAAATTATCTTAAATTATACATTAGGTCAATATGGGGCTGTAAAAAAACTTGGAGATTATCGAAAATCGAGGTAAACGAAGTCGAGATATCGAGATTCAATTGTATGTATGAAGTTCACACCCCAAAACACGAATTTGAACGCATATTTTATGTATAAGTTTCCCCAACCATTATTTAGTTTAAACCTGTTTTGCTAAAATGTAACGATTAAAAAAAAAATTCACTTAACCTATAATACAAAGCTTATCCCTTGAAAGAAATAGATATTTCCTATATGGGCTATGATATCTGAATGCCATAATTTTGAGAAATTTCGCTAAAGAATTATTATTTAGTGACGTTTACCTTCTCTAAAGCGATATATAAAGAAATTGTTTTTTGGGAACGCGTGAAGTTGACAGCAACAAACAAGAATTAAAATATAAAATTTTGAACAAGTTTTAGGAAGTTTTGCCCTGTTTCACCCATCTTTTGCAAGTGCATTATATCTACACAATGCAACATACTTTTGCGCCCAGCAACTGTCTGGAGTTTTTGAAGGTTTTCTCCAGATGTAACCTGAATACGTATGAAAAGTCCGCCGCTCAAGGCATAACCCCCTACGCAGATACCGTTGTGCAAATTTTCACTTAAAATAATTTGATTTGTTCATTTGCTGAAAGGCCATTCTAAGATAATTTTCCCCACTGGTTATGGTTTGTGTGTAAGCGATCTTGTAGACAGGTTTTGTAGACAACTTTTGTCGCGTTTTGGCACCATTTATTATAAAGGGACAGTATGGTTAGAAAATGCCTGCAAAGGTTGTACGGTAGTTTTAGTAGGCGATTTTAATATAGATTTCAATTCTGAAGAAATTTTTTATGGAATAGAGACAACAAATACAGTGCACTCACAGATTATGATACACCTGCTTGCTTACAAAACTGTAGTATTTTTCCCACCAAAATCATAAAATTTTAAACAAGTGTCACACCTTTTATTTAGGCTATTCGTTTACTTTCCAATCACATAATAACTTTACAAAAAGTCATGTTAACAATGCCTTGATTTAAAAATCTATAATATGCTTATTTATTGATCCTGGCGTAATAATCTACTGTGTTTTGCATTTTATACTCAACTTAAAATACTTTGAAAGGCATTAAAAACTGTTTGTAATGTTATGTTCTACGAGCTTCTGCACATAAGGGAGCAGACGTAAAGGTAAGTATCATCTGCTGCTGAGTAATATATAATGAATATGATGTATAATCGATACGTTAAGAATTTTGCAAGACGAAGCAAAGCTTTGCAGCTGTTTCGAGATACCAGACAGACCTATTTCCCGTCTCCCGTCTAACTGTATGATCACAGTTGCACACACTCAACCTCGAGGATTCTTTTTATCCTGTATTTTCAAAGCTACTGTTCTTAAAAAAAAGCACCTAGAAAATAAGGAACGGAAAGAAGAATATTTTGCTTAATAAATGGACTGAAATTATGAGTATGTATGTTTGACAGCAATGAAAACAAACGTTTTAAAAAAATAATTTTTTTATTGATTTAGA
Organism: Cheiracanthium punctorium; assembly: GCA_038373885.1. Lineage (NCBI taxonomy): Eukaryota > Metazoa > Arthropoda > Arachnida > Araneae > Cheiracanthiidae > Cheiracanthium > Cheiracanthium punctorium. Next base: position 14,597 of record JAWZYV010011406.1, on the reverse strand, counting down.
TTTATTACTTGTTTACGACTTATTCTAAATGTAGAGCAACTCACTATATCTACGTATGAGAATATGTCGATAGATCCGTTGTTTAATTTAAACTTCAACTCGGCGATCTTTTCATTTAATTTTTTATATGTGTGAGCAGTCTGCGGTCGCTGCGCTCTCACCTGTGCGAAGCATCCTTATTAAGGCCTCGTTTTCGTGTTGTATTTGTTTAATTAGGTCTAAAAAACAAAGATGTTGAGGTGGGCCGATGAAGATCTCTTATTGAGTTTTGAGTGGAATCCTTCAACATGGTTGTTTGTCCGCTGGGACGGGTTGTTGAAGTGATTCCAAATTTCACTGAAAGAAGAAAAAAATGTTATTACCAAAAAATAAATATGACAAATAGCATACAATTTGCTTACAGTAAAATAATACATTATCTTATGAGCTTTTTAAATTCTAAAATAAGGCGAAATAAGAAAAGGAAAATGCAGAAAATTGCAACCTGCGTAGTAGAATGATTGTAGATAACAGACAAGACGACCTATATATACACTGTGCCTCAAAATGCTTGTTTGTACGATATGGAATGAAATTAAATTAAGCTTTCAGACGAGGCATCCATAATTGAGGATATACATTTTTAAAGGATATTACAAACTAAATACTAATAATTTTAATGTTGAAAACGGTTGTGCACAATAACGGTAAGTTAATAATAATGATTTTTATTGTATTTATTTGATTTCAAATTTAATACCTGTGATTACAAAAATGTACATTGTAAATATTCTAGAGGAATTAGTTAATCTGAAAGCGTTAATTAGTCAGCTATGATATCTATTAGGAGGCACATTGTATACTTTGCACTAAAAATCCCAGTGGCTACGTTCACAGGGCCTGGCAAACATTTTTTCCCTGGCTACAGGAGAGACAACAATACGTCTCGAATCATGTTACTTTGCCACGAACAATCTATTTTCCAGGAAAGGATAACATGCGTTGTTGATTTCTATTTTGACCACGTTGATAGTTTATGACTATTACGTTGTTTGATTACATTAAATTTCGATAAAAGTTAGAAATTAGCCAACATGTGAAAAATATCAAGCAAGTATACGTTAGATCTAATAAATGAAATAAATTTAAAAAATCACAAACCTATAGTAGAAATCAAATAGTACTGTGAATTAACTTTCCACATATGACAGAAATATCTCGGAAGGAATTAGCTGAATAATCGTAGTTTCGAAGTACATACACGAAATGCATATAAAAATCCTATTCAGACACACACACACACAAAAAAAAAAATCATGAATTAAAAGATATAATACGTACACTTTAAACGTAGCATCAATTTCATCTACCCAAGTTTCCACAACGTAATCGTGCATCTCAATATTTCTGCTTACTTGAGGGCTTTCTTCTTGCAGCCAGAGAAATACGTCAGAAACGTACTTCTCTGGTACCAGAGGTAAGGCCGCAATTCTTTTTATCCAACGCTTTACGTCTTCATTATTTTTGTAAAGCGAAGAAAGCTTAAGATTTTGAACCTGAAAAGAAGTAATCAGTTGTTTCAAACATCCAAAAAATCGTAGGACGAATATGAAAGATCTTCTGTCGGAAAAGTTTGTGGGGACTGTTTTAATTAGAGAAGAGCTTTTTTTCGTATGGAGAGGACGGATAAATGAATTCCTTTAGTGGAAAAATTTAGCTCGTTCACATTTTCCTTGACGTTACATTTAAAAAAATGAATAACGAGAAAAATGCATTATTATTTAATTCTTATTTTGATTTATCAAATATTTAAGAAATTTTCAAAATTCGTCCTCCAAGTTTGCCTAACTGCTAAAGTAACAGAGTATTGATCGGAGGACTCTAGATTTTAAATTTAACCTAAAAAAAACTGCGTTGGAATAGTAGAGGATGTACACCGTCCTATCTGTGTATTAGAAGGTGTGCGGAAAAAAGCGCACCAGAAAAAAGCGCACCCGGGAAAAAGCAATACCGGGTTCAAATTTGTAGAAGAGGGAGATGAGTGCATTCAGTTGACTACTTGGCTCAAATTTGTTTTGCAGCAAAAGTACAGATGTGTAGTAATTTCTTTTCTTTGTGTAAAAAAAAAAATCGAAACTTTATCAAAAGCTAAAGGGCAATAAGGCGTTTCGGACGTCCATGGGGCTACTGGAAGAGTTATCTGAATGGCAATTTTCAATACAGATAAATACAATGTACCGCTGTTTACGCCCTTTTGGACGCCCACTTGTTTCTCATATTCTTTTCATTTACCCCCCCCCCCCTCCTCTCAACTCAAAAAATAAACCCATTCAAATCATGCGCTTTTTTTTCCGGTGCGCATATTTAATCAAAGTTGTGAAGGGGAATAAGCTTTGCCATACTAGTAATGGTAAAATATAATTATTAAAACTATTCCAACAAAACTAATTAAAAATTAATTTTAATATAAGTTATATATAGCCGATATTTTACTTTTAAGAAATGAGTTTTAAATAATTTTTAGCCAGTTTCCTTTAAAAAGAGTTTTGTTAGCCAGTTTCCTTTAAAAAGAGTTTTGTTAGCATTTAGAAATGAAAATTTGTATAAAAACATTACACTTATACAAACATTTGATATAAAAAGTTTTTTTAAGGAAGTTTTTTTGAATTGACTTATTAATACCATAATTTAATTCTGAAAAAAAAGCATACCTAAAATAACAGAAGTAATATTTAAATTAAATATATACTTATAAATCATTCATTCTAAGAATTATTATTTAAAACCAAAGAGTTAACAAGATAAATTACCATCAATCAGAATAAATTCTTGCACTTATAAAAAGAAAACCAGTAATAACAAGCCATATAGCTGATTACAAATCAGACTGAATGGGATAACATATTACAGAGAACGTGCATGTTAAATCTGTGGAGTCTTGTATTCTTTTTTTAGGGTTGCCTGTTAGGTGAGAGATGGCATTTAAAATTTTCGAAACTGCTATAATTTGTTACCGAATGACAAGTTTTGGACTTTGTCCTAAGAATACAAACAAATTGAACTATTGGGAGGTGGAGGAGGGTCATTCAGATTATGAAAAATTTAGTATAAAACTGATAAAAAAATTCACAGTATTAAAAAAAATCATAAAACGGTAAAGGACAATGAGGCGTTTCGGATGGCCATGGGCTACTCTGCATACTGTATACTTACAAATCAGGCCACTGTTCTTGGAAAAGTTGTCTGAGTGGCAATTTTCAATACAGATAAATACAAAATACACTAATGTACCTCTGTTTACGCCCTTTTTGACGCCCACTTGTTTCTCACATTTTTTTTAAATTCATGCCCCCCTCCCTCCCTTATTTTCTAAAAATACAAACCCATTCAATATTGTGCGCGTTTTTCCGTGATTCGTATTAGAAAGTCCCATTAATTTAAATAATTCAACGGACAGCGGACGTTCTTACTCTCTTTCAAATACCTTGTTCGGCCATTGATCATAAAAATAAGTAAAAGGTAGAAGAATATAAAAGAACTAAATGACTTAAAAGCAAATCGTAAAAAAAAAAACTGCCATTAAAAACAAAAATCAGAATAAAAATTTATACTAAGAATTTATATAAAGAATAGATAAAGTATACTGGAAGGAATAAACACCCCTGGTGCAATCACAAGAAGGAAAAAATGTGCACCTGTCTGCTATTCAGACGATTTTCGTCGTAAATTTCACACAATAAGGTCAGCATAACTATCTGCTGACACATTAAAAATATTAGCAAATTTGTGTCTCCCCCCCCCATGCCCAAATGACTTATATGTATATTAATTTAAAAAAAAATACCTTTCGCCAGATACACTGAGTGTAGTGGAATAAGCAACCTTTCAATTCAATATTCACAAAACATTCTCTCACTGCAGCCATGGATGCTTCTTCGAAATCCAAAAGAGCGCAGCTTGGATGAAATGGAATTTCCGCTTGAGAAACTTTTTGTTTTATGGCTTCATACAGTCTCTTGTACGTTGCTTTCTTTTTATTAGGTAGTAAGCAAAACACTAATGGAACACTTGGCCCAGCACTGTTCCGTGGATCGTATAGAATTGTGCAAACATTCTTGGCACAACTTTAAATGTTCCGTCCAGGAAAATTTTTTTGCTTTCGGACAATAATTTAAAATTTTCTAAACTGCTGAATGCCTGTAAAAATAAATTCATACTTTATTGTTAAAGTGTAAAAATAAATGTAAATATAACAGGGTAAAAATTTAGTGTGTGTTTGCTTGCAAATTATTTTGGAAGCAAACACACACACAATGCTTCACTTACTAATACATATGTATAAAAGTATCCTCTCAAAATTGAAAATTTCTATTAGCTTCCCTCAAAATTCTATGCGGGAATAGCAACTTTAGTTTTCGAGCAAAGTATTTGTTTCGGGATCTAAATTTAATAATGAACCAATTGATATATCCCCTCTTTCCCGAAGCTTTTTGTCTCCATTGCTCTCAACAATTTACACGGACTACGATACCAGGCCATTTATTTTAACAGTCAATAGATGCGCCTTTGTTTGGAGCATATAATCAAGGCCGTACCCAGGGAGGGGGACCAGGGGGTCCGCCCGACCCCCGAAATTTAAAATTTTGTTAACAAAATAATAAAAATGAAGCCATTTTGTGAAATTTAGCCTTTTTCACCTCTTGGTGCCCTCCCCCCCCGAAATTTTTTTCTGGGTACGGCCCAGCATATAATTACCTTATAAACCATGGGACCCGTGGTAATATAAGTGCTAATACCATTCAGAGACAGTGGCGGATTAATGCAAGTCTGTCGGCCCTTCCTTTAATCCGCCCTTGTTCAGAGAGCAGCTTTTTTGTGACTTCTGTTGCCATGTAAAATTTTAATGGTTCGAACATAAAATCTCTTAATAAAAGTATGTTTTTAACAAAGTGTGGATTAGTCTGTCGACGACAGCCACAGCCCGAGGATCGAGACTGCCATGTGTTCCATCGTCGTCGCGCGGACTTCCTACCGTTTAGTCGGCTCAATTTAACAGTACCAACGGCGGCGGCTGGTGATTCAACGAACCCAATTCTGGACTCAAAGCTAGCGTTCCAAATGAGGGAGTCGCCTGTCCAGTTCCGCCATATTTTTAAAATATGTATTTATCATTTCAATGCATTTATTCTCTCTTGGGGAAGTTTACATCATAGTAGCATGAATATAATCTTGCGAGCGCACTTATCTTTTTACTCGAAAAATGTGATTCTACACCGTTTTTTAATGCGACAAACTTCTAATCCCATCTTTTTAAGAGAAAGCATGAAAAAAGTGTGAATAATAATTTTATACCAAAAAAAATCCGTTTTTAGTGTTAAAAACGTTTTTAGCGTTAAAAAATGTATTAAAAGTGAAGAAAATATTAAATAAAAAAAAGTGAATAAGATAATCTATATAGAATTATTTTTAAGGCTGATATAGAAAACTCACATTTATATACTATTTTTCTAAAGTTTTTTTAAAAAATTATAAGATCATAATTAAAAGAATCACTCATCCGACTGCATACGTTTATCAACATAATCTTTATATCTATGTACTATTTCTAATCCAGCAACTTTATTTTTACTAGATATTTTTCTATCAAGTATTGTTTCAATTTCATTCAGATATCGTAAAATGCCATTCTTGAAATAAACATATCCAGTATGTTCATATTCCTTGATTAAAACTGCACAAATTTCTGCTTTTTTTTAATTATTAAATCATTAACAAACAAGACTTGCAAATCATAAAGATCCATTTATATAAATTTATTTTTTAAGAACATTCTTTCAAACTACAGACATAATATTTTTCATTAACTATATAATTATATACAAATAAATAATTTCCTTTTTTAATCTTTCTAATAGCTTTCTCTGAAATGGTTGCTTTATGTTTTGTAAGATAAAAATCTTTTTCTTCATCATCTACTTTTAAAGTTACAACACAATCTTCAAATTTTTCAGTATGAATCTTTCTTATATCTATCAAATCATATTCACCAACATCCAACTCTTTCAATTTATAAGTTATAGGGAAACCTCTAAGGCTATTAAATTCTTCCATTTATTAGAGAAATGTTTTTTAAATACTTTTTCCACTGGGATACTACTCTCCTCAAAGTTTTTAAAATTATAAGAATCTAATTTTCCAAGCACAAAAACTTTATTTTTAGAACATTCTCTAATACTACAATCATAATATTTAAGATCATAAGGCATAAGATCAATTAATCCTGTATATACAAATAAATAATTTCCTTTTTTAATCTTTTTAATAGCTTTCTCTGAAATATTGGCTTTATGTTTTGGAAGATAAAAATCTTTTTCTTCACCATATACGTTTAAACTTACAATACAAGTATCTCCATATTTTTTAGTATGAAACTTTCTTATATCTGATAATTCATATAGACCACATTTCAATTCTTTCAAATTATAAGCCTCTGAGTGTGAACTAAGACTATTAAACTCTTCCATTTATTAGAGATTATTTTTTTTTAATATCTTATTCATCATTTTTATTACATTTACGACAAAGTTGTTTTTCTTCTCTTTCAAATTCTCTTTTAATATTTTGAATAATTGTATAGAAACCAATAAATGGAGAGATTATAATAGCAACTGCTAACCATATGGTTCCTCCTATAATAGCAAAAGGTATACCAACAAGACATTTTATAAAATTACACATTTATTAGGATATATTTTTTAAAAATTAATTTCCCTTCATCTTATAATAGTTTTCCATTACTTCAGCACAAGCTTTTTCTTGTTCATTTTCTTTTATAATATTTTGAATAATTGTATGGAAACCAATAAATGGAGAGATTATAATAGCACCAGCTAAGCATATGGTTCCTCCTATAATAGCAAAAGGTATACAAGCAAGATATTTTATAAATTTACACATTTATTAGAGAATATTTTTTTCAATATAATTTTTATAATACAAACATCTATACATTGAACAAGCAGGTCCTTTTACTTTAACGCATTTAGGAATTTCTAAAAATTCTACTTCAATTCTCCATTCATTAAAGGTTTCTACACTTAAAATTCCTCCTTTAAATCCCAACTTTCCACCATATAAGCTTTGTATCTGTTTTAAATAATCTTTTACTTCATCATTACTGATCCATAAACCTTTATTATCAGGATATCTTTTAAATCTTAATCCATGTACATCTCTAGTTACTCTAAGTACAATAGCTCTTTCTGCATCATTCATTTCATAATTTGGTGTAAATACAGAAAGAGTTTCACCTAATCCTGATTTTAAATGAATCCAACTTATTTCTCTTATTATTGTTTTATTAGGGAAAATAAATCCTTGCGCACTTACAATAATCTCCATTTATAAGGATTTATTTTTCTGAAAGGGTATGCTTTAAATCATAAAGGAATTGATTGAACAAACCTTTAAACTCTGCAATTGATTCATTTATTTTAATATATTCATCTACGATATATTTATGACCAATTTTCTTATTGAGTTCACTCAACTGAAATGCATTTATTTTTTTCCAGTGAAGATTAAAAAAATGATCTGGTAATTGATCTCTCTTATAATGAATGAGATTACACATATCTAATTTATGTAGATTATTAGTCAGAAATTCATCACTATAAGACTGATAGCGTGTTATCGCTCCCCAATCTAATTCACCATCAGGTAAGACATTTATGATTTCTTCTCAAAGTTTCTGAAATCTAGAAACTGCTTCCAAGTCTAATTTTTCGTGGTATTTTTGAATAAATTCATTGCTTAAAGTCTGAGAATGTGAGATAGAAATCCAGTTTATTTTATCAGCATATTTTATTATAAATTGTTCAGATAATCGTTGAAATAAACAAACGCTTTCCCAATCTATATCTTCAATGTGTTTTTCCAAAAAAGGCTCAGAAAGGGTTTGAAATTTACAGACAATAAACCAGTCACCAAGTTGTACAAATTCTTCAATGAATGGTTCAGAAAGTTTAGAATACTGGAAAACTTATTTCCAAATTACAAAATCTTTTAAACTTCTTATAACATCTTCAGATAGATTTCTAGTTCTTGAAAGTTCGACCCAGTTGGCATTTTTCTCAGATTCATCAGACATGTTTATATATAAAAAGTTTTATTCAATAGATTTCCATTTTTAAATACGGCCTTAAATCATAATCCCCTTTACGCCCATCTTTTTCAAATGTTATTAATTGTAGAATAAATTTATCCTTTTTCTTAACTGTAAAAGCAGATTTTACAATTTTAGCTAGAGGTTGATTCGAAAATTTATATATCAAATCACCCACTTTAATGTGATAACCCACATGTCCATTAGCAAAAGCTTTTACGAATAATGTTAATTCTATTTCTCCATCTCTTGTAAATCTCAATATCTTGTTATCATCATATTTCAATAAGTCGTTAGTAAATCGTGTTAAATGAATAGTTTCTTGTTCTCCATATTTATCATATGTATCAGTAGTTGCACGGAAAACATGATGATCTACATACCTTTTGTTATCAGCAGCAAAATTTGAAACATCATTCTTGAGTCTTTCCAATTTGCCATCATTATCTTTTTTATAAAATTCATATACTTGAGTCATAGTCTCATAAATGTTCTCGACATATTGTTTTGAAGCATCATCAAATGTAGGAAACTTTACTGTAAAAGTATCTTTAAAAACTTTATCTATAGGGTCTATATTAAGATCGAGGTTCTCATATTCTATTATTATATGACCGTATACATACCCGGACTTGTATTTAGTTTTTACGTAAAATTCCACTTCTATTTCTGCATCTCCTGTAAATCTCAAATTATTTTCATCATCATATTTTAATAAATCGTTTGTAAATTGTGTGAAATGAACAGGTTTATGGTATGACTTTTATTTATCATATCCCTCGATATTTGCACGGAAAACATGTTGATTTAAATGATTCTTAGTAACAGCATCATTATTTGAAAGTGGATCTTTTACATTAGTTAATATTTTATTATTTACATCATAAACATCATTTTTGAGTACTATTGCTTTTCTTTCCAATCTTTTTAGTTTTTTACCCTGTTCTTTTGCTGTTTTTTCAATATGCCAAATATCATCATCGAAAATTGGATAGTAAGAAGACATTTATTTAACGCAGACTTTTAATCATATCAATTTTTCTATCGCTCATATTAAATATACACTTCTTCTTCTCTACGATAATAGCATAAAATATATAATTTTTCTGACTGTTTGCTCTTAATCTCCAATTAAATTCAAAAACTAAATTATTTAAATCTGTATAATTTGCATGGGATGTCAAATAAAAATATATGATTAGATAGAGTGAACCAAAATTCTCTTTATTTATCAAACATCCTGTACTAGAGTTATTATTATTGTTGCTTACATCATATATTGCTTCCAGGAGATTATTGTAATCTTTCTTTAGGAAATCCATTTTATAGCCCATATAAGGAATTTGTACATTATTAACCATCATCCAACACTCTGTCATATCTAAATTATCAAAAATCATAATATTTTTAGTAAAATTATCTTTTCTTTCAGTATATTGGGGTATGATATAAACTCCTAAAACTTCATCAGATGTAGTTGTTATAGTGCAAGAATCCACTATCATTTTTATAAGGCCCTATCGTATTTAGTCTGTGTTGGTTCCAATTATTTCTATACTTTCATTAGACCGCAAGAAATCATTGAAAACTATAGCAGCCTTATTTTTAAATTCAGTATAAGGCAAAAGCAAATATACATCTTCAACTATATAATTAGGATCACTTGAATATAACATATCCTTGTTGCTATTTCCGACAAATTCCATTTTCACTTCAAAACCAGCAAGGGCTTTTTTATATTCCTCAAGGAAATCAAATATTTCATTTAATGGTGTCGTTATTGTAACCATTTGACTATCTTTTGTTTCATTCCATCTCTCTTTAAACCCTTGATTATATTTATCATTCATCTTTAGATTTGTAAAAAATCCAGGTATTTTAACAGCATCTGTCAATGTACCATCATATTTCAATTCATTTCGTTCTGCTGAATCACAGGTATCCATGTGGAAAAAAGAACTTTGAGCTCTAGATTTTGCATATTCTGGAGTATAGTATACATATCTTAAAATCTGTTTCATGATAGAAAAATTTGCTTGTGAATGAGTATCTATTGATGGTATTCCCATATTTATCGTGGCTGATTTTATGAAATCCATCCACAAGTGAGACATTTGATTTTTCAATGTCAGCCCCATTATTTCTAACTATTTTCAGTTTATATTCTAGAAAACCTTCAGAATAAAGAATAGGTGTACTAGTATCTACAATATGAAAATTATAATGGGCATTTTCATCTTCACTATAAGGTTTTGGATATATTTTTCGTATTATTCGACTTTTGATGTCATCATTATAATAGTATTGGGTCTCTTTCAAGTCATAAATGTTTTCCATTTATTTAGGGGAGACTTTCCTTGGGTATAATTGCCAATCCAGAACCATTCATCTTTTTTTTTAATATTTCATTCAATTTTTCTCTATTCTCATCTTTGATAATCTTTGGCTTTTCTCTCTTTAATCGATGTCTGTTGTACATTTATTTAAGGAAAAGTTTTCGCTCTAACAATTCAAAATTTTTTTCAAGATAATCTACACTTTCATGTTCAGGAATAAATTGAAATTCAACAAACCCATTATTTAAATCAATAGGTTCATTGTTTTGATTTGCAACTCTCATTCTTGTTCTATAAATAGGATCTTTTTTAACAGGAAAATAGATTAAATTATTAAATTCTTTTGAAACCATGCTTGTAGGAGGATAATTACCTGTATGGAAAGAATAAATAACCTCTGAAGGGTAATCATTGATTAAAGATCCGCTTACTGCATCGCAGTGAATATAAATAATATCATTACCTTTTGTAATATCAGCTTTAAATTCGCCTTCATAGTCTGTCACATCCAAATCAGGTCTACTTTGATAAATTTTATTTTTAAAACCTATAATCTTATAAAAATGACTCTTGGTTAAATCCAATTCCCAATTTTTAGTTAGTTTGAATGTTATCAATCCCATTTCAAAAATTTTTCCAAATTTTAAAGGAGGATCGATTCCAAAATATGTAATCATAATTCCATTTAATCCTTTAACTCCATAATTACCATCACGAATAATAACGTCTTTGACTTCATCAGTTTCAGTGTTTTTTAAAGTAAATTCATTGTTTTTAAATTTTGCGCTTATATTACGCCAAGAAAATTCTATCGTCATCATCCTCAAAGCCAATTTTTTATATTCATAAGGAGTTGAAAAATTTACTTGAAAATCTTCTGATTTTTCATGACCTGTTGATTTTAAGATAATCATTTATATAGAACATAGTTTTCATTATGTTTACTCGGATACTCTGTAAACAAAGCAAGTACTCTTTCGGGAGACTTATTTTTATTTCTTTCACGTATATATTTCATACAATATAAACCACATTTTACAGAACTTGGATGTTGTATAAAACTGTCATTAATAGCTACTTTTTACTTTTTTATTAGACATTTTGAGAAATTTTTTAAAGTTTTCAGGAATAAACTTTTTCTTTAATTTCGCCTTAGCCAATTCATATTTACCAAAAGGATCGAAATATTCTATAAAATCATATTTTGGATCATTATAATAACACACCCAATGTGTGCCTGGTTCATTAGATTTAATAAAATTGATTATCCCATTTTCAAATTCTTTTATCTTTTTAGGTAATTCATCTGACGGGAACACACCTGCAAATCCTTTTACATTTTTCATATTTTTCTTAATATCGAGATTGGAAAGTCCTTCCTCTGTTATTTCAAGGTCCCAAGTTGTTTGTTTTTTTGTTTTTTTTTTTTTTTGGAACCTGAACCTGAAATTTTGTCCAAGACTTTTTTGGCACCCCGCCCTGCAGCACCACTAGTTGCACCTAATCCTAAAGAAGTCAAAATAGGAATTAAAAATGGTAAAAACCCTCCAAATACTTCTGGTTGTTTTTTCTTGAACTCATCTAATACATTGAAAAGTCCGCCATATTGTTCTGAATATGCTTTTTTAATACTACCATAACCTTTGTATTTCCCAAGCTTGATAAACTCCTGATCCAAAATTTCGAGTATTTTAGGTATATTTAAATAAAGTTTGAGTTTTTCATAAATTACAGGTTCAATTTGCGTTAAAATATTTTTAAACAAAGATCCGCCATTCTTTAATATCGTAATTCTTTTACCTTTATCAATTGGAGCAATTTGTGTATTTGTTAAAGGTAAATCATAATTGGGTGCCTTTGATTTATTAATCTGTAATACTATTTTTTCTTTAGCAGATTTTAATTTCCTAATTTGTCCTACACTCAAATAAACTTTTGTCATTTATAAAGTAGAAATTGTTTATACAAGCGTTCTTTATCTTCAAGAGTTATGGTCCCATTTTTTAATAAAACATATATCAATAGTCTGATTTTATTCAATAACTTGTTTGACTTGCAACCTTTACATCTTTTATCTATCAATGTGTCTAAGTCCGCTAAGCCCTTTTCGACTTTCATTTCTTCACTATCCTTTATTCCTACTAATCTATTCAAATATTTATCCAATAATTTCATTTTAAGCTCTACATCTTCCACTTCCGCAACCATTTGAGAAAGTTGGTCTTCTGTTAAGATTTTAGCCCTTTTAATTTGACTTTTCAAGTTACCCTTTTTTACTCCACAATTCAGCTTTTATTAGTCTAGCTTTCGCACGCATTTCTTTTCTTTTTTCATCATCACCCAAGAGTTTTGATGGTCTGTACAGTTTTTCAGATTTTAAATATTCTATATCTAAACCTTGATCTATATCGTAAATACTAGTGTTAATCTTAACATCTTCTATAGGTTCTGGCAAAGCAGAATTAGATATTAATTCAATACCTTTCTGAAAATTTTCCACAATTTCTTTATTGATCCATTTTTCGGATTCAATTTTTCAAATCCTCTGTAATAGGTTTGTGAAATTCACTCAAAGTTGTTTGAATAGCCAATTTATTTTGTATTCGATTTTCATTTTTTGTTTTAATCTCTTTATCCGTTTTTACTAAATTGATTAAATCTCTTCTCTCATCTCTTATCCTTTTTTGTCTCTCTAATTCTAATTGATTTATCATTTATATAGGGGCACAATGAACTTATGTAGGGGCAAAATCATTTTATATAGGGGGCTAAATTATTTTATTATAAATGATTAAAATAAAAAATTATACATTACCTGAAGAATTACCTGACAGGAAGCAGCATCCTCTTTTACCTAACATGCCGTTTTCGCCTTATTGGTCACAGGGGCTTCCGGTTGTGGTAAGGCAAATTTATTAATCAATCTCATTGAAGGTTTTGATAAACCGAAAGGATTAAAACTGGATTTTGATACATTGTACATTTGCGCAAAAGATATAAACGAACCAAAATATTCTAAATTACGAGACGATTATACCCAATTTGAAGGTATAGAAAGAGATGATATTTTAAAATGTAAGAATTTACCTAAAAAGACTGAACTACTAAAATGGTTTGATAAGTATAAAAAACATGATGTACTATTTTCCTCAGATTTAAGTGAATTTATAACGGTCGATGATTTAGATCCTTCATTAAAAAATTTAGTAGTTTTTGATGATTGTGTGACTGAAAGAGATCAGAAATTAATTGAAGATCTGTTTATTAGAGGTAGAAAGAAAAATGCATCTATTGTTTATCTCACTCAATCTTATTATTCTACACCTATTAATATTAGAAAAAATTGCAACTACTATATATTTTTTAAACTTCAATGCCATTAGAAATCGCAATTATATGACAGATTTCGTTTGTTGGAAAATAGTTTAATGCTACTTTCGAAGAAACATTTTGTATAAATCTCGCAAACTATTAATTGATAGTTAGAAGGGATTTGACCCTTTATAAATGGAAGAATATTTAAGTAAAAGAAATTATGTTTACAGAAAAAGTTTAAACATTTATCAAAAGATAAGCATAACATTGTCTGTTGGTAAATTTATTTTAAGCGCATCAGGGCTTTCTGCGTTTGTATTTGTCCCATTAGCAGCACTGAGTTTAAGTGCAGGAATTGTAGAAGTTGTTGAAAAGTCTTTGAATATTTTGGAACGTAAAGAAGAATACAAACAATGCCATAATTTTTATAAACAACTATTAAATTTATTGAAGGCTAAATCGATTTCAGAAGAAGAAATATATATACGAGAAAGGAATTTATAATTACTTTAAAGTACTTTCCTATGGAAAGATATGTTAAAAAAGCACAATTGAATGGTTATAAATATATCCCTTCATAAATGACTTGTATTATAGAGTCTTGTTCTAAAACAGGAAAATGCAAAATAAAATGTCTAAAATGTGGGCAAAAAGGAACAGGTATCATAAAGATTAAACCCGAATTAATTAAAGCGTTATTAAAGATTTTTGAACAGTTTGGTTCTGGAATTATTAAAAGTGTTATCAATAAATTACCTTTTGAATTTCATTTACCGGGACATAATTTTACAGGTCCTGGAACT
>JAWZYV010011404.1:0-27062 GCA_038373885.1 Cheiracanthium punctorium | reverse complement strand
TCCAGATTCACTGTTTAGCAGCGTTTCACATATTCAAAGCAACAAAATGTTGAACTCGTATGAAACTCAATAGATATTTTCACTTCAATAACAAAAGTGCAGAAGAAATTATCATCTCTTTCGGAACTAAACGTACTAAATTATGTACAGTTTGCCTTCTTCAAACACAGCAGATAATTTATTTACATTTTGATTTTCTGAACTCTTAACCTTCATCTCCATCATCAGTTCGATAACTAGCGCTCAAACATCATTTCCGTCACCAGTTTTATAAATACCGTTCAACCATTATCTCCATCGCCAGTTGAATAAGTACAGCTCAACAATCATCTCCATCACCAGTTGGATAAATACTGCTCATTTTGTTACAATAAAACAGAAACTTAGTATAGACTAATTCAACCTGAAATTCGGTATTCTTTCAACCTCAAAATAAGGAATCTCAATGTACATTTGCTTCAGTGACATGGAAATTTATAGCATAGAAAGTTTCAACCTGAAAGTTTCAGCTCTATAAACGTCATCTCTTTCACTCATAAAGTATCATCAAATAATATACCATCCTAAACTCGCTATAAAGTAATAGAAATTGGCAGCATAGACCTTCTCAGCCTACAATTCTGAACTTCAGTCACCATTCTTCAATCTATGAAATATCACATATCATCAGCAATATACTGTCTGCTTCACCGTTATAGAAATTTACAGCATAGAACTTTTCAGCTTGCAATTCTAAACTCTAGTCATCATTCTTCAACCTATGAAATATGATATATCATCAGAAACATATTATGCTCAAGCTGCTCCAACGTAACAGAAATTGAGAACATAGAACTTCTCAACTCCCAATTTTGAATTCTAATGATCGTGTTTTAACCAGTGAAATATCATCACTAATGCATCCAGGTCAAATTTCCTCACAACAAAATAGTAATTTATATCACAGAACTCATCAATATGTAATTCTGGACTCTAGCCATCGTCTGTCGTCCATGAAACACCACCAGTAACATAAGTAGCTCAACCTCTGCTTTAACAAACAAGAAATTTATCCTATGGAAATTTTCAAACAGCAATTCTGATGCCCAATCATCATCTGTGAAACCATAGAATATCACCCGTAACGTATACCAGTCGATGTGCTTCAACGAGACAGAAATTTACACAACAGAACTAATAAATTTGCAAGTTTGGACACCAGCCCTCGTCTGTTAAACAGATAAAGCACCATCAGTAACATAGACAGCTTAACCTGCTTTAACAAAATAGAAATAGCTTATGGAAATTTTCAACCAACAATTCTGAATCCTAACCATCATCAATCAAATCATGGAATATCACCAAAACGTATCCCGGTCAATGTGCTTCAACGAGACAGAAATTTATAGCACAGAACTTATCAATTTGCAATTCTAGATTCCACCCTTCGTCTGTTAAACAGATAAAGCACCCTCAGTAACATAGACAGCTCAACCTCTGCTTCAACAAAACAGAAATTTATCCTATGGAAATTTTCAACCTGCTATTCTGGAGCTAATCATCATCTGTCAAACCACGGAATATCTCCAATAACATATCCCCCGTCAATGTGCTTCAACGTGATAGAAATTTACAGCACAGAACTTTTCAATTTGCAATTAAGGATTCCAAGCATCATCTTTCAAGTAACATGTCCAGCTAAGTAACCACTCGTACCGACCCAAAAGCATAGAAAACAGCATTAACCGTCATCACGGCAGCACCACTCCCACTGCAGCAAAAATGAAAACTGAACGAGGAACATCGTGCCACGTAAAGAGACTGTTGATCCCGCATTGGCTACCACCTATACTATCTGAGAATCATCAATCGTAGTCCATTTTGACATTTTCTACCGATGCCGATTGCTGAAGCTAATATCGAAAATTGACAAAAGACGGCTGTACTGACTTTTTAAAAACCGAGAGGCCACCTCACATTTTTTTTCCATCAAGATCGTCTAGAGGTGGTCCGTAAGTGACTACGATCTACCACAAGGATATCTGCGAAAGACATCCAGCAGAATCCGCCTTTGTCTGTGACTCTCGCCTATTTTTTACTGTAACCAGCCTGTGACTAGCTCTTGTGACTCTCGCCTGCTCCCTCCGCCGCCACGCCAAACCACCAAAAAGGGTTTCCGCTAGGTCATGTGGTACAAAAGCTGCATGACCTAGTTGGTACCTGGTCACCGTAGTCCCCTCAATAACATCGAGTGTGGAAGTGCGGTGGCCGAAAGGGGAGTATGTCCGCAGAGCATTTCGAATGAACAATGGATTGAGATCAATCCCCTACTACTTTGCGCATATTCTTTAAAAAATAACAATAATAATGATAATAATCAGAGGAATCACTGCATTTTGCCGATTGTTTTCAAGATATAGAGCAACGGCATTGATTAAAATGTATGACCACTGCTAAATCCTTAAAAAAGCCGTGCCTGCATATGAAAGAAAGGTAATCCCTTGTTTAAACGCTCAACAAAATGGATGTGATGCAATTCCTTTTGGTTTAAAGTATCCTTTCTTTCATAGAAAAATGCAGGACAGATATTTTTTTGATTTCATCAACTTCTCTGTTAAAGCACTTGCTAAATTGTTCGAAATGCTCTGTAAGGTAGCCCACCTCCACGTGGTACTCCCCGGGCAACATTTTGGGACACCGCGAAATTGGGTTTTCCGGTTCCTTAAAATGGCAAAGAGGCTACCAAACACCAAAAGCGGGAAATTTAAAAAATGAGAATACATATGTTTTATATGGAATAACTATTTCAGTTTTTATAAATATTCGCTCATTATTTTCGCGATAACAATATTGTTGCGGAATTACTCTGCTACTCCTGGGGTTCGTCGTTCTAAAGTCCAGTGGTGTAAAAAGTTCAAGTAAAAAGTCACTTGTTAGGATGGAACACAAACTTTATTTCTTCTAGAACGTCGTAGAACAATCAGCTGCATACAATTCACAAGCACAATCTAGCAGTAACGTGCTTTTAACAATCCGCTTGGATCAGAAGCTCTCACAAATGCTGTATTTCTCACACAAAATAAGTCACTATTACAGGCAAAAATTCCGTTGAAAATATTCAAGGGATATAGTACACTATCCCTTAAGACACAGCAATGAAGAATTTACACACAGCACTTTAAAAACAGCTTCACAAAGCAAGCTAAAACACAGCTTCTATAGCACTATCAGTTCACACAAAACAAGCGTACTCAGAGCTCTTCACACATTGAATGTTCAACTCGCAACTCACTGACTTCGGGGCGATGTGCGCTTCTATAAATAGCCGACGCAGGTGGTACAAGAGGTTTCCAGAAAAGTCAATTTCTCGAGGGTTCTACATAAAGCGTGAATTTTGATTACGTCATAGAAGAGAAATGTTAGGTTATTATGCGTTTTTAATGCAGGAAAAACAACTTCCAGGCCCCATTGGGAAAATCGAGCCCAATGACCCCAAAGTCGCCAAGCTTGGCGACTTTTGGCGAAATATCGCCAAATTTGGCGCCAAAAATAAGTCCTCAAAAGTGAAGAGATCTAAGCTCTAGGACTAATATTTCTCGAGATTTCTAGAAGCCCATAGAAAAACATATGGGAAAGCGAAACCTTCGTATCTCCGGTTCTAATTGGCCGATTTGGATGCAACAAAAAGCAAAACTTATCTATTGGAAGCGTAGAATACGAATTTTAAACCATTTTAAGCCCCAGAGCAGCGGGTTGCCCCGAAAATTCGTAACATTGCCCCCTTTCCAAGGACTGCACAATCCCTAGTTAGGAGGTCACACAAGTACCTACACTGTGTAACACTTAACAAGATCTTAACAACATAATTCAAGCAAGTAATCAATTGCACAATAAGCAGATACACATTAATAAATAAATAATCAACATAATAAATAATTACACTAATAAGTAATCAATGTAATAACAAATACACATTAATAAAATCCAATATATTACAAATATGTACACTAAACATGGCGTAAGTGGTGAGAGAAAGAGAGTTGAAGAAAGAGGAAGAGAAGAGAAAGACAGGAAAGGAATGAGAGTTGAAGGAAAAGAGGAATTACGCCATAGTGACCATAGTCTGAGCTAATTACAACCGCGGTAGATGGCTAGCCGATCGTAATGTACAACTCTTGGCTTCGAGTTTGGTGACTTACGAATCCGTACGATGACGTCATTCAGCCGGTTTAGGACTGTGTAAGGACCGTCCCACGGCGATTGCAGCTTGGGAGACAGGCCTTTCCGTCGAGTAGGATTCCATAGCCAAACTTTGTCACCTGCGTTGAACTCGTGTCCCGTAGCCTTTGTGTCGTAGCGAGTCTTCATCTTTTCCGTGTTCAGGTTGATCCGCTCCCGAGCAAAATGATGTACATCTTCAAACCGTGCCCGAAGGTTTTCCACGTACTCTTCTGGCGATGAAGGCGTGTCTGGAGGGCGGCCGAACACTAGATCGGCGGGAAGACGAAGATCTCTGCCAAACAGCATCTGGGAAGGTGTGAAGCCGGTAGTCTCATGGACGGCACTCCTATAGGCCAGCAGGAACAGGAGGAGTTTCTTGTCCCAGTCCTCTTGATTCCTAGATACCAGGAGCGAGAGGTTGTTCAAAATTGTACGATTGAACCTCTCCACCATGCCGTCGGATTGTGGGTGTAAAGGCGTAGTCTGGGTTTTGTCCATTCCGAGAAGTTGGCATAGTCCTTTAAAGACTGCAGAGGTAAAGTTCGTTCCTTGGTCGGAATGAAGTTGCAGAGGGGTTCCATATCTGGAAATCCATTCTTGCACCAGTACCTCTGCTACGGTCGTAGCTTCTTGATCGGGAATAGGAAACGCTTCGGGCCATTTAGAGAAGTAGTCAATGACAACTAGGATGTATTTGTTGCCATCTGAAGTTCGCGGAAGAGGTCCCAGGATGTCGAGGGCAATCCTCTCAAAAGGCGCTCCTACATTATAACGATGTAGTCTTCCACGGCTTCGTTTCTTCGGGCCTTTACGGGCGGCACAGGCGTCACAAGCTTGACACCACTTTTCGACGTCGCCCCGAGCCCTAACCCAGTAGAAGCGCTCGCGAACTTTCTGCAGGGTCTTCATTACGCCAAAATGGCCTCCAGTTAAGCCATTATGAAGTTCTTCTAGAACCTTCGGAATCCTCGAACGAGGGAGTACTAACTGCCATCGGAGCATCTTGCCGTCGTCCGACTCCCATTTACGATACAGGACTCCATTCCTGAGGCGAAGCGAATCCCATAAAGCCCAGTACTGTTTTGTTGCCGGACGTTAAGATGATATTTCTTGCCAACTGGGCTTAGCGCTGGATTTTTCCATAAATTCTACAATAGGTTTGATGTCGCTGTCTGCTAATTGGTCCGCCCGAACATTTTCGTCACTCCAGGGATCTTGAGATGATGCCAATGATGTAACTTGGCGGACAACGGGATGATTCAGATGGTAATTTTTCTCTGCCCTGGAGCAATAGCGACAACTGTCTATGCAGGGCCTTCTCGACAAAGCATCTGCATTTCCATGAGATGACCCTTTCCGATGACGTATCTCGATGTCATATTCTTGTAATCGCTGTATCCACCTCGCTATTTGGCCCTCCGGATTCTTGAAATTTAGAAGCCAGGTTAAAGAGGCATGGTCCGTTCGGAGCAGGAACTTTCGGCCGTACAGGTAATGATGGAAGTGCTCTACGGCTTTAATGATAGCAAGAAGTTCCTTTCTCGTAACACAATAGTTACGTTCTGCCTTTGAAAGGCATTTGCTCCAGTAAGCAATGACGTGTTCTTGGCCATCTATCTCCTGGGACAAAACTGCCCCAACACTCTCCTTACTTGCGTCTGTGTCCAGGATAAATGGCTTGTCAGGGTGAGGATACGACAGGATCGGCGAAGATGTTAAAGCCGTCTTCAGTTCGTTGAATGCGTCCTCACATTCCTCAGTCCATAGAAATTTCTCTCCAGTCTCGGTCAATTTGTGAAGAGGTCTTGCAATTTGAGAAAAGCCCTTCACGAATTTTCGATAGTAAGTACACAGACCGAGAAAACTTCTTAAGTCGTGGATATTCTCGGGACGACTCCAGTTCTGGACTGCGGACGTCTTTTCGGGATCGGTTCGGACTCCGTGGGCGGATATTATGTGCCCGAGGTAACGTACTTCCCGACGGAACAAGTTGCACTTCGACGGACTTAGTTTCAAGTTTGCCTCTTTTAATTTCTGCAGTACCTTTCGAATGTTCTCGAGATGCTCTTCGAAAGTCCTTCCGACGATGATGATATCGTCCAAATAAACGAGACATGCTTCGTAGGAAAGTCCTCTCAACACTGTCTCCATTAGACGCTCGAATGTAGCCGGTGCGTTGCAGAGTCCAAAAGGCATAACTTTGAACTGCCACAATCCTTGTCCCGTGGTGAACGCAGTCTTTTCACGGTCATCGGGATGGATTTCTACTTGCCAGTAGCCACTCTTGAGATCCAGAGTGGAGAACCATTCGTTTCCCGATAAAGTGTCCAATGTGTCGTCTATCCTGGGAAGAGGGTAGCTGTCTTTCTTGGTAATGTCATTCAGACGTCTATAGTCAACGCAGAACCGGGTGGAACCATCTTTCTTTCGGACCAAAACAATCGGCGAGGCCCACGGACTAGTCGATGGCTCGATGACGTCATCACGCTGCATCTCCTCTAAAAGTCGGTTCACCTCTTCTTGCTTAGCAAACGGCAGCCGCCTAGGATGTTGCTTGATGGGAGAATGGCTGCTTGTGTCTATTCTATGCTGCGTTAACCTCGTACGGCCAAAGTCACCGGAAGTACGAGAGAAGAGGTCTTCAAATTCAGCTATTACTTTCTCCGCAGCGCTTCTCTGTTCTGCCGTTAACTCCACGTCTTGTAATAATTCCTTCGTCAGGCACTCGGAAGATTTAGCTGTCGTTTGGTTGATGTTCTTATTAATGCAGGTAACAGGAGTGCATGTCGCCAACACTTCATTCTTCTTTATCACCTTCGACTTGTCCGTCACATTTACTACTCTAACTGGAATTTCCGTTCTCGACAAGTCCACAAGTGTTGCTCCCACAAGTACTCCTCTGACGGAATCACTATTGCTTGGGTGTTCGATTAATCCAAAACGGAATTTATTGCTTTCTTTTACTGTTCCAGAAATTATGGAATCAGTTCTGGGAGGTAGAGTGATATCAGTCTGGGCTATTATTTGCTGAACAGGCAAAACAGTTTCGTTTCTAATATCGAACGCAGCTATTTCTTCTGAGTCTGAACGAAGCTCATTATTCTTAAAGTCCAAGTTAAATTTGTGCGATTTTAAAAAGTCGAGTCCGAGAATAAAAGAGTCTGTAATATTGGCGACATATACCACATGGTCGTATCTGGCATTTCCAAACGTGATTTCTACTTGCGCTTTTCCGCCCACTTCGATCTTGTCACCTGTCACAGTCTGGAGGGTCAGCGAGGACGGAGTCCAGATAATCTTCAAATTTAATTTCTTGGCCAGATCCGTCCTTATGATGGTTACGTTCGCTCCAGTATCAATCACCATGTGGCATGGGGAACCATTAACGTATCCCTGTACGAAGAGTCCATTACTGCCACCATTCACTGATGAAATCTGCAAGACTTTTAGGTGGGGCTTTTGACTATATGGCAACCTCCGCCCCGCGAGATGGCCACCTCCTAGTTTCCCTCTTTCATGTTCTTAGATCTTCTCTTGCTGGTCATAAGACTTTCGACCACAATGCTTTTGTACATGGCCTTCGACGCCACACTTCCAGCATTTCACTTTCTTTCGGCCATCTCTCGTTCTATCGGATCTTAATTTTCGTTCTATGAGATCTTCAATTCTCTTCAACCTGTTCTCGACGCTCTCTGTGTCTTTGTCAGCTGCCTCTTGGACCGTGACCGCTCTAACAGCATGCCGATCTTTCCTGACGGCCCGCTGAGCTGCCTCTAGCTTCATTGCGAAGACGAGAGCAGACTTCAAATCCTGATAATCCTCCAACATGAGTGCCTTTTGGGTTTCTGGATCACGGATGGCTTCAATAAAATGACGCACCGCCATTTCTTCTCGGACATTATCAAGGTGGTCCATGTAGGCTAGATGACACAGCCTATCTATGTCCGAAGCCAGCTCTTGAAGGGTCTCGCCAGATCTCTGCATCCTTGACTTAAGTTGGATTCTACTATATTCTTTCTGGCACTTCTCTCCGAATTTCATCTCCAAGGCACTGGCAAGGGCGTCAAAATCTCCTATCTTCGTCGCTCCGATAGTTTGCAATACATTAATTGCATCTCCGCTAAGGGAAGCGGCCAGTTGATTAGCTTTCTCGGACTCGCTCCAACCATTGGCTCTGGCGACGATCGAAAATTGGGTCTTGTAAGCTTCCCAGGGAGTCTTTCCGTCATAGGCAGTAAGTTTCACTGCTGGGCGGTGTGAAGATAACCTGATGTTTTCGGGTAACTTTCCCAGCTTTACGAGAGAGTCCAATTTCTCTTCAATTTTAGCTTCACATTCTTCACGCATTCTGCAAATATCCTGCTGTAATTCCTTAACATTCCCTTCAATTCTTTGTTCATATTTCGTCTGAGTTTCTTCTAAGAGAGAAACTCTTTTCTCCATTTCTTCTTGGCCCTGCTTAATTTCTTCTAAATTTTCTTGGGTTTTCTCTATCTTCTGCTCCAACTTTTCTTGATTTTTCTCTATTTTCTGCAACCCAGTTTTCATCTCTTCTTGTCCGGCTTCAATTTTCTTTTCTAAATCCGCCTTCATTTGTTCTTGTCCGGCTTTCATCTCGTCTTGTCCGGCTTTCATTTCTTGCATCATATTCATGAGCTTTTGAAGTTGTTCTTCCATTTTTTGTCTAGTCAAAACCATAAACTGGAAAATTAAAGTCCTTCTTTAGAATCCCGATTCTGACACCAAATGTTGCGGAATTACTCTGCTACTCCTGGGGTTCGTCGTTCTAAAGTCCAGTTGGTGTAAAAAGTTCAAGTAAAAAGTCACTTGTCAGGATGGAACACAAACTTTATTTCTTCTAGAACTTCGTAGAACAATCAGCTGCACACAATTCACAAGCACAATCTAGCAGTAACGTGCTTTTAACAATCCGCTTGGATCAGAAGCTCTCACAAATGCTGTATTTCTCACACAAAATAAGTCACTTTTACAGGCAAAAATTCCGTGGAAATATTCAAGGGATATAGTACACTATCCCTTAAGACACAGCAATGAAGAATTTACACACAGCACTTTAAAAACAGCTTCACAAAGCAAGCTAAAACACAGCTTCTATAGCACTATCAGTTCACACAAAACAAGCGTACTCAGAGCTCTTCACACATTGAATGTTCAACTCGCAACTGACTGGCTTCGGGGCGATGCCCGCTTCTATAAATAGCCGACGCAGGAGGTACAAGAGGTTTCCAGAAAAGTCAATTTCTCGAGGGTTCTACATAAAGCGTGAATTTTGATTACGTCATAGAAGAGAAATGTTAGGTTATTATGCGTTTTTAATGCAGGAAAAACAACTTCCAGGCCCCATTGGGAAAATCGCGCCAAATGACCAAAAAGTCGCCAAGCTTGGCGACTTTTGGCGAAATATCGCCAAATTTGGCGCCAAAAATAAGTCCTCAAAAGTGAAGAGATCTAAGCTCTAGGACTAATATTTCTCGAGATTTCTAGAAGCCCATAGAAAAACATATGGGAAAGCGAAACCTCCGTATCTCCGGTTCTAATTGGCCGATTTGGATGCAACAAAAAGCAAAATTTATCTATTTGAAGCGTAGAATACGAATTTTAAATCATTTTAAGCCCCAGAGCAGCGGGTTGCCCCGAAAATTCGTAACAATATATTACCGGATGACCAAACAGTTCGTAAAAACTTTAAAAATTCATTAAAAAAGAAGAAATAAGAATTTTGTAAATGCGGTTCGCACCAATAGGTTTAGGGGATGATGGGATTTTTTTTAATGACAAGAAAGTTTGCAGTTACAAATGTTACCGATAGGTGGCGATGACATGCACAATGGGAATGAAGTTTCCAATAAAATAAAATTCCGATCCCTATCCAACCTTATCCTTGCAGACCTCCATTTCGTATCGTCATTTGTTCTTTTTTAATGAATTTTTTAACTTTTATGCACCCAAGATGCATCAAAAGCCCATGAAAATTTCAAAAATTCATTAAAAAACAAAACAAAACATGATACGAAATTGTAGTTTGCATAGAAAGATATACAGAGATTTCTTTCTTTCTTTTTTTTTAATTGAAAACTTTGTTGGCACTGTGCATGTCATTGCCACCTATCGGTAACATTTGGAACTACAAACTGTCTTGTCATAAAAAAAAAAAATCCCATCATCCTCTAGAGCTATTGGTGCAAACCGCAATTTTCTATCATTATTTAATGTTTTTTCAAATGAATTTTTAAAGTTTTACAGACTTTTCGGTTATCCGGTACTTTTACTTCGTACTAGGAAATAAAAGAATACAATTAAAAACTACATACGGGTAAAACTTGTTTATTCATTTGCACTAATAGCACCATTGATTAAAAAAATACGTAAGCTATTTCTTCGCTTGCTCATTCTTATAGCATCAGAGACTTCCGAAAACGCGTTATTAAAGTCCATGGCTGAGATATCCGCTGGCGATATTGAGTTATTTTGGAAATTAAGGAGTCTTCATAGTATTGCAAACGACCATTAATAGGAGCGAAGGTATGGCAGCACCCCAATTCCCATTAATATAAAAACTGGCTTTTACATGTCCGATAAAACTTTACTCCAAGATGGTAGAACTGAACAAGCAAACACTGCTTGAAAGTATTTTTAAAACCATTCGAGGGCGGTTCCAGAGTTGCAAACTGGGAGGGGTAACGATATTTTATAATTTTAAATAAGCTCAGTGTCTCAGAGAAGGACTGACTACCGGGGGGGGCGCAAAGAGGAAAGGGGAACCCTTTGATTGCACAATACACTTCATATATGGTAATAAATCGTTTCGTTAATCATCCAATGGGAAATAAATGCTTAATTAATTGTATAATTAATGAAGTATGTAAAAACCGAAAATAATAACCTTGCTCTTCGCCACCTATCAATCAAAATTATTGCCGTATTTTGAAGAGTTCCTTTGTTTCGCCAGTGGCTAGTGTTGTTTATTTATTTCACACCAGTGACTTTACCACGCAGAATTATTTTTCACTTTCGTAATCCTGAAAAATTTCGCTTGATCTCCAGTTTTCACGGTCCTAAAATCTTATTTTTTAGTACATAAAATACTTATTATCAATGCACAATTTTTTACTTTTACTAACGGCCAAGGCCCCTAGACTCGCTACGCTCGCATTTCGTATGAGGCATTTGGCTCCTAATGAGGCTTATTCCTAAAAAAAAAACTCATGATTTCAACAAGCAAACCCAAAGGTTGGATCCGATAGAATGTAACCGAGCTACGCATTGCTTAGTTTTTGCATGTTCCATGGAACATAAAAATTTAAACTTCGCACTATTTTTAATTATGTGAATCCGATGTAACACATTGTGTATTGGCCAATTATGGCGACTTTTCAAAATTGGGCGACTTGCGTATATGTATAGTTCATAATTAGCTCGCCTTTATTCAATATTAATTCGCCTTTATTAAAAGATTAAATTAGTAATCTAAGTAATCGTTTAAAAAGTTTATTAATTAATTGATTAATTAATAATTTCTATTTCCTAACCGTAGTTATAATTGATAATTTAATGATTTTTAGTATCTTTCAAGACAACTTATATAACATTATATAATAATAAGCACGTTTATCGTAATGTGATATCCCCGTTTGATGTCATTAATAAATACTATAAGCTCAAGGGTTCCCAAACTTTCTTCGCCGCGGCACCCTTCTAGGGCTGAAAACTTTCGCGGCAGGTTACTTTTAAAGCAATTGGGTTAGAATGAAACAGTATGGATGCAATTTTCATTACTTCTTTTATGTTGTTTATAGGGCTAACTATCAAGAAAGTACTCTCTTGGGAAAGGGATATAGAATTTTGACCCCCCCCCCTCCCATTTTAGGGGGTTTCTGTAAAAGAGAGGCTACTGGACACTGAACTCTCTCGAACTTGACTGAAATATTTTTAATTTCGAAAACTTGGTTACAGGTTTGGCTAACTTTTTTTGCGGGTTACCAGTTCAGGGGAAATTATTGGATCATACTTCATCACAGCACTTTTCTTGATTATCTCCACGGCACCCCTGGCATACGCTCGCGGCAATCTAGGGTGCCGCGGCACACAGTTTGAGAACCTTTGTACTTCTAAATAGCACAATACCGATATCTAAAAACAAGTCTGGTTTTAAACATAAAAATTAAATTAATCAATACTTATTCCATTGCTTTATTTTTAATTTTAATTTTATTTTTAACTTAGTTTTATTTATTTATTTGAAAAAAAAAGTATAGGTGTACTCTGTACCATGTAAGGAAAGTATTGTCATCATGAAAAAATTCGACTTCGAGATTTGGGTGTATGGACACGTTTTGAGGTCTTCGGATTTCATTTATGCTATTTTTACGAGATGTATCTATGCGTGTGTGTATGGGACTGAACACGATAGCTCCTAAACGGGGCATTCGATGGAGCTCCAATTCGGTATATAGGTTATAAACCACCGTCGCAAGACCGGTATTGATTTGGGTGTGTATAGGACTTAGTTTTTCTACAGGGCTACGACCAAGATTTCTTTTACATTATGGCATACGGGGAGAAATTCTCGAAAGTGAACTAGCGTTTAAATGGTGCATTCGATTGTGCTTCAATTTGGTATATGAGCTTCAATTGGTATTTGTTTGAATGAGTCATCCATTACAATTTATTTAAATGCTTGGTAATGATCTTAAACGTAATTGTTCGGAAAGTCGAGTGGAGTCACTCCGGAGCTTTTTAATTTTTGATTCACATGTTCCCTTTCAAAAGATCATTTTTTAAAAAAACTAATAAAATTTCTCATTTATCCGCTATCCAAAAGTGTATTAATGTTCATTCAAAGACATGTAATTCGTAAAGAAGGGCGAGTTTTATTTAGCGCATATAAAAACGTACCCCCGTTCATTCTGTATGATAGTTGGCCAACTTGTCAAGTTAACAGTTTTTTTTTTTTTTTTTTTTTTTCATGGCTGGCCCTCCAACTAAACTAACGTAATCATGAAAATTTACAAAAATATTTCAAAATTTTAATTCATGCGCGCTTTACATGTATTTTTTTTTATTTATTTACAATTCCTTTTAAAAATGCTGTTTATTTCAAAAAATACTATTGCAGTAAGCGTGCAAGTTACAAATATAATTTGTCCCATTAGTCAGTTATCCTAAAACGTATTCATGTCCATCTAAGGTATGTAGTTCGTAAAGAATAAGTTTTACATACTGCAGATAAAAATTTTAAAGGAAGCAGCCCCGTTCATTCTTTAAGATAGTTGGTCACCCGTTCAAGTTTTCACTATTTTTTAGTTATAGTATCAGCTATGAAAATAAATCTAAGCAAACGTTATCATCAAAAAGTAAAAAAATTATGTCAAAATTTGGATTCAAGCGATAGACATGCATTTTTTTCTATTTATTTATTTACATTTTCCTTTCAAAAATGTTGTTTATACCAAAAAATACTATTGCAGTCAGCGTGTAAATAACAAATAAAATTTTTCACATTTATCAGCTATCCGAAAACGTATTCATGTTCTTTTGAAGACATGTAATTCATAAAAGAAAGGCGAGTTTTACATTGCGCAGATAAAAATGCGGAAGGAGGCACCAACGTTCATTGTTTAGGATGGTTGGTGAACCAATCAATTTATCACTGTTTTAACGTGCTTAAAATCTCAGCCACGTCCGACTGTGAATCTCAAATGGCTATGTGCTCTGTCGTCGTGTTAGTTTCGATTCTGCTTTACGTATGCTTGTTGAGTTGATTAACCAGACAACAACAAAATGAGCTTACGCGAAGCAGAAACGAAATTAACAGGACGACACAGCAGATTGCTATTTGAGATTCACAATCTGGTGTGGCTAAGATTTTATGCACATATAAGAAAAGGGATAACTTGATTGGCTGACCATTGGTTAAAAGTACATTAATACTGCTGCATAAAACTCTGCTTGTTTCCTGGTTTCGTCGTTAGTCCAGTAGGTACGGAAAGTTCGAGTTAAAAGTCCACTTGTCAGGATGGAACAGGAACTTGATTGCTTCTAGAACTTCATGGAACCCTCAGCGGTACTAAATTCACAAGCACAATCAGCCAGTAACGCGTTTATAACAGCCCGCTCAGTACTGAAGCTTTTACAAATGCTGTATTTCTTGAACAAAATAAAACACTTCCACAGGCAAAATTTCAGTGGAAGAGGGAAACCGTCAACAGTCCCTCAAGACTCAGCCATGAAGAATTGACACACAGCACTTAAAAACCAGCTTTTAAAAGCAAGCGTGTAAAATAACGAAGCAGGGCTTCTCTGCTGATCTCAAGTTTCCCTGCTCGCACGACAGCGGCCAACGATAGACTGACTCAGTTGGGGCAGCACGCTGCTTTTAGAGTCTACGGCGAACAACGGAGAAGGTTCGATAGAAAACGACTCGCGGAATGCTGTAGCGAAGGCGGCCATCTTCGCCGGCCCCACACCTTACTGTTCTTTATACTGAGTGCAGTGTTGACTCCATTTTTGGACTCATTTCAATGAAAATCACGTTTCTTTGTTTGAACAGCATTTGACATTCTATTTATTGAGGTTAGGGTTGCTATACACATTTTGGGTGTCATCCTAAAAGCCGATGACGAAGCAGCCAATGGATAAAATGTGCTTTAGCCCAATGCAGGGTGACTTTTTTGAGTGGGGCGATGAACGCGCCAAGTAGTGTCCATTCGATATTTTAAAGCTGTGAAAAAGATCTTGCATTTTTGTCCATCCACTAATGTTATTCTGTAATCTAGATAATGCTTGTCATAGGCTTGCTCCATTGGACGTCACTAAACGGTTCATTTGGATTTTTGCACACGCGTTATTGTTACTGCACTCATGTTGACATCTTGCTGTTTTGCCGTTCGCAGCTTGGAAAGAGCGTCGAATTTGGTACCGCATACATTAGCGTATTATACATAGATTATGTGATTTTAATGCAGAAAAACAAATTTTACAGGACCCATTGGTAAGATCGCCCGAAATATCGCCAATCTTGCGGTACAAAAACAAGAGGAGCTAAAACAAGAAGATTTTTTGGCGAACTATAGCCGAATTTGGCGCTAAAAATAAGTTCCCAAAAGTGAGGCCAGCGTAAGTCTAGCGTTATTTTTCGAGGTTTCTACAAAACCCTATGTAAACCAATGGGGGAAACCCAAAACTCCATTCTCGCATTCTAGTAAACCGATTTACATACACCCCCCCCCCAAAAAAAATGAATTTAATTATTTCACCCTAATACGTGATTTATAGGCTAAAATAACCACAAATCTCTATTTCGCAGGCTCTACGGTATTTAAATACGGAGAAATTAATTATGCAAATTTTTACGTTTTCTGCAAGATACGCCAGTTTTTTCTCTGAATTTCTTAAATGATTCCTTAACTGAAGAAGTTACTGAAATGAAAATTTGTTTCTTGGAGTAAACTTTTTAAGCTGATTCCAAAAATGTTATCCAAATTTGCGTATCTTGTATACTTTATGCATGAGCATTGCATTTGCTAAAAAACATCGTGAATTTTTTTCGGCATGTTGGATCGATCAGAAGCACATGTTTTGTATTTTTATATGTTGGTAAGATGGTATGCCACTACATCCCAAAGAAATTTCATCTAAACTTTCTGATGAGCCAAAAAAAAAAAAGAAATATTTAAAAAAATGTAAAAAATTACTAGATTTTCGTGTGACTTTTCATATATTGGAAGGACCCCAGAAACCCCTGCCAGGCTTGATGCCAAATATTCAAGCCAAACGAATACACCCCAAATGCAGTTGCTACTGTAAAACCACTTACAAAGCCTGCCCGGTCTAACACGGTAACTGACCAAAATCAGAGCCTGATTATGACTTACAGGTGCCCCGGGAATGGATGAATTTTGGGGGCCCCATCGATGAAATTTGTTTTATTTTTCATAAAATTTTGATATAAAAAAAGAATATTTCAGAACAACATTTAATATTGGGGGCTCTTTCGAACTGGGGGCTCTGGGCAAAGTCTCGATTTGCCCATGCCATAATAAGGCTCTGACCAAAATGACCTACAGATAAATAAATAAATAAATAAAAATCCTCAGAATTATTAATTCAGTTTACGTTTCTTTTTATATAGGCAAGGTACTCAAACTGAATCATTACACCCTTTTAAAAAGACATACTCGAGCTTAAGTGAAACTTCTTGCATAAGTAACGTATTTAAAATGAGGTTCTCCTCAAAAAATGAACCACGCAGTCTACAACAGCGCTCTCGAACCTTTTTATGGTCGCTGACCTGACAACGTTCGAAAATTTTTTTCCGCGGCCCGCTAAGGAGGGGGGAGGGGGAAGGAAGAAGGGCGTTTATTGTTTATACTGTCAACTCCGGTTATAGTGAACCTCTGGGAACCGGCCAATTTCGTTCACTCTATACGAAGTTCACTCAAACCCATGTTTCCCTATGTTGAACAATAAAACTTAATACAAAACTAGAAAATAGTATTTTACAGAAATATTGAATGTTTTTTTATAAGTAAACTAATCATAATGCCTGTGATGAAGATCACATATCTAATTTAAAAATAATTTAATTTGGTTTTCTTTAATGTAATCTATCCAAAATTCAAGAATTCTAAATCACTTCTGTTTTTCATTTTACTGCCATTTCGGTTTTTAAATCTGTATATTTACTTTTCCCTGTATGCACTATTCCTTTTGTTCTGCGTCTCTTCAGACCGGTGTGCTAAAAATAGATTATATTGCGTCCGTTTGCAAAATCAACGGCCTCTTTGAGTTTCTTCTTGGCATCCTGCTGGCGTAAGTTATTTAGTTGTTCCCCTGCGACGACTTTAAAATTATTTGTTCGCGATTACGTCATTGTAATTTTATTGGATTAACTGTTAGGGTTGCTCTGGAATTGGCGCTATTAATCTCAGCCAAGTTATTGTTCTCGCCAATGTGTAATTCTGTGCTGGCGTAATTTTTAAATTATTCCACCTTAATTTCACTGTCCATATAGGACGTATTTTTATTTTCGCTGAGCCACCATCGCCGTTATAATAGTTTCAATAGTATATGTTTAATAAAATAGTTTCAAGTATTTAAAGCCTCTTTTTTATATTGCAACTAAGTGTATTTCGTACCTGGTTTATTCATGTCACAACGCAACTAAGTAATTTTAAAACAGCCCATCCAAATAACCTTCTTTACAATGCCACTTATTTATGATTATATAAATATTTATTAAGCAAAGCACACATAATGAATCCCATTTATGGAAATAATGGACATTCCATTCAGATCGCAGAGGGTGCTGTCGCTTTGAACCCGTGATATTGCATTGGGAATGTAAATTAAAATTTTCCAAGGTCCAGAGCGAAGTTTCCCATTTTGGTTCCCTTTCAAAATCACCCAGCTATTGTAAGAGAATGCTTTTAAGGATTAGAATACATTGCAGAAATAATTATGATCTCCTACCCCCTCTTGTTTAGCATAGTATGTTAACCTAGACACTGGCAACTCACCTGTATTTCGGAACAGGTGCTCGATATAAGCTCTTTCCCTCAACTCGAACACAAAACAAACACTCTTCGTAGGAATCGAACAACACCCTCTTTGCCATCCAGAGCTTTTTAACTTCACTATAACCCAATTCGGGATTCACTCAAACCAAAAAATACTGTAAACGTTTCAAAAGTGTGTGAATCGGGACTATTGAGATGCGTTCATTATAGCCGTAAGTTCACTCTATCCGGAGTGGACTGTATTTTAGAATGTTCCGATTCAATGATTTTAATGTAACTGTATTCAAACATGCCTTCAACATAAAATACACTTGCACAAAAAATGAAAATAAAATGATTTAACGTTTTAACTCACTAGGACGCTCAATGGATGAGACTTTTTCTTTGCAACGAGTCGATTCCACCCGGGTATAGTAGGAGACACAATGACATCCGAAGTGCGTTGCTTATGTCCAGTTTATTCCGTTGTTTTGTTTTGGTTGCTGTCGCTGCAGAAAACCCTCGCTTCTCACAGAGGCCTCATTCGTAAAACGACAAACCAGTTGCACTCGTGCAACGAGTTTCCATCAAAGGTGTTCGTAAACGAAACTGAGTGCATTCGCATACAAAACTGAGTGTGTTCAGTTTCAAACTGAGGGCGAGATTCGAGTGAAACGCGCGCGATCGAGTTCGATTCGAACGTTTTTCAGTCCCCAGTTCAGTCCCCAGAATGCTTCTAATGAACAAACCTATCGCGCTGTCACGTGATCAAAACACGATTGGTCTTGTTTCAGTTGAATAAGAAACATGGATGTATTTTGAAGTGTCCCCTGTTCGACGCGGAAAACGTTCGAATTGTGTTTCACTTGAATCTCTCTCTAAGTTAACTGAGTACGGAGCAGGTTCATCTTGTTGCTGTTACTGTGAAAACGTATATCGGATTTGTGTGCTTGGCTCGGAACCCGCTTATAAATTCTCGTCAGAAGGACAACACAAGGGGAGGGGGGGCCCTCCGTGGGGGTCTTTCTAAGGGATCCTAACCCGGATTGACGCTAAGTTTCGTAGAAAACCACGGAAACCTCCGAACGGTTAGGTCGACGGACGCGCGATGGGACCCGAACCCGGGACCTTCACACTTCGCCCGTCTACCATTTCCAGTGACATAACCACTGTGCCATAGTGAGGCCAGGTTCATCTAGTTCTGTGTGTAAATTCTTCATTGCTGTGTCTTAAAGGATTGTGTACGATATCCCTTGCATTTTTCCACTGAATTTTGCCTGTGGAAGTGTGTCCTTTTTTGTGAGAATGACAGCATTTGTGAGAGCTTCGGTACTGAGTGGACTGCTATAAACGAGCTACTGGCCGTTAGTGCCTGTGAATTTTGTACAGTTGATTGTTCGACTAAGTTCTAGAAGCCATAAAGTTGTGTTCCATCCTGACAAGTGGACTTTTTACTAGAACTTTCTACACCAAGTAGACTTTAGAACGAGAACCCAAAAACAAGCAGAATATTCTGCAACAATATTGAGTATGTACTAAAAACTTTTCTCGACTAAAAATAACAACAGACGCGAATAGTAAACAAACACATCTCCATGGTGACGAAACTAAATAAACTGAAGTTGTTCGTAAAGGCAAAAGAAACGGATAGCATAGAACAAACGCATTCCAGTTTTCTTACAAAACTCGTGCAAAGAGTTGTCGTTTACGAATGCACCCAGACTGGTTGTCGGAAATGGCAGTGCGGATTTAAGTGACTGTAATTTTCAGCAGTAAGCCGTAGTCTTGAAATGTTTCATGAACAATTTACTAATTTAAAATAATTACAACATTTCTTCTCTTACAAAGTTGTGGCGGCTATTATATCCACGGACCGGGGGTTGGAGAACACTGTTCTATAACATTGATTTTTTTTCGTTCGTTTGTGCAACATATTTTTCGGATTAGTGGTGCTTGGTCCGAAATTCGCTTATAAATCCACGTCAGGAGGACAACACAAGGGAGGTGATACCCTCCACGGGGGACTTTCTAAAGAGTCCAAACCCGATTTTACGGCAAAGTTTCGGAGAAAACCACGGGATACTCCGAACGTTTAGGTCGCCTTACGCGACCTTGTTTTGTACCAGGCACCTTCCGTTTACCATTTTGAGTGACTTAACCGCTCGGCCTAATAATCACTTCTCATACTTCATGTGTATTGTGTGTTTTTCCAGAATCTAATTAGTTGGCAAAACAAAATAGGAAGTTTAGCAATGACTCGAATACATTTTTGAGGAAGTTACACCTCATACGCAGTTGGTAATGTTAAGTGATTTGACAGGAATAACTGGTGTTACACTGTAACTGACCGAATCAACCTAACAATTAAAAATACACTCTAAGAAAAACGCAGTTACTTAGTGTTCCTCTTTTTTGATCAAAGCACATAAGAAAAAGTGTACACCTCAAACCCAGTTGCTACTGCAAAAATCATTAACTACGCATGCCCGGTAGGGATCTGACCCGAAATGCATGTGCACGACCACGGACTAAGAGGCTTTAGGACGATCATCGGGAAGCGGCAGACGGGCGAAACTGCGTCAGCCTCTGAAAGGGAAATATGCGACCCCCTTTTAATGATTAACGGCATGGGCGCCCTCTGACGACACACGGCGTAAGCATCTCCCGCGGGGTGCTTCCGTTGATATTTGTTTAAATTTTAGCTACTAGCACACGACGCATGCGCCAAAAAATGAATGGGTACGACTCCCAGCGCCACCTTTTAGGCAAATTTCATTTAGTTTTTTCACAATGCTTGGATGATTGTCCTGTACCCTCTTAGTCCGTGGCACGACGTTCCGTTTCTTAACGCTTAAATGCCCCAACTTTAAAATTAGATACCAGACTTTCACTGCCGGATAAGAGTACAAGTTAAATTTCTTATGTCAATTTCACATGTAAACAGGACTGTGTTATTCTAGGGCAGGGATGGGCAAACTATTTCGGTCGCTGGCAAAAAAAAAAAAAAAAAAAAAAAAAAGTTTAGCGGGCTAAGATAAATTTTTCTAAAATTTTAAAAACAATATACAAGTATTACAATTTAAATAGGTTAATGAGATGAATGAAATTGCGATTTCATTTTTAAAAGTTCCTTCTATTGAGGTTCGAAATGAGATGCACTGATTCTAAGGAACGAGGCTCAAGGCTCATCTGTCAGTCTACTTCTGAAAGAATTCTCTCTAAGGTTCATAGTTGAAAACACTTGTTCGCATATATAAGATGAAGCAAACATAGCACCGATTTTCTGGGCGTGAGATATTCAATTTGGGAAACTTACTTTCGATACTGATTTGTAAAACTCTAACTTTTGCATCTTTAAAAAAAACTGCTTGAGAGGATTGTTAGATTGCAATTCAATTCATTCAAGCTGCAAATCGGACCTCACTGCTTTACAATTTACGATGAAAGGCATGGTCAAAATATCCAATTCTGTTTGAATGGCACTGAAATCTTGAAATCTGCGTTCGAACTCAAAGTGCACTTTTTTTCAAGCCATATTCTTAATACGGATTGCTAGAGTATACTCATAATTTTTAATATGGATTTATAATATATAAATATGTATATTCTTTCAATTTCCGTCGGACCGGCCAATTAAAATTCCATCCACGGACCGGATTTGGTCCGCGGGCCGTAGTTTGCCCATCCCTGTTCTAGGGTGGCAGTTCCGATTTTAGAGAAGTCATGTCGCCACAGTGGGCACCAAGAATAATGACGTATTTGACATAAATGTAAAACTTTTAAATGCAGAATGCCGAGATTTTGCATTTAGAACTGTTGTACGAGGGTTGCCTTTTAAGTTTTTACAAAAAATGGGAAGAAAAATAATTTTTGGGGAACAAACCGTTTTATTGCTTTTCAAAACATTCGCCTTTAAGATTTATACACTTTTCCACCCTTTCAAACTAATTCTTGAAACAGTTTTTTCACTCTGAAATGGATATCTCGAAACATGATTTTGGAAGGTATCAACAGCTTCTTGCGGTGATGAAAATCGCTGCCCACGCATTTTTTGTTTGATATAAGGGAACAAGAAAAAATCGTTAGGAGACAAATCAGGAGAACACAGGCAATGAGACATTCATTTCATATTTTTATCTTTCAAATAATCTATTGTTTCACGTTCTGTGTGGGAGCTGACGTTGTCGTGATGAAGAATGATGCGTCGATTTTTGTTGCTTTTCCTGATTTCGTGTGATCACTTTTGGCAAAGAAATTTCTGTTTACCGTTTAGCGTTCATAGTTTTTCGATCCTCTAAAGGAATGGTTGCGATGGCCTGTAAGGTCGAAGAAACAAGCAAGCATTTTCTTGAAAGAGCTTGATAAACGAACCACTTTCGTGGGATTCGGTTCATTTGGAAACACCCAAACAGTGGATTGTTGTTTAGTTTCCAGCTCATACGAATGTATCCAAGTTTCGTCACCTGTAACGATGTTGTATACGGATTCTGCAGTTCCCAATTGGAATTTTTTTAGCATTTCCTTAAGCCAATTTGCACGATCCTCTTTTTGAGCTTCTATCCAATTGTGCGGAATCCATCTGGAACAAATCTTTTTGACAGCTCAATGTTCGTGCAAAATCGAATGTATTGCAGTCTGTGATATGCCAAGGGATGCTTCTATCTCACGATATGTGACATGACGATCTTCCTCAATATATCTTGCGCATAGCATGGATGTTGTCTGGAATCACTATTGATTTGGGTCGTTCTTCACGAGATTCATCACTGACGGACGCACGACCACTACGAAATTCTGCAAACCAATTGTAAACAGTCTTTTCTGATGGTGCTCCATTACCAAAAGTTTCACGAAGTGATACTAAGCATTCTTGTCGAGTGAGGCCTTTCTTAAAGTCATAAAAAATCATCCAACGAAAACCTTCACGAGTTATTTCCATTTTTTTTCACTCACTGGCTTCTGTAGAACACTCGTGTAAACAAAATACGCAGGCAATTTCTATAATGCCACTGATTCCTAGATTAAAAAAAATGTGAATTTTACGAATATCCTGTAGAAAAGTTTCAGTAGCACCTCCTATTGGTCGTTTGTAAAAACATAAAATGCAACCTACGTAACATGGAATTGTGCATCGTTACTTTTTAATCCCTAAAATCGTGCATATTCCAACTGTTGTTTAAAAAGAAACCAACAAAATGATCCGCCCTACTTAGACCGACGCAGTTACTTCATTTCGTTCAATGCTGAATATACGTAATGTCATCTCCTTGTATTCACTTCTCTATGACTTACGTGCTTGGATCTAAGAAAAGCAACCCCCTTAGAAAGACCCCCACGGAGGGCACCCCACCCATAGGCCTAGAGCCCATGCGTAGCTAATCGGCCTTAATCCCACAACACACAACACACTAAGAAAAGAAACACCAAGAAAAGGTGTACACCTCAAACCCAGTTGCTACAATAAAACCATTAACTGCGCATGCCCGGCAGGGATCTGAACCGAAATACATGTGCTCGGAGGGTTAACATCCAAAATAGCGCTAACGCATGCTCAGTGAAGCTCACCCAAGGTCTCAGCGAAGCCGTAACTCTCCGCCGTATTCCTCTACTGTACTACTCGCTTTGGACTGACGCATGGCGAACAGACACTTTGAAGATCTGGAAAATTTGGAATACCTCGGAAGACATGTTTGTGTCATTAACATATACAGGGTGTCTCAAAAGGCCATTTACAAACCTAAAATACTGGTTTATCATGTCATGATGAACGAGATTTGCACAGGAACTTGTGTCCGGAAATGCAAACGGCGACCGCTAGACGGCGATATTCGCAGGCTTAAGGAAGCTACACCATTTCCGCCAAGGATGTTGCCGAAGATGAATGAATTAGTCTATTAACTTAGAATTGGGAAATTCCGTGTTTGGTGCCGCATATGGGAAGTCATTAATGAAAGACGCAGCTCTTTTGACATCACATCTCCCTCCCCCCTATATGTCTGCGAACCTTGCGTCGTTCAAGGTACATCCGTATTACCGATTCTCATCCATGGTGCACGTAATGCATATCGGCCAATTCTGAGTGACTGGTAAACCGATTCATCCATTTCCGGTAACGTTCTAATCTAAAATGATAGCGCTTCCATTAGCATGCGAACATCGACATGTATTGTACAGCACTTATTTTGATACAACTTTCATGAAAAAAAAATTGCACTTTTAAGGAGGTTTTCTGAATTGACCACAATAAGTTTACGACGACACCAGTCATTACACGTTGCTTACCTGTGAAGCGACACTTACGACGTGCAACTTGACACCAGATGATAAAATTTTAGCTACCATTGTACCTGAAAATGATAGAAACCTGTCAACTTAGTTAGAAGACACTTGACACAAGTTGAAAAATCTAATTCACCAGGTAAACAATTCAGAGGTTTTCTGAAGCTGCTTAAAAACGTGCTGTTAAAACGTCTTTTGGACTCATTGTGCTACTAGGAAAATGATTGAAATTTTATGCTAACGCAAATTGTTACCTGAGAAATGAGTCGAAAAGACCGATGTTACAATTTATTCTTTAAGTTTATGTAGAAGAAACAAAACTCGTGTATTTCAGTCTTGGTACACAAACAGTTTGAAATGAATCTATAGCACCAGAGGTACTCTAACAAAATCCAGATGGTTTTTCCAACACCGCTTATGACACACCTGAGATGAAGGCAAAAACATCTTTTAGTGAAATTTCTCACATACATATTTTCAAACAGGCGACTAAAATCAGTAATTTTCAAGAAGGGCACACGCATTTGCGATAATTCATTTAAGAATTTTTTCTAAAATTATCAAACGGCTACAGTGCATCGCTTTATTTCATCTGTAGTACAGCTTGTAAAGAGCCAGTTCGATTCGCAGTGCTTGGCACAAGAGTTTGCATGTACTAATGTACCAATTCATATGTATTTTTTCTGAACAACCCGTTGATGGAAACCCTGGACAAAGCCGAAGTCATCTTATTAACAGAGCGATATTTCACTTGCAAAGTTACCTATTTTTCAACAATTTCGAAGTGCATGGACATCATTAGCATTAGGTCATACTAGATACACTAAGGATACCCATGCAGTTGATATGGAACTCAACTTGCCTTGTATTCATACAATACGCACGCATTGGCTCAAGAATAATTCATCTAACCAGATGATATTCTTCACGCTACCATTCAGCGTATTGTCACTAATAATCTAGTATGCTGTTACGAGCCAAAAACACGAACATTCGTACATATTACAAGCGATTTTGCTCAGCAGATTCACTTATTTGGCAACACGTTTGCCAAAGATCCGAAGTACAGTACAAATAATCATTGTATATTCACTTCTACCATTGGTGGAACCCTGCCATTCCGAAGTCGGTCAATCCACTGCCGATCGTCCCAAGCCACTTCGCGAATCGGCCGGCCAAAGCCCGAAATCAAAGAAAAGATCGGACATTGGCCGGTAAGTTTACAGGCAACGTTGGCCAAAACGCGAATGGACCGGCCAGTTCGCGAACAGGCCGATTTCGGGCTTTAGCCGTGATAACACATGCATTTTTTTCCAACCTCCATGGGACTCGGTATGAGAAACTGAAATTTTAAACCCAGTGCTAAAAAGAGTCCGATTGTCATTAGCTGGCTGAATGCTGAAATTAAGATAAGTTCATTTCAATATGTTTCTATTTGAAGCATATATCTTTTTAGAAATTAATTTAAATTGAATTGTACCAGATAATTATGCATAAAATGTTTCAGTACACGAAAGTAACCACTCAGTGCGTTTTCAATGACAATAATTTTTTTAATCTTTTTCTGATAATAGTTGTCAAAAACCGAAGAATATTTATCTTTGTATTGTTTCAGTAAACTCTGGATTCGTCTTTCTAAAGTCCAGTAGGTGTAGAAAGATCAAGTAAACAGTGTACTTGTCAGGATGGAACAGGAACTTTATTGCTTCTAGAACTTCGTACAGCAGTCAGCTGTGCAAAATACACAGGCACGAACAGCCAGTAACTTACCTTATAACAATCGGCTTATTACAGAAGCTATAACAGATGCTGTATTCCCCCCACACAAATTAAAACGCTTTCACAGGCAAACATTTGATAGAAACACTCAAAGAAAATTGACATCTGCTCTTCAGCATAAAGCATTCCTTAACATCATTCAAAAACAAGCTTAAGCAAAATATCGCTTACCATAGCACAATTCACAGCCTAACAAGGTGAGCTCAACGAGCGTTCGATGACAACCCCGATGTGACTGATGACAATCCCGTGTGATGACAATCCCGATGTGATGACAATCCCGATGAAGCGCGATTTTTGATTACGCATTGGAATGTAAATGAGTAATGCAAGGCTATTGAGTAATGCAGGGAAACAAAGATGACATGCTCAATTGGTAGAATCGCTCCTAATGTCCGAAATGTCGCCAAATTTGGCACTCTTTGGCAAAAACTATCCCAAACTCGGCGCCAAAAATAAGTCTCCAAAAGTTAAGTCAGCCCATATTTCTCGAGAATTTGAAAATACTCTATGTTAAGCAATGACGAACTCCCTTTCTAGTTAAACGGTTTTTGATGCTACAAAATGCAAATTTTAATTATTGGATGCGTTGAAAACGAATTTTAGGCTATCTTAGCCTCTAGGGGGCAGAATACACACACACAAACTTGTAGCAGTATAATCTTCAATTTTTTATTAAAACGTGAATGTCTTGGGTTTTTTAAATCAGCTTGAATTTCGTTGCTGTCTTACTTGCATTGAGAGTGATAGCATTTTGTAATATTATGAAATAAGAAATAAATAAAACTAAAATAACACACATAACAAATACTTATACACAGTGCCTGATGACCGCACAGGCCGAAAAGGTCTAGACGTAGGGCCCAGATAATTTCAGGGGCTCCAAAATGGTTAAAATAGTTTCATTCTTAAGAAAATAATACAGAAGAACACCAATGACAATAAATAAACAGCTGCTCTTTAAAATATATGCCACCTTCCAAAAGTATGTTTGCTTACACTGTATTCACGGATAAAACAGACATCGTGTTAAGGTCCAAAGCATTCCACTATGGAACAGTGCCATATTACCGGCAGGGCAAACGGAGCAACTGCCCAGGGCCCACCGATTTTAGGGCCCAAAAATCTTACACTTTTATAGTTTTACAATAAAATTTCAAAGCATACATAAAATTCAAAAATTAAATGATCTTTTACTTATAAAGTATGAACATGAAAATAATTCAAATTTGCATTTGTATAAATTAATTTAAACTTATTTTTAAATTCTTCGAATTGCTCTAGAGT
>JAWZYV010011403.1:0-23295 GCA_038373885.1 Cheiracanthium punctorium | reverse complement strand
TTTTTTTTTTCAATTGCTGAAAATTTTATAAATTGTATCGAGTTGTTCTAAAGCCCTTAGACGACTATCGCTTTCTCAAAAGAACAGCTTTTATAATTTATGTAATAATAAATAAGCAATTTGTATGACGTTTACTCAATAATTTATAACTAAAATGTTTTTTATTAGTATGAAAGACTAGTCATTCAAAAAAGTTTCAAACTTGTAACTATAAATTGGATACGAATAGTCAGTACTTATTATAAAAATATTTATTATTTAACTGAATGAAAACAATTACTGAGCACTGTAAATTTCCAAAAGGAAAATTTTTCCTTACGTTTTTTTTTTTTTTTTTTTTTTTTTTTTAACAGCACTGAGTTTAACAGCACTGAGTTTCTAAAAATCTAAGACTGCACTCTATGGATTTGTTGAAAAAAATGAGTTACCTATATTTCTTCTGTCTTTACTGAAAATTTTTCTTTGCTTTTTTGTCTAGCTTAAAACACTGTGCTTCCTATCTACAGAAATTTATAACCATTTTACAATTGAAGTGGGCGTAAACTTGAGAAACCGGTTTCCGCCTACATACGCAACTATTGCTCACTTAATTTGTTTATGATGCTGATTTCATTATTTTGATAATACTCATTATTATTTGAAAAGATCACAACGCATTATTTAATTTTTAATGGAACCTTTTGTTTACTGTTTGTGGAGCTTAAACGTATGTGTTCACGGCCGGATTTAGGTCCTGCATCCATGACATTGGCAAAATTAAAATCATCCGCCCCATCATGTTACTTTTATATCTCCATGCATACTATTGATCCGTTGTCACTTTTTAAAAAATGTATTCTACAGAAAAACATTAGATCAAATTGCAAGGGCAATAAGTAGGAAAAATTTTTAGGAAGTTCCTTAATGTTTTTATAAAGTATATTTTTCAACATAAAATTCATTTTATGTTAAATCAAGATTCATTGCTACTTCCGCACGATGGGTTATTTAAATGATTAATTTTTTTGTTTATTTTACTTTTTGTGTATAACTTTAAAAAAATTAAGAAAAAAATATTTTTAACAGACAAAAATAACAAAAAAGCTACTAAGATAAGAAAAAAGTGTCAAAAAAGTAACAAAAGACAAAAAAGTAAGTTTTTTTTCTTTTATGGCGCTTAAAATTTTGTGTTTCTTGCCCACCGAAATTCATACCTTTTCTTACAATGAATGTGGGCGTAAACATTAGGAAGAGGTGTCCGGCTACATACACAAACGGTTGCTCAAAATGTTTAAGGGGATTTTATTATTTTAGTAAAATTCATGCCTTTCACAGAACAGGATGGATTATTCAAATTTTTAATGAAGTTTTCTGTTTGTGAACCTTAAAATTCTGCTTTTCTTATCCACTGAAAGTCATAAACCTTTCTTACAATTGATGTGGGCAAACACATCTGAATAAAGTTTCCGCCCACATGAGTTATCGCTTGCTCCCAAATTCTTCAGGATGCGAATTTTAATATCTCAGAAGAATTCAGCATTACTTTCAAAAGGTCACGATGTATTATTTAAATTTTTTGTTTACTGTTTGTGAAACTTAAAAATATGTGTTCTCTACCGCCATTAAGTATGCTCCTTCTTAAAATAATTTGTAGGCGTAAACACCAGGAGAAATTTCCCGCTTACAAGTTGCACCGCTTGTTCTCTTAGAACAGTTCCGTTTGGAAGCACTGAGTTGCAAAATATATATATATATATATGTGTGAGTCCTCAGACCAGTCCAGCTGATTCTTATTTAAAATGACCTTCTAAGCCCGAATATGAATTCCATTTTACCCCTTCAAGTACGATTTACGAATCACGCTTCAGTTATTTTTCATTATGTATTTGATTAGTAGAGGGAGAAGATATTTTAACCCTCAAATTTAAAACTAAAATCTAATAAATTGTTTTAGATAACAAAATAAATGTAATTTATATAATAAAATACTTTATCTATTACTTGCTTTCCTCTTGTACCCGGAAGAAGTTTCTCGTACCACTGACCAACAGTATTCTGCCAACATGCTCGCGTTCCACTTCCCAAAAATCTCCTCTCAAAGTGAGCAATTTCTTGATGAAAGCGTTTTCCCTGTTCGTCTGAAACTTCTAAATTTTCAGGGAAACAGTCCAGATGCCATCTTGGAGGACATGTTGCATCCTACGGCTATGTACGCTGTCAGTAACTCGTCGACCTGAATGACATAATAATCACTTGGTTTTTGTTACCCAATAAGTTCACACACACTTTTTTTAATGCAAGCCGTGCTCGCTTTTCTTTGAGATTCATATGTTTTTTAGAGCAGTTTCAACCACGTGACCGGCAATGGCCTCTACCAGTAAAAACACGTTTCTGAGGTGATGTTTGTCCAACAGGAACTTAAATGAACCTCATATTCATATAATGTTTGTCTACCAGAATTGAATTATGTCGTAATCTGAACCTGCCCTATACACGCTGAATCGTTGACAAGTTGTCTAATTTGCAGGGATTACGGAAATTCCTTCCTTGATTTTAGCCTCACTAGACGAGGAAATTTCGTTCTTAAAAAGCTAAATTCACCACCTGCTTTCACAAACAG
Source organism: Cheiracanthium punctorium (assembly GCA_038373885.1). Classification (NCBI taxonomy): domain Eukaryota; kingdom Metazoa; phylum Arthropoda; class Arachnida; order Araneae; family Cheiracanthiidae; genus Cheiracanthium; species Cheiracanthium punctorium. The sequence goes on along the minus strand of JAWZYV010011403.1, from coordinate 20,696 downwards.
TTTGATCAATCCGAATTCGATGTGTAAATGCCGCAAGTAAATATTTTCCTTAGGGACCAGTGGAACGTGAATAACATTTTTTTTTTTTTTGAACAGCAATAAGAGTTTCTCAGAGAGGCCAGTTCCACACGATGTAATGTTTGTCTCAGGCTCGGTTGTCCCATTCTTATGAGAAGGAGCAGTAATTTGTAAAGCCTGTTTGGAATTCCATGGGAAAAGCAACAACTTTTACGTCGGCGCGAAGTTGCTATTTATAATCGTCATAATATATTATAATTTGAATTATAAATCCATCATTCATTAAAAATAAACAGGATGACTGTTCATTACAACGTAAGTACATAATTATTGATAAAATCGAATAAAATCCAACACGTGGAGAAAAATGTGTATCACTGATGTATATCGTACTCATATACCAGCTGTGTCACGTTGCGGTCTGTTCGTGCACTCCCTCTCTCATTTAAATTTTAAATGTGAACACAAATCAAATTAAAAAATGAAAAATTTCCGATGCTAATCCAGTGAAAATTGCTTTAAAATGTGTACAAACATGCAAAAATATGTGAAATTCTGAGAATATCATAAATAAATGTGCGATACCCTTATAGCCGTAAAGAAACATTTATTATTATTATTATTATTTACAAAGAATTTCAAATGTGTAAAAATGTGAATAAACTTTCATAAATGTTTATTTTTTGTTAATATAAATACAGCTTGACAAGCTTGACAAGAAGTTTTCATTTCTGACGTGCAGTCTTACGACTAACTGTTTCTTTTCTTTCTTTCTTTTTTTGCGTGTTTTAAAGGGAGCCAATATAAAAACACTTCCTCTACCATAAAAAAAAACTTTTGCAACTCTTTTCATATAAAAAACATGCATATTTTTTAAAAGTTCACATTTCATGAGTAAATGTGTGAAAAGAAAATAACACTCACATTTTCTTTCGATGCAGGGAAAAGCGCATCGAGACAAAAGAGAAAAAGGGACATTAATTTCTTGTCCTTCTTGCTCTGCCTAGTTTTTTTTTTTTTTTTTTTTTTTTTTTTTTTTAATGATCCTATCTGCTTTACTTCAGTCTTTAGTACTGATGAGCCCTACCTTTTTCGCCGATCCGCTTTCCACTGTACAGAAAGAAAATGTAAGTCTTTTCTTCTTTTGAATCATTTACTTATCAAATGTTAACTTTTAATACATTATGCAGCATTTTTTAATGAGAAAACGTGTAACAGTTTTTTCTGAATCTAGGGAAAGTATTTTTCTTTGGTGCCCTTTAATACACGCAAAAAAAAAAAAAAAAAAAAAAAAAAAAAAAAAATTAGGACGAAAACGTATGATTTTAAAACAAGCTTTCAAAAAATGATAGGTGAAATATTTTAAATAATAAATGCCTTACGTTTTTGCTTTAAAGAATATTGCTCTCCAATTATTTGCATTGATACAAAAAGTAAATGAACGAATAGTAATGTTTTTATACGTGTCTATGGTATCTCATTAAACAAATAAATTATTACATAAATGGCACTCAATATCAGAAGTGATAACGGACTGCTTTTCTTATTTTGTCATTGATGGCGGATACGTGGGAGGAGCAAGGGGGCTTCAGTCCCACCCACTCCGAAGAAAATATTGACAAGATTTTTCTTCATTGTACCCTTTTTAAAAGCTTTTCTCATACATGCTTGGTCTTTGGAACCGTGGTGTAAGTTTCGCATAAGATGTTTCTGTAAGTTATCAGACTGCTACTTGCAGTCGGCAGCAAACCCAGAATTATGAAACTCGATTGAAAGATCTAAAATTACAGAATTCAGCTACCGTTTGGGAGTACGCCTCCTAGACTCACATCAACCACCTCGAAGCTAAACAGAACACCTTGCTCATAAGAATTTGAAGATCCCATGCCTATATTTCTAACAAAACAATCCGCAAGGATCTCAATGTAAAACCTTCGCCCTTCACTAAGTGTTCCTTTGCCTGCCTGACTGATTTTCTCTGCTGATCTGTACTGATTTTCATCCCTTTCGGGAAACTTTTGGTAAAATCTTGGAATCTACATCCTGGAGATAAGGCTCTCTTGGTTCGCCATTAAATACCAACTTCATGCAGTCAGACAGGCGGGTTTCCTATCTTGAGAGAAATAATCAAGATTGAAGAAAGTCCAGTCTGCTGAAAAATCAGTAGTTTTGAAGATCTTGTTAAAATTATACATTACACAGAAAAGGTTACTAAATTGCTACGTAACAGTCGAACAACAAATTTAAAATTGTATTTAAAGAGCACATAATTATTTAAAAAAAACCCTTTCTAATACATCTGCTGCTTCAAATCAAATAGGTTTATTTTTTTATTTATATGAATAAGCCTCTTTGAAAATCATTCACAATGCTTAAAGCTAACAGATCCCTTTATCATAAATTTTCAATAAGTCAATTCAGATTTTCCTCCTTCCTTCTTTTAATTAGCCTCTCCCAAAAAGAATTTTGCGTCCGTCTTGGTTTGTCATGACAACACAGCAACATCACAAATTATCCGCATATTTCAATGTAAAATTCTACTTACAATTTCGAGGGAGGCATGTTTGTGAGTATTTCTAATTCAAAATCAAAGAATTTTTTTTTTTTTTCTCGTGGAAGGCGTGTCCCAATTCCAGGTGTCTGGCATTGAGGGCGTAGCCGTAGAGGAGATGGTACAATATTATCCACTTTTCAAACCAAGTTTTAACATATAAATGTACTGTTCAGTTTAAATGAAAAATAACAGGAAGAGAAGAAATATATAAAGTGTCCCAAAAACATTGAACCGGGTTTTTATTTCTTATATATTCATCCTAGACATTTATAATGGATTAGTTCCTAGAAAAAAAATAGTTTTATTGAATCGATTCAAATTTTCAGCCGATTAAATTAAATATACAAAATTAAATGTTTATCCAGGCTCCGTACGAAAAAAATTCGCGATGGATAATAATGTGTCACTAGTCTGTGATCGTCCTATAATGTAGTATCTACTCCTACTCAACTCTACTTTGTAATGTTCACGGAGAACTGCCTATAGCGTTCACCCGTATTTTTTAAGAAATGTCGTCGAAATGGATGAATCTCTTGGCCATTAGCAGAAGGATATTTTATACATTTAAAAGTACTGGTATTAATCTCTGGTGTGTCTTCTTGCCCTTGTGTTTGGAAAGTCGTGTGTTCGGAAAGTTGCGAGTAGTCATAGTTTTTTTTTTGAGCTGATAAAGTGGTGTACCTTTGATACCGTCCGAAATGATCCCGTTAACCAAACATTTATGATTTTACTCAAAATGCTAAAACCTTTTTGTCTGCATATTTTAATGACTGTTTTAAAAAGTTGAAGTTTAAGCAGGGAGAGAGAAGAAAAATTTTCTAGAAAGGAAACATTTTTACAAAATGCAATAGAAACATCTCTTGATTTGTGAGCCCCCCTTCACTGGGAGACCAGGGAAGCTGCCCTGCCTACTTCTGCCTTAGTCAGGCTCTGAGTACATTTAAATACGTCCTTCATTATAAATGACAACAATTTTAACCCATTCGTGCCTGGATATTTTTGCGACTTTCTTCGATTTTTGCTAACACCAGCAGTAATTGATAAATTTCTGATGTCAACTTTCTGAACAAGGGATGATTTCTTTTAAAATCATTACGTATAAAAATTGAAATGTCAACATCCTACTTGGCCATATTAAAATATTTTGTGGAATTGAGGTTCAATACTCGCGAATAAAGGCTAGGAAAAATAAATAACGTTTTCGACTGATAGCGAAAATTCCGTCCCAAAAAAGGGACGCTAGGCATAAATGGGTTAAGATTACAATTGTAAAATATATATTTAAATATATGTCTTCCAAGTATTAAAAAAAATCATGAAAAGTACCGGAAATTCGCAGTCCACAGCGAGGAATACTTCAGTAAGTATTAACACTTGTTAAACAATACTTGTTAAGTATTAACACCAGAAGTGTTAATACTTAACAGCACTCTAATAAAACTACATTAATTGAATTCCAAACCGTTTACTTTTGACTTGAGATATCTGACTTGATTTTTCTTGTTTTCCTACTCAGTGTGAAAAGTTTTGCTTTTCGATTCTTCCGATTAACGGAATACAGTCGCTGCAAGCCACGAAAGGCGTTTCTGACTATTTATTTCTCTTAAGCCTGTGTGTATGGATTTCAAAGGGAAGAAGTAACTCCCAAAAAGTTCAACTTTTTTTTTTAAAGTTCTCCGACAAAATTGCATTCATCCGTCCGTCGCTGTCACGAAATGTTCACCTATTGGACTTTTACGAAGCATAAATCTTGTAACATTTCTTTATCCAACAAAGTCAATTTTGTTCTTGTATTGGCAATATATATTTTTTATTATACGTCTTCCGAACCCGGGAGGGAATTGTGACACACCCTGTATAAACTGTTGAATAATAGAACTCGGTTTTCTTAAAAAGTAAAAAAAGAAACCGTACTTGTTTAAGCATTTTCTCGTTAGCCTAATTCTTTCATTCTTTATTTTATTTGTAACAAGTTCTTCAAAAAGCAACACGCATTTGCGAACGAATCCAGACACAGTTACCACGTTTTAACCGCCATAAAATTGTCAACCCCAGCTCGTTTATCGTGTTTAATCTCGCAGAGATGCCGACGATCTCGTCTCGAGTCATCCTTACGTCACACTCAGACATTGTTTTGATTTCGATCTGCGTGTCTTCGTATCTGTTCCTTTTATTTTCGGGGAGTTTATTTAACTCTTTTCCTATTTCCTTTTGGCATCGCATCGATCCGCGCAGAGGCCATCACGTTCGGACAAGGACGCTGCTGGTGTAGAATTTCCGTGTTTACGCAAAATAAAAGGAGACAAAAAAGAAAAATTGGGCGAAGGGGAATTAATGGGGATAGAAAAACAGAAAACTATGTAGAACCAAGGGCATACATACGTACAATAAATTTCGATGGACATCTCATTAAGAAGGACCCAATTAATTTAAAGGAATGGTAAGACAAATTGGATGATTGCAATGGGTAGGGGGAAAGGAGACTGTTCGAGATGTACAACTTCACTGTGAGTCTCAGTCCATAGTGGAAACGGTGAAGAAGCATTAATTAATTATTCGTGTGTTAACCACCCTGGCCCGTGGATAAGGCACTAAACGCCTTAGACGTCTGAGGGTCCTGGTTTCGAGCCTACCGCGCGGCGGTCGATCTCGCGGTCTAGAGTTTCGGTCTGTTTTCTACAAATGCAACGTGATTACGTGTTAGAACCCCTTTAAAAGTCGTCTAACCAAGGCACCTCCCCCACCACAGGCAGATGATTTTTGTGTAGGTTTGCCATTTTGCAAAACGGATAAATACTTCCTACGGACAGAAAAAAATGGCTCGTAATGATTGCGAAATTTCGATTTTTACACGCTTTGCCTTTTCTTTCTTTACTATATTGCAGCAAAAGTTAAGAAAAGGACATATTTTACCCCTTTCCTTCTCCGCTCCCGTCATAATCACGGGCTAAGCTTTCTAACTCTGTTTTTCGTGTCCGTGAAATTTCAGGGCAATGGTTTTTAAAATGGATGCTCCCGAAAGATGAGAGCCTTTCAATTCGCAGCACGGATTTTTTTTTTTTAATGGTTCCTTTTACACAACGGATGTCAATAGCAGACTATAGTTAACTTCATTCAGTGACAGTTTATTTTTAAGTAGAGGGTAACAGGTACTCACATGTTCGTATTGTTGATAGGCATTGTGCAGTCATAAATCATTTTGTTTTGCTCAGGTTCAAAGAAAGTTACAAATATTTATTTCCTTTACGAAGTTAAGATTCATAATCAGTGTCATTCAAGATTCATTGTCCTTGAGTGTTTAAAACTTTTATTTTTAAGGATTTCCGTTTTACTACAAAGCAAACATAACCCCGTCAGAATAACCCCGAATTTCGGTTTTTCCTGGAAATGTTAATATGTTTTTCAATTTCGCGCTCAAAAGATGTCCAAAGCCTTAAAATGAATACATATAGTGTGCACGCACTTATTTCTATACAATTTTCTAATAAAAAACATGGGCACTTTTATGCCCGTTTTCTGGGAAATAATGCGACCTTCAAGGGGTTAATAAACACTCCTGAATTCAATTGGATCCCATAAATCGAAATCAGGACACAGATCTGACACAAGCGTTGAATTTATCAATTCGTTGTAATTTCTCTCTCTTTATTATATCTGAAAATTAAACTGAAACCTGAAATACTTTCGTGTTTTAAGTATGAACTATTCTGAAAGCGCATCACAATCCACTCTTTTTCCCTGTTTATCTTCCTTGTTCCTTTAAGCTGGAAACCGTAATATGATTCATGAGGGTGCAGTATTCTTCTCCCTTGTTCCATAAAACACATCTTTGAAATCGAAATCTATCTTAAAATCGCCTACTGAAACTGTTTTAAAATCTTCGCCAAGCCTATTCCAACTCTACTTCACCATTTTAAATAATGTTTGGAATGGACATCCTAATCCACGAGTGTGCCGTGTTTGTCTTTCTTGTTCCATAAAACACATATTCGGGATTGAAAACGATATTACAATCGCCTACTAACACTATTTTACAGTATTCGACAGGCATATTTTATCTATACTTTCCTAGTTTCTAGCCAAATTCGGAAGATATAGCCAAGCTCGGTTTCGGAGTTATTCTTTGGCATCAAACTTGGCGATTCGTTATCAAAAATGGCAAACCTTGAGCGACTTTCAAGATTTCAATCCCCCCCCCCCCACACACACACACACCTCTGCGTTATCTGGCAATCACCTTTCAAAAGATCTTCACGATGACAGTTCATGTCTACAAAACCTGTCTACAAATCATGTCGACAAAGTCACGTAGACAAAAATCTCGGAATGAACAAAATAGCACCCTAGCGTTAAAAAAAAAAGTAATAACGTTTTAATTTTAAGGTAACTTTAGAAGAGAACTAGAAACAACACAAACAGGAAGCGAAATGATCTCTCATATTTCTGCTGTTTTTCTCTTTCACCTGTTACCGGAGAAACGGAAATGAGTTCAAAAAGTTTAAAAAGATAATATCGAGAAATTTTTACTTCCGCGTGCACATATGTATTTCACCGATGATGCAGCTTGGCAGGAAAGAAGACTTTTTCTTCAAAAGCGACACTCAGGCAAAGAAGTTGTTTCGTTTTGAAAACAACAGTTGTTTTGAAACTCGTTATTTGGATGAAATAACCGTAGCAACGTTTGAAGTTTTGTTCACGAAAGTCAATAAGTTAATCCTAAGTTTTAAGAAAACTTTCTTAAAAATATCGTTGCAACATTATTGTGAATGTGTTTTATGAAAATTGTCGGATAGGTTCGTTTCACCTAGAAATTTTCAGGAAATAAAAATAATTTCAGGAAATAAAAATAAAGACACAGCAAAAGTATTTAAATGCGAATTGAAATTATAAAAAGAGTAAATTAAGATCTGAAACAATTTCATATTTTAAATAAAGTGCTATGTATCAAAACACTATGATAATCCATGCGTCGTCCCTATTTTTCATCCTTGTTCCATTCAGTTGGAAAAAGTATCACGATTCATGAGTGTGCCGTATTTTTCTTCCCCGTTGCATAAAACACTTCTTCGGAATCGAAATCTATATTAGATTCCTCTGCTAAAACGATTTTACAATCTTCGTCAATCCTATTCTAACTATACTTCTCTCTTGTATTAAACTGTTTCTAGCCAAATTTGCAAGATATCGCCAAGCTCGGTTCAGTTCTGAGGACTTATTTTTTGACACGAAGCTCGGCGATGAATCATCAACAATAGAAAACCTTGGCGAATTTAACCCCCCGCCCGGAGCTATGCACTCTTTTGTCACATTTGAAAAGTGCCTCGCCACGACAAATCGTGTTGACAATTTATATCGATGTTAAGAAGCATGATTGGGTTTAATAACACTCAAATGCTAAAAATTCTAAACTTGAAAAATTGTATTAAGAGAAAATATGTAATTTATTGGAGGCTGAAGTGTGAAGGTCCGGCGTTCGGTCCTGTCGCGTGGCTGTCGATTTAAGGGTCTGCAAGTTGAGTCGGTTTTCTCTCGACATCAACACGCGTTAGAATCCCTTAAAAAGTTCTGACACCAAGGCACTCCCCCGTTGGCAGATAATCTTCATGCATTTGCCATATTGCGTCTGTTTGAGCATCGAAATTGGAATCTTCCAGACCCACAGACAGTGAGAGTTTTTCGCAATAGGTACCAGAACCAAATGCAACTACCATCTTTTGAAAAAGTCGTCAGTATAAATGGGCATTCATGAATCTGCAGGGTTCAATGCAGACGAAATTTGGGTCTATTTTGCGGCCCCTTCACGAAAATACAATCCATTAAAACAGAAATTCATTGGCTTTTTATACTACATTTTAATTTGTTTTATCAATTATTTTAAACAAAAAAGTGTCTTTTATTAAAAATTGGCACGAAAATTCACAATAATAAATGTCGAAATACACAAAATTAAGTATTTAAATTCACAAAAATAAGCAATTTTCACAAAAATGGGACCCTGGAAAAAAAAATTCCCGGATCGACCTCTGATCTGTGGGATATAATTTAGCGTTTGTGTTATGCTAAGCCTTCAAGAAAGGAGGATCTGCCTAGGGTGGTGGCTATCTTGGGCGGAGCACTTTTTAAGGGGGTTCTAACGCGCACTCATGGGATATAATTTAGAAATGATCTCCAAGGAATAGTATCTAAAACAGGAAGAGACTGTTTTGTAATGTTTTATCCGAAGTGACTATGTCTGAACTATTGGAAAGAGTAGAACTAGGAGGCAAAACGGTTGGAATATGAAGAGATTTACAAACATCCATTTGAGATCATAAAATAACACTCACTATATACAACCACTGCGTGCAATACACACTTCGATATCTTAACATATGAAGAAAGTGTGCATCGCCCAATCGAAACCAATCTTTTGTTAAAAGAAATTATTCAGCTTATATACATATATATATGGTCATCAAGCCCGGTCTGACTTCCGCTTTCTTCAGGCAGTTCGTTAAATGTATGTGTCATTTAAGTTCTCTCGGCATGACCATTAAAACACATCCTAGTACACAGATAAAACTTGGAACACGTTCAGATTTTTTATGTTTGGCTGTTCCACTCTCTGCCTTTTTCTCTCTCAGTCGTAGTAATAAATCTTATGATTAGCTAAAAAGGAGATTCTTTAAGATTCGGAACTTGAAATTCCAGCCGTTTTCCTTTGTGTTTATTTTGTTTTCATTTTATTTATTTTATTTATTTTTTCTTGGGTGAGGGGGGATATGATGCATCAAAGTCGAGCGCGAAATACGCGGTAGTTTTATTTATTTATTCTATTTTCATGTTTTATGCATGTTCATGCAAGATTCATACAGAAGAAGATTATGATTATTGCGTCTTCCCCAGCTTTTCATTATTCCCGTTTTAAAAATATTAATCCTTACATGGTTGTACTATACATGAACGTATATAAAGGGGAGGGGTGGTTAGGGGATCTGGACACCCCCCCCCACCTTTAGTCTACGCAAAAACGCTCATTTGGGCTGCATATCCCACCTTTGGCATACGTACCTCAAAATAGCATACGATAAAAATAATTTTGAATTTCATAAAGATTTTCAAATTTTTTTAATTTAAAAATTTATATTAATTTTGTAAACTCTAATGAGTAACTAAGCAAATTGACTCTTAAGAATACTGTGTTATCTAATTGAAATATTTTAGAAAGTATTTATTTATAGTAAAATTTAGTGTCAATCAAATTCTGTAGTAAGGATTGACCCCTCCCCCCCACGGTAATGCCCGGTCCCCCCATAGGTAGCCCTGCCATGTGCAAGCTATAACTACTATAGTGTTGAGGCTTGTGAAACATGTCTCCTTTATTGAGCATGCTCCTTGAAAGAGATTTTAAAAAGTGATTCATCGGAAAAATGAACGCACTGATGTGATGCTATCACTTGCAGCAAAATAATGGATGGGTGAAAAGCTAGCTTTTTCACATAATTTATTAAAGGGTGCGTTATGCTATTTCATTTGTGAAATAAAATGCGTTTGCGAATTGAATTAAATTCACATGCATTTGTAAATTGAATTAAAATGCTATTAAATCAATATTTTGGCCACATTATATATACTGCTCTTTCTTAGTTAAATGCTAACGATGTATATATTCATATCGTATCATAAAATATTTTTTTAAGTAATTTCGTTCCTATCAACTACATTTTTATATGCACATTTCTTAAATTTATGTATTATGCAAAATCTCTTTTCTGGAAGTGTTTTAAATTTGATGTTTTTTAATGTCACTGTATGAGATTTATGACTTTTATTTTTCTGTATCGAATATATCCAAGTACATACGAATGTTTGACACCGATGTGACGACTCAACGGAATTTTTAATATAGAATTTGAAACATTATTATTGTTATTATTGGATAAACATGGATATAAAGAATTAGAAAGTGCATTAAGAGTTTGCAACTCTATTTGTCTTTCATTTGCACAAACGGCAAAATTCATCGTATTCTATCCATGAAGTCATTGAATTTTATTTATCTTTAGCTGAAATTTTGGGCTCGGATTAAAATTCCGGGGCTTCAAAAAATGAGCCCAAATTCGTCTAAAATAACTACCCCTTTTGGTCGTGTTCTCTGGCTGCATACTACACTCAGACCGAACCTAGCTCGGGCTCCACAATTCGCAACTGGATTCGGGCTTGCGAGAACGTTCTCACTTGTTGAACATGGCTCCCGCAAACAAACATTTTTCAATAATGAATCATTTTCGGCTAATAAAAAAAATTAAAAAGTGTTTACTTATTTTTGTTTTTTAATTTTACCTTCTTTCCTCCAACTTGAATGCCTTTTCTAAACTTATTTCGTTACTGTCAAAAAAGTTTCAAGCTTACCAATGAAGTCCAGCGCTTGCGCTCATGCGCAATGGGAGAGCGAACAGGTCAAAGGCAATAAGACGCTTAAATACTTAAATTTTGAATCGCTGCCATAAGAATATCAATCATTTTTTTTTCTTTATAATAATGGCCAGATCAGCGGCCTACTGTCGGCTTGACCGCTTCGAGAGCCGCAGATGACGGTCATTTCATTGAAAAGGGGGCGCCTATTGCGCAGACCAAAGCTATCTCCTATGAGGGGTGTCCTCATTTTGAACACATTCCAGATGAGAGACCTAGCACCTGAAATCGACACCCCCGGAAGTATCGTTTGAGCATGAAGGAGGAGATTGAATCCATCGCCCAACGTGGCTAATCTCGGCGACGTTTCGCATGCCGCGCCACTGTCCTCAAACCTGAAGAGGTTGTAATAACTTGCATTGGTATTCGACAGGGTGTCCCTAAAAGGTGTGGTGATGGGCTTTCATTCTTTATTTATTATAGAGAAAAGTCGGAAATGCCAATTTAAAAAAAAAAAAAAGTTCACAATAAGGGCGGAAAAAGACGACGTCAACAAAAATTTCTTCTGGTTCACTTTCGAAAAGACACCTTTTAAACGTGTGTACCATCCCCTTAAAAAAACATTCCCATTACTAAAATGTGCCCCATTCACTAAAGAGGTGATGCACAAAATTTTAGCCTCTCATCACAAAAAGTCTCAGAAATAGCTTTAAAGAAAGATGATCATGGGCTAATACATGAACTTGAATGGGAACGTTTAACGTTAAAGCGCATAGAAATTTTTTTCTTTCGTCATTTCTGCACTGTCCCTGAAACGCAATGATCCCAGTTGTTTTTCACCCTTCGACAGCTCTTGTAAAGGAGTTTAAGTCATCCTATATTTACCTTCCTATCTCTTTTACTTTTTATAACATAATTCTCAAACTTTGCAAATCACTTCATTAACGTATAAGGAAGATTTTACTCACTGGGAATTTTTTAGTACGGGAGTCGTACACAGATTTTAAAAATGTAACTTTTTGAACCTTTTAACCCTTTAACGCGCAGTGATTCCGCTCTGGGAACACCCAACTCTAACTTTTTGACTGTTGCCAGTCACGAAGAATAGATTGGATTTCTATAAAAATAGTGGCGGGTGACAGAGCTCCACGAGAATCCTTTACTTTTGAGCACGTCCTTTCCCGTCAAAAAATTGTCACGATACAGTTCAGTGACGTGGAGACGACGTTTCTGAACCGACATTGCTACGTGATTGTGAACCGTCTTGGTGCATCCAACTCTTTTCTACAAGTTTGCCCCTCTAATTGGGAAGCACCCTGTGTAAGTTTCGAAGCTACCGATGCGTACTTACGTTAGTTAGTACACAGACAGGCCAATCGAAATCATAACCATACTGATCACTTCGTTGAAAGTGTTGATAAAATCCCCTTCCCCCCCTTTCCTTTTTTGTCGAGCTTAAAACTCTGTGATTCTTATCTACGGAAATTCATAACCATTCTTACAAATGAAGTGGGCGTAACCTTGAAAAGCAGGTTTTCTCCTACATACGCAAAACGAGGTACAAACGATTGGCACCGTTCATTTTTGATAATTCGTTGGTGGGGGGGGGGGGCTGGCGGAATGATAGCCCCCCCCACACACACACACAAAGATACGCTTATAGTTGAACTACCAGTGAGGTACAAACGAAAATTTTGTTGGTACAAACGATTGGCATTGTTCATTTTTGAAAATTCGTTGGTGGGTGGGCTAGGCATTTCGCCAGCCCCCCCCACACACACACACAAGGAAACGCTTATTGTGAAGATACCAATGAGGTACAAACGAAAAGTTTGCTGGTACAAACGGGTACTAACGAGGTACAAACGATCTGAAACATTTTCATCGAAATCGGTTTGGAGGGGAGGGGGGTGGGCTGGCGAAATGCACCTGACTCGAACCGGAACTGAACTGAAAACCGGAAAGAACCGTTATTTGGGTCGGAACGAAAACCGGAAACTAATATCGGTTTATTTCAGTTCGATATATCTTGAAATTCGATTCAATCATTTGCGTCATGCAAAGATCCAAGGTAGTCATTGGAAGCATGAAATGCGTGCATTAAAAATTCCACTGCAGTGGAGTTCCGACTTCAAGGCTAGAGTTGCATTCCCAGACCTCTCCCTTAAGGGAAATTTTCCAACTTTTTTTTTTCAAACGGGGGTGTTTGTACGATTTTTTGAAGTAAACAAACACAATTATTTTAATCACTTATAAGCACTCCTCGCACTGTTTAAAGGGGTCTTGTACTCTATAAAAATGATGCAAGTTGAAAATAAGTTCCTTTATGTAGGATCCTCTATATTTACAAAAATAATTTATTTCCATGTAGGACATTTTACACATCAATACAATGACCTTCTCTGTTTACATTAACGTCTTCAAAAGTTTCCTAAGTGAATGACAAATAATAAATTTATTCACTCATTAAAAGCAACTATTTTGTATATGTGGTTCACTGCGCGCAGCCTAACATGCATAAAAATGATTTAACAAACTCAATATTTTTTCTATATACACTCGGATAATACATAATTAAAATTATTAAAATTAATTCTGATTCAAATATTGCATACAGAAAAATAATAATTAATTATTTGACAATTATTTGACAAGATGAGAGCAAATTTTATGTACACAGTGCGTACCGTTTGCAAATAAATCCTGTCCGAACTATTTTCTCGGAAACATTAGTGAACGATCTCTGAACGTGCGCGTTAATGGATGTTTGGCGACCTTGTGCTGCCTGGGTGTTCCCCAGTCGCACCGAGGGGTACTGAGGTTTTGCATCCATCAAAATACATATTTTATGCTAAAAATTATCATCTTGACGAGTCCGCATGTTGCCTTGTGCAAAACTTGAGTACACGGCATGTATGTCATGGCCGTTTCAGACATTCCTCGAATTTTTCAGGCCGGATAGTACTTATCTTCCATGGAAAAATCGCCGTGCAGGTTTTGGGGAAGGCATGTTAAATTCTAAATGTGCGTTCGAATAAATTGTTTACTTTAGGGCGTAGCTGAAGGAGGGACAACAACCGATTACCTCGCACATTGCAAGCGACATATCCCCTCACTTTTCGGCAATATTTGCATTACACAGACTGAAAATTTACAGCAAAGTTTTCCATGAAGGGATAATTTTTATATTTCCAAAAAATTAATAAGAGTTTTCTTATCGCATTACTGATGAGTTTAGATAAATCTTGTCGTATATCGGGGGCGTTGCTCGCTGAGGAAATGGTAGCTTTTCCCCACGATTCTCATGGAAAATTCTTTATTACGTTAACTACTGAATTAAAATTTAAAAATAAAAAAGGGAGAATGATGAAGTGCACATAAATATTTACATTTCTAACTTAAAAATTCACAAAAAGATTCTTAAAAATTCCAAGGCCACTGAGGAGATTAAAATATATTAAGGTAATATTTTTATGTAACGTTACAGCTGCAGGTGATCCAATTTGTTCTTTAGTTGGTTTGTATCGATTTTATGTAATTTTTTAATTTTAATTCGTTGATTTGTTTTCCTCCTCCTCAAGTCAGCAGTTTATCCTACACTTAGGAGGAAGGGGGACACTAAAATTTTGATTGAACTTCCTGAAGCCGCGCCAACAAATTTAAAACACCGACAATATGATTAATAAATTACTAATTCTAATACATAATTTTCAGACAAATATACTGAGTTGGAAAAGACAAGCATGTAGAATTATTGAAAGTGTAATTTGTTTGAAATTAACCAATTAAGAAACCAGTTTTTAATTTTGTTTTACTTTCCATCGCCTATAATAGATAAATTGCACTTACATCTGCTTTATAAATAGAAAAAGTACTGAAGCAAAATTTACATTGCAACAAAAGATAAATAAATCCTCAAATAATAATGTTTTGGGACGTGGCCATGGTATATGAATTAACAAATAAATTGTTACATAAATGGCACTCAATTTCAGGAGTGATAATGGACTGATTATCTTATTTTGTAATTGATGGCGGTTTCGTGGGAGGAACAAGGAGGCTTTATTCCCACTCCCTCCGAAGAAAATATTGATAAGATTTTGCTTCATTGTACCCTTTTTAAAAACTTTTCTGATACATGCTTGGTCTTTGGAACCGTGATGTAAGATTCGGATAAGATTTTTCTATATATTAACAGACCGCTACTAGCAATCGAACAACAAACCCCAAAGTATGAAACTCGATTGAAAGATTTAAAATAAAAGAATTAAGCTCCTGTCTGGGAGAACGCGGGCAAAACTCACATCAACAGCCTCGGAGGTAAACAGAAAGCCCGGCTCATAAAAATTTGAAGAGGCCATGCCAGATATCTAACAAAACAATCCACAAGGAACTCAATATGAAACCTTCGCAATTCACTAACTGTTCCTTTGCCTAACGGGGCCCTTTCGGGTAACTTCGGAAACTTTCGGTATTTTCGAGTAACTTCGGAAATTTTCGCGTAGCTTTCGGCGATATCTTGGAATCTAAATACTGCAAGTATGACGCTCTTGCCAAGGTGTTCCAGTAAACTCCAAGTTTAGGGCAGTCAGACAGGGCGGGTTTTCCTATGTTGATGAACATAATCAAGATTGGAGGAAGCCCAATCAGTATTGTTCAAGATATTTAAGAACTTAGAAAAATTACACATGACCCAGAAATGTCACTGAATTGCTATGTAACAATCGAACAACAAATTTAAAGGTACATTTAAAAAGAGCGCATACTTATTAAAAAAAAAACAACCTTTCTAGTACGCCTGTTGTTTTAAATCAATTGAGTTTAATTTTTTATTTATATCAATCAGCCGTTATGAAAGTAATTCACAATGCTTAAAGGTAACAGATAGCTTTACTCTAAATTTTCACTATGTCAATTCAAATTTTCTTTCTCTCTTTCTTTTTTCTTTTAATTAGCCCCGCCCAAAAAGAAATCTGTGTCCGTTAGGGTTTTTCATGACAACACAGCAAAATCATTAATTATCCGCAGATTCCATTGGAAAATTATTCTTCAATCTTCCAGGGAGGCATGTTTGTGAGTATTTGTAATTCAAAATCAAAGGAAACATTATTTTTTTTATCGTGGAAGGCGTGTCCTAATTCACTGTGTGTGGCATCGATGGCGTAGCCGTAAAGGAGATGGCAGAATATTACCCACTTTTCAAACCAATGTTTTACATATAAATGTATTGTTCAGTTTAAATGAAAGCTTCAAGAAAAGGAAGAGAAGAAATATGTGGGGTGTCCCAAAACATTGGCCCTGGTTTTTATTTCTTATACATCGATCATAGACATTTATAATGGATTACAAAGTTCCAAGAAAAAATTAGAGTTTTATGGAATCGATTCAAATTTTTCGCCCATTATATCCAATTTCAATAAATACAAAAATTAAATATTTATCCAGGCCCCGTACCAAATATTTTGTCACTGATCTGCGATCGTCTTATTGCGTGCTGGGTGGTAAGTACTGTGAAAGACTAGGGAATGCCTGAGTTCAATTTCCCACATGTCCTATTCAATAGCATATATACTAGAGATGAGACGGGCTCAGCCCGAGCCTAGGCCCGAACCGCGCTCGGGCCCTGTAATTCACGATTGCGTTCGGGCTCGGGCTCGTGAAAAATGTCTCCTTATTGAACATTCTCTTTGAAACAGTTGCAACAAAATAATTGGTGAGTAAAAAGCTAGCTTTTTCACATAATTTACTAAATTATGTATTATGCTATTTCTTTTGCGTATGTGTGTTAAAATACTGTTAATTCAAAATTTTTGCCTTATTATTTACTGGTCTATCTAAGTTAAATGTGTATATTTACATCGTATCATAAAATATTTTTTAAACGTAATTTTGTTCCTATCAACTAAATTATTATGCAATAATATATTCTTATGCAATTCTATGCAAATTTCTTTAATTTATTATACAAAATCTCTTTTCTGGACGTGTTTTAAATATAACATTTTTTTAATGTCACTATACGAGATTTATAACTTGTATTTTTCTGTAGGTATCTAATATATCTAAGTGCAAAGGAATGTTTAACAGTAATGTGAGTACTCAACGGAATTTTTAATGAAAATTGAAGCATTATTGTTAGTATTTGATAAACATGGATATAAAGAATTAGAAAGTGCATTAAGAGTTTGCAACTATATCTGTCTTTAATTTGCACAAACGGCAAAATGTATCGTATTGTATCAATGAAGTTACTGAATTTTATTTATCTTCAGCTGAAATTTCGGACTCGGGCTCCGACTTAAATAATATTGCTCGGGCTCGGGATTCAAAAAATGAGCCCGAACTCATCTCTAATATATACCGCGCTGGTCTCTACTGTTACTCTACTTTGTAATGCTAGCGGAGAGCTGCCTTTAGCATTCAACCGCGTTTTTAAGGCGTTAAATACCCGAACTATTTCGTCAAACGAAAAGGTATATATTATATATTTGAAAGAACAAGTGTTAATTTCTGGTGAGTCTTCTAAACATGCCTCCTTTTTGTTGCACAATACTCTGCTTTTCTCCGCAGCGCTTCTCTGTTCTGCCGTTAACTCCACGTCTTGTATTAATTCCCTCGTCAGGCACTCGGAAGATTTAGCTGTCGTTTGGCTGATGTTCTTATTAATGCAGGTAACAGGAGTGCATGTCGCCAACACTTCATTTTTCTTTATCACCTTTGACTTGTCCGTCACATTTACTACTCTAACTGGAATTTCTGTTCTCGACAAGTCCACAAGTGTTGCTCCCACAAGTACTCCTCTGACGGAATCACTATTGTTTGGGTGTTTGATTAATCCAAAACGGAATTTATTGCTTTCTTTTACTGTTCCAGAAATTATTAAATCAGTTCTAGGAGGTAGAGTGATATCAGTCTGGGCTATTATTTGCTGAACAGGCAAAACAGTTTCATTTCTAATATCGAACCCAGCTATTTCTTCTGAGTCTGAACGAAGCTCGTTATTCTTAAAGTCCAAGTTAAATTTGTGCGATTTTAAAAAGTCGAGTCCGAGAATAAAAGAGTCTGTAATATTGGCGACATATACCACATGGTCGTATCTGGCATTTCCAAACGTGATTTCTACTTGCGCTTTTCCGCCCACTTCGATCTTGTCACCTGTCACAGTCTGGAGGGTCAGCGAGGGCGGAGTCTAGATAATCTTCAAGTTCAATTTCTTGGCCAGATCCGTCCTTATGATGGTTACGTTCGCTCCAGTATCAATCACCATGTGGCATGGGGAACCATTAACGTATCCCAGTACGAATAGTCCATTACTGCCGCCATTCACTAATGAAATCTGTAAGACTTTCAAACGGGGCTCTTGAATATCCCTCAGCCTCTGTTCCTGAAAGTCGTCTCTTTTCTGTCTTCCTTCATGGGCTTCTCTGGTGCATTGATAACTGCGATCTTTACGACGAGAGTTCTTTTGTGCGTCGCAGTATTTTCGTAAATGCCCCTCGCTGTTGCACCTCCAACATTTCACTTTTCTTGGCTCTGACTGTTCTTGTCGTGCCACCAGATTTTCCAGGGTCTTTAATTTATTCTCTAATCTCTCCATTTCTCCATCCGTAGGCTCCTGGAATGACACAGCTCTAACATTATGCCGCTCTTTTCTTACGGCCAGCTGAGCTGCCTCTAGCTTCATGGCGAATACGAGGGCAGACCTGAGATCTTTATAATCCGCCAAGATCAATGCTTTCTGAATTTCAGAGTCCACGAGGCCTTCAATAAAATGTTGCACTGCAACTTCTTCTCGAACATTATCAGGATAACTGCCATAGGCTAGATGACACAGCCTATCTATGTCGGAAGCCAGCTCTTGGAGGGTCTCGCCAGGTCTCTGCATCCTTGACTTAAGTTGGATTCTACTATATTCTTTCTGGCACTTCTCTCCGAATTTCATCTCCAAGGCACTGGCAAGCGCGTCAAAATCTCCTATCTTCGTCGCTCCGATAGTTTGCAATACATTAATTGCATCTCCGCTAAGGGAAGCGGCCAGTTGATTAGCTTTCTCGGACTCGCTCCAACCATTGGCTCTGGCGACGATCGAAAATTGGGTCTTGTAAGCTTCCCAGGGAGTCTTTCCGTCATAGGCAGTAAGTTTCACTGCTGGGCGGTGTGAAGATAACCTGATGTTTTCGGGTAACTTTCCCAGCTTTACGAGAGAGTCCAATTTTTCTTCAATTTTAGCTTCACATTCTTCACGCATTCTGCAAATATCCTGCTGTAATTCCTTAACATTCCCTTCAATTCTTTGTTCATATTTCGTCTGAGTTTCTTCTAAGAGAGAAACTCTTTTCTCCATTTCTTCTTGGCCCTGCTTAATTTCTTCTAAATTTTTTTGGGTTTTCTCTATCTTCTGCTCCAACTTTTCTTGATTTTTCTCTATTTTCTGCAACCCAGTTTTCATCTCTTCTTGTCCGGCTTCAATTTTCTTTTCTAAATCCGCCTTCATTTGTTCTTGTCCGGCTTTCATCTCGTCTTGTCCGGCTTTCATCTGTTCTTGTGCGGCTTTCATCTCGTCTTGTCCGGCTTTCATCTGTTCTTGTGCGGCTTTCATTTCTTGCATCATATTCATGAGCTTTTGAAGTTGTTCTTCCATTTTTTGTCTAGTCAAAACCATAAACTGGAAAATTAAAGTCCTTCTTTAGAACCCCGATTCTGACACCAAATGTTGCGGAATTACTCTGCTACTCCTGGGGTTCGTCGTTCTAAAGTCCAGTGGTGTAAAAAAGTTCAAGTAAAAAGTCACTTGTCAGGATGGAACACAAACTTTATTTCTTCTAGAACTTCGTAGAACAATCAGCTGCACACAATTCACAAGCACAATCTAGCAGTAACGTGCTTTTAACAATCCGCTTGGATCAGAAGCTCTCACAAATGCTGTATTTCTCACACAAAATAAGTCCCTTTTACAGGCAAAAATTCCGTGGAAATATTCAAGGGATATAGTACACTATCCCTTAAGACACAGCAATGAAGGATTTACACACAGCACTTTAAAAACAGCTTCACAAAGCAAGCTAAAACACAGCTTCTATAGCACTATCAGTTCTCACAAATCAAGCGTACTCAGAGCTCTTCACACATTGAATGTTCAACTCGCAACTGACTCGCTTCGGGGCGATGCCCGCTTCTATAAATAGCCGACGCAGGAGGTACGAGAGGTTTCCAGAAAAGTCAATTTCTCGAGGGTTCTACATAAAGCGTGAATTTTGATTACGTCATAGAAGAGAAATGTTAGGTTATTATGCGTTTTTAATGCAGGAAAAACAACTTCCAGGCCCCATTGGGAAAATCGCGCCAAATGACCAAAAAGTCGCCAAGCTTGGCGACTTTTGGCGAAATATCGCCAAATTTGGCGCCAAAAATAAGTCCTCAAAAGTGAAGAGATCTAAGCTCTAGGACTAATATTTCTCGAGATTTCTAGAAGCCCATAGAAAAACATATGGGAAAGCGAAACCTCCGTATCTCCGGTTCTAATTGGCCGATTTTGATGCAACAAAAAGCAAAATTTATCTATTTGAAGCGTAGAATACGAATTTTAAACCATTCTAAGCCCCAGAGCAGCGGGTTGCCCCGAAAATTCGTAACAATATTCATATAAGACATTTATAATGGACTACAAAGTTCCAAGAATAAATTAAGTACAACAAAAAAATTAAGCTGAACGGTTTTAATGAAAATAAAG
>JAWZYV010011400.1:0-11686 GCA_038373885.1 Cheiracanthium punctorium | reverse complement strand
ACAGTAACTGGAAAAACGAAAGAAAACTAGTTTATTCCGTAGCCAATTTATAAAGGCAGAATCGAAAAGCATCAACAAACAACATCATTATTGCTGTTTAATGCATTCAAATGGAATTTCTTTCACTCGTTCCTATTCGATGCATCGCGTGTCAAAAGTCTCGTATTACTGACTGGGTAAAATAATCTAATGTTAGAGCACAAGGAAAACAAAGGGGGTGGGGTGGCGTGGGGAATGGAAAAGTCAAGATATATTTTTGTTCGTGTCTGGCATGGAAGTGCAAGGAAACAGATATTCGTCATTTAAAATGTGTCATTTTTGGACCTAGCCGCTTTATGAAGCTCAAATAAATCAAAAAATATTTAATTCTTTAAGGATGTGTCCCAGAATCTCCGAAATCATTTTTTAATTTATGGAATACTATTCAATTTTAAGTTACTTTTTTTCATGTTAGTCAGGGGAATAATACCGTAAGTGGGTGCCGGTTGAGTTGGCGACTTTTTTTTGTCGCCAACTTCTAACCTTGGAGACTTGTTTTTCGCGCCAGACAAAACAAACATAAGTAGACACATACGGAAAAATATAAACCCAAAACTACAATATGCTTATCTAAACATATTAAAACATTAGTAGACATATTTCAAAAGCAATTATAAACAAAATGTACATAAACAAAGCACTAGCTCTGGGCACGTTAAAAAATAAATAAACCATAACCTTCAAGTTATGCAAAATGCTAAAATATGTTTCTGCACATAATTAATTATACAGCGAAATTTCCCTTAAAACGTTCAAATAACAGTTTTAAATTAATAGAGAAACACTCAAATAAACCGACTACCTCCCCCCCCACCACACACACACACAAACAACTCAAATATACTTATTTACTGTATCATATTTAACGTGAATAGTGCACGTGATTTCATGAAAAATACACTGCAAATATTTTTATAAAATGTTAAAAACACTCTTTATAAATAACAGAAAACAACTATAATAAACCGACTACTTCCTCCCCACAAGATTTTTGCAATTTAATATACCTTCAAAACACACAACATTTACACTATTAATCAGAATAGAATCAAATCTGATCACAAACTCAAAAATCCTTACATATGTATTCATATATAGCCTAAAAATTGTACGGGAATTCTGTAAATCGGAAGCACACCCAGATAACAAAAAAAAAAATAACCATCCCTCTTAAAACCTTAAAAAATTTTATTTTTTCACCCCAATTCACAAAAAATAACATACCATACTAAAAACCTTACATAATTATAAAACCATAAGACCATAAATATTCTCAACTATACACCGGTGTACCGTAAAGCAAGGAATAAACATTTAAATAAATAAGAGCACCACATACCTCAAATTTTATTCATGAACGACGTCCATTCACCACAAAATAATTCCATCAAAAGCATTGAAATAAGCATAACAACTGTACCTCAACATACGCTCGATTCATATTCTTCACAACTCACAACAAACATTTTCAAATTTTTGTCGAATTTCACTTGATAAAAAAATAGAAACAACTCAACGTTTAAAGGAACAACTTTCATCATAGCTCTACACAAATTATCTACATTTAATATAAAAACAAGCAAAAATTCCACTTTTCAAAAATAACCATTATAAAATACAAAACTGCAGCAGACGACACAACTTCCATTCCCGGCTAATTCAAGTTCAGTTATTTTTCCAGTTAAACTCCTTAAAATTCCTTCAACCAATCGTATAATTCCTTCAAACACACTAGTTTCTCATGACATCATAAAACAACACAGCTCCGCCGGAAGGGTTGCCGATTAGCTAATCTCGATTGGTAACGCTGTCAGGACTGTTTACAACATATAGTAAGCTTTGGCGACGCATCTTCCTTGGCGATGGACACCCGCTTACGGTATTATCCCCGACATATGGGAATCTTAATACTGAAAAAGAAATAAATAAAATGAATTCTTGTTTATAAGTCTATCCCAACGTATAGAGTACCTATCGTTACAACTTTTAAACATGGCCACTGCCTTCGATTACGGGCCCTGGGACCAGGATCTGAGCTGGGCCTTATAACCCCCCCCCCCAGCCGTGGGCTGCATTAAAATGGCACTGTTATTTCTTTCCCATACTGTTTTTATAATGTAATTTAACCTGCAAATATGGGTTCAATTCTGGTAACTATCTGAAATGTCCGAACTCTATTTATAAAATTATGTTACTTAAAAATGATAAAAGTTACGTACCCTATGAATATATTCAGTTTCATACTAAAAGCGCTCAACTTTAGGATGGCTTGTAATGGTTACATCTGACTTATCTTATTTAAAACAAAAACTCATACACGATAAAATTTTCATCCAGATACGGGACTCCCTTAAAGCCGGGCCCAGGGGCAAATGCCCCTTTTGTGCCTCTCTCTCTCGGCGGGCCTGGCGGAAAGAAAAGGGTGCAGATACTATACACACAACTCGCGCAATGACAAAATGACTAAACTTTTATCAAAAGCGGTTTATCATAAATATGTTATTTTAAATTTAAAACTACAAATATATCTTTTAATTTTACAATAAAATTTCGCTGGATATAAAACATAAATCCAACTATTTATCAAACTATTTTTTCTTGTTTGTATTAGTTATAGTAATTAAAAATTGGGTTATAGGGTCCTGGCATGAAGCCTGCGTCCGTCCCTTCCTGTTTTTTGTGTTTGTGTTTAGACAAGCTTACACGAGGAGCATTATGTCTAAGAGGGGTGAAAGAAATTCTTAATAGGAGCTCTTTTTAAGCCGTTTTAACGCATATTCACGCTATATCTAAAGAAAACCGAATAAAACTTCAGACCGTTAGATCGACAGTCACGCTGTAGGCCCGAAAGTGGGACCTTCGAACTTCGGCTATCTAACCTATGTCCAGTGTCTTATCCACTTGGCTGCGGTGCGGTCTTTCCGCACCTACAGAGGAGACTAAGTGGGTCCACCTATTAGGTGAATCCCACCATAATAAAGTGACCAGTTACTTCCAAGTAGTGACCATGGCCATACCTATAAAAACTAGTGCCCGCCACTAGGAAAAAAATCATTTTAGCCTTTTAACGCACAGTGATCCCGCTCTGGGAACACCAAACTCTGACGTTTGGACTGTTGCCAGTTACGAAGAATAGATTGGATTTCTATGAAAATAGTTGTGGGTGACATAGCTCCACGAGAATCCTTTACTTTTGAGCACGTCTTTTACCGTAAACAAAATGGTCACGATTCTTTTGAACAGCACTGACATCTGCTGAAAAATGGAAGAATGCGAGAACAGCTGGATAGATTGCCCCATGCTGAAAAAAGGGCAGCCGTTGTCATCGCTCGACTGAACGACCAGCAAGATGGCGGACGATCGAAACGTTCCTCGCGTGCCACAGATCTAGAGATCCTTTTTTGCTGTGCGCCACAGCCAGCTGTCATCAAAAAAGGGTCTCTAGATCTGTGGCACACGATGAACGTGTCGATCGTCCGCCCTCTTGCTGGTAGTTAAGTCGAGCGATGGCAACGGCTGCCCTTTCTTCAGCATTGGGAAAGGGTTGCGCCTCAAAGGGTTAATGAGTATTCAATCTAATAGTAGTATTCTTTATATACTGTGAAACTTCTGAACTTCGGCATGTTCAATTTGTAGATGCGTCTGAGGTTCAAGCTGTTACAGGTCAAAATATGTTCATAAGATTTAGATCTCTGTACTGATCATATTTCAGAATTTATTGTTATTTTTTTACAAACCAGATAATCTGTTTATTTAGTTAACTTCATTGTTCATACGATCTATCAGAATAAATCATTAGATATGTAAAACAAATGGAGAAAATACATAATCTATCCTCAATTCTGCAAATGCATCAGTTTTTTAATTTAAAGGCATTCTGATGTAACGACTGTTTTCTGAGACTAAGTGCTGACGACTGATGAAGACCGAAGTTTTTGTCGGTGGAAACGATATTCCCGAGTGATAAGTCGTTTTTAAGTGTGTATTTACACAGTTTTTCTTTATATAATCTTTTAACACCCGTTTTTTGAGTGCTTTTTTGGTAAAAACATTCTATTCGATTTTTTGATTTTTCAAGAAAGTTCACACAGTTTCAGCTCACACTGGTCAGAAACCGCTGAGATAGGAGGGGAAAATGGGCAAAAATTCAAGCACCTATCCATACGTATATTGGATTTAATCATGTACGAAAAAAAGTACAAAAATATAAGCACCTTATCTGTACGTTTAAATCATATACGAAAAAAAGTACACAAATGTGAGCACCTTACTTATACTCCATTTAAATCATATACAAAAAAGTACAAAAATAAAAGTACAAACCGACAATTTTTCGAAATTATTCTCTCGCTGACTAAAGGAACTGCAATATGAAGAGGAATTTTGTATGGAAAAATTTTAAACGGATGCAGCGTTTTTCCAACATAAAGTGAAATAAAATATGAAAAATATAGATTCAAATTTAAAATTACCTGTTCATTGACACTCGTTTTAAGTACCCTTTTGTATTTAAAAAAATGTCAAATCGTCTTTTTATTTAATATTATCTACATATTTCCGTCATGAACATGCCGGTTGTGTTTGCAAACAGACAATAGCGATTTAAAACATCAGCGAATATTCCAATTTTGCAAATAGTTGAGTAATAGACTCTGAAAACATATGTCTGAAAAGATGGTTAGAGTGTGAAATTTTTGGTTGATGTTTACTATGGAACGAAAGATATATTTTTACACTGAAAAAAAAATGCTGCTGACGTCTAGAAAATAATGGGTGGATCTAGAATTTACGAGTCTTATGTACTGCCGATACATATTAGATCAGAGAACGAGAGACTTCTGAACTCACTTATCCAAAATTCAGTGTGTGTGTGATTAAGGCAAACCTGCGCGAGGGGTATCTGCCTTGAGGGATGAGGGATGCCTTGGTAGGAGGACTTTCTAAGGGGTTCTAACGCGTATTCACGTTACATCTGGAGAAAACCTACCGAAACTCCAGACCGTTAGATCGACGACCACGCGGTAGGACCCCGAACCCGGGATCTTCACACTTTGGCCGTCTACCATTTTCAGTGATATAACCACTGTGCCATGGTGAGGCGCATCCAAAATTCAGATCTCTCCTCTATAATCTGGTGCTTCTTCTCAAATGGAAATATCTGTGAATGGCTGCATACGATAACGCTTAGACTCACAAACGATCGTTCTAGTGCTCCTAAAATCGAACGATGATTTCTTGTTCCACAAACTAGACATTCTGATGTGATTAGCTACAATACTACGGACCAGAAATTCTCGACCCTTTCGTCTATATCAGCTATGTGTATAACCTACACGCATCCTTCTACGATTTTATTCTTCTAGTTTTAGAACACAGAGAACAGCCATCTGTTCCTTCCAGATGAGAGCGGTATTTAATTTTTCCCGCGTAAATAGATAACTAATAAATATTTTAAAATTACTTTCCGCAGCAATGAATAGTCCTCCGGTTGATTACCCTGAATATTTACGGATCATTCTTCTTTTTTCCCATTATTTACCCGATAACGCTTCACGTACTCCGAAGTTTATAAACATCCAAGGTGAATACAGTGGGTTTTTATCGATGAGAGAGCCCATTAAACTTTTTGGCTTTTTAATGCTTCTTAATCAAAGCACCCTAAAGTGTGTGTGTGTATGTGGGGGGGGGGGGTAGAAATCGATTATCCTTCGATGAAAGGAAATCGCTAAAATCGAATTCGTATTTTAATGAAAAAAATGTCCATTTATCGATCTTGAATCGAGTCAAAGGGAAATTATATAATTTAGCACATAACAACACAATTTACTACAAAGTACTTTAGTGCTATTGAAAAAATTTACCAGATATTGATCGTAAAATGTACTGTCAATCCAATTTTATAGTAAAAATGATTCCCACCTCCTTCATCTGGACCCATCCAATCAGAAATCTACAATTACGCCCGTGACTAACCCTGAGCTTTTATATAAACACCTTTACTAAACCGCAATACCTTTCTTCTATTTTAAAACAGTGCGAGACACATCAGATTAAAACACACCACTCGAAATTCCCGTTTCAGAAAAAGGACATTTTCATTAGCATTCCAAACAACTCATCTCATTTAATTTTCGTAGAGCCTGCTTTTAGGTGCAGCGCAAGGGACCGATATGAGAGATCTACACAGTATTTCACCAGAAAAACATGCAATAAACACTCCCAGGTTGTCGAGAAAATTAAACAAGTGTCTGCTCCATGTAAAATAATGTCAGAATAAGTGAGAAATATTGAGGGCAAGTAAATGCACTTCTAACATTCATGTTGGTTGAAATGAAGGATCGCTGTTCATTAAACGTGAAAGCTCCATTTTTTCGTCCGTGGAATTAAGTAGAGCTCAACGCACTTGCGCTTCCCGTATTATACAAAAGAATCTGGCTAATATTGTAGACACGGTAGTTTGTTCTTCTTTCACGGTGAAATGGCAGGACAAATTCGAAGTGACGATAGCTTATATCCTGAATTAACCCCGTAATAGGGCTATCACACTGAGAAAAATCCGACCCACTTTCCTTGCAAATCACGTTTCCGGCCGATTTCCTCCGCCGTTACCTTGACGACCGCGAACTCCAACTTTTTCCTTTCCGAAGGAAAAAATCCGAGTCGGACGAAATATCGTCCAA
Organism: Cheiracanthium punctorium; assembly: GCA_038373885.1. NCBI lineage: Eukaryota > Metazoa > Arthropoda > Arachnida > Araneae > Cheiracanthiidae > Cheiracanthium > Cheiracanthium punctorium. Next base: position 4,967 of record JAWZYV010011400.1, on the reverse strand, counting down.
TCAGAGTACTTCTTCCTGCTACGTCATAAGTAATTTCGAGCAGTGGCGACTATGTTCGAAGCTTGGCAGCTTGGCTCGATGTCAGAATCCCGTGTCAATAAAATTATGGCCGCGTTCAAGTGGACTTTGGAATTAGAGATTGCTGCCCATCCGATGCTGCCGAAATTGCTGCCGGTCCGATGCAAATTTACCAACGCACGATAAGTAAAATAAGAACCTGCACGCCAAATTAGCGATGCGATGACTATTTGGCGTCGGAGAGAGTTTGTTTACTTTTGCAACCCTTAAAGATAACCACGCCTTCAAGTCTGTCTGAAAAGTGGGTCCAGCGCGAAGTTGCTCGGATTTTCCCTTTAGTGTGATAAGGCAATAAGCCGCCTTCCCGTCAAAATCAATGGCTAAGCTCCCTCCCTCTATTTCTCGTGCCCGTGATATTTCCGGGCAATACTGTTCAAATGATATGCGCCAGAAAGATAAGAGCATTTCGATTCTTATGCATGGATTTTTTTATGTGTCATTTTACACAACAGGCGACAGTACCAGACTATTTTTAACTTAATTTGGAGACGGTTTATTTTTGAATGGAGGGTAACAGTACTCCATCACGCGCATTTGTGATAGGCATTGTACAGTATGAGCTCACTTACTATTTTTCAGATGTTCAAAAAGAAAACTTTACAAATATTTGTCTATTAAAGGAAGTGAGTTTAATAAAATTCTCCTTGAGTGTTTAAAACGTATATTTTTAATGATTCCCTGTTTACTAGGAAACACATATTCACTCACAATAACCCTAAATGTTGGCTTTTCCTGGAAATTTAACTTTTCTTTTTTCGTTTGCTCTAAAACAATTTCCTTAACTTAAAACCTTTTGTATCTACACTTATACAACTTCCTTAAATTTAAAAATAGTCACTTTTATGACCCTTTAAAAAAAAATAATACGACATCCAGAGGTTCAATTTTCGTTATCATTATTACATTAGGTTTGTTAATATTTTTTAAACAGTATTTTAATCTTCCAGTATCCATTGCCACAAATCAGATCTCATAATGCCACGTGAAGAGTGCCATACGTAGTTACATAAAAAAGTAACAAACTTACAAACTAACTGACAGACTTTAACACTTTTATTAGTACGATCAATTTGTTAGCACAAAAGTGCCATTTCGTTCGGGTCGGATTTTCTGTCGACATATTTTTGTAGACCGATTTACGTCGACGCGTTTTCGTTGCGTTTTACAATAGGGTTGCCGGATTGACGGGGGGGGGGGGATGTAGAACGTTCATATTCTACAAGGTTTGTAATTTTTAATGATGAGTCGCCAAGTTTGGCGCCAAACAATAAGCCTCCAAAACTGAACCTACCTTGGCGACATCTTCCGTATTGGGCGAGAAATTGGAAAATTTTATTTCAAAGGAGAATGCTGGAATATGCCTGGCGAAGATTGCAATGCAGTTTCAGTACGCGATTTTAATGTAGATTTCGATTTCAAAGAAGTGTTTTATGGAGCACGGAAAAAAATACGGCACATTCATGAATAATAGTAATACAATTTCCGACTTAATAAAAGAAGGAAGACATATAGGGACGACGCATGAATTATGATACACTCTTAATAGGCACTTTAGTATGTATTTAAAATATAAAATTGTATTCTTTGTTCCAACTGAGCTATATTTATGAGACGTACTTTTAATGTAGCAATTTCATAATGTTTGAAACTAAGATTCTACTCCACTCTTTTATGTCTGCCATTTAAGAACAAAAACACCTGCGCCAGTAACCTTAGATCAATCGACTCGAAGGCATATTAAGTTTAAATTTGAATTTTTATGGAAAGCGGGGAAGAGTCCTTTTTTAAATATTAAATTGGAAGAAAAAAGTAAGAGAGTGAACACGCTCATGCAGTTTTTAGAGGGAACTTAACTTTTTGCTCTACATTTCTTCACTAAGCCACGATTTTGACTTTCTTTGTACGGCATTGTTAGACTCATTCCATTAAGGCCTAGCGTGCGTTCAAAAACTTGTCTCGACCCATTCAATTTTGTGGAAGCCTGTTGTGGCATGTTACGTTGAAGGCTGTGTTTTTTCCTCGAATGTTTCTCCAACTTAAAGAAGCAAACATTTTAATATAAAGTTCTTGTGTTTAGTTATATATAAAGACAGCCATTTTAAAATAACTTACTGCGATCCACTACTTTATAGGAGTGCTTATATGGCTAAGTAGACAGTTGATTTTTGCAATATTCAGGGCCGGATCTAGATATTGTTACTGGGTCACCTATATTCAATAAATAGAAAAATTAAAAACGTAAATATAGTACAAAATTATAATTTTGAATGATTAGAAAGGGAGAGCGCACATAGAAAAAAAAAACTGCAGTCTTTTCTGTTGAAAATAAATTTGTCGTTTATTCAGCTGAATATATGAATATGTCGTTTATTCAGCTGAATGTCGTTTATTCAGCTGAAATAATGTGTATAACAAAAACCTAATTTAACTTACAGGAATTGTTTATTAACAGGGCCTGTTGAGCTTCATTCAATATCATCGGTTTGAATCTTCTGAATATTTAAGTACTCCGTGGTTAGGCAGATAAAAATAGTTTGTTCATTTTCATTTCGTAAAAAACGTCAAATTGTATTCTCGAGGTGCTATTTAGAATCGCATAAATTGTGAATTTATTTTAATATATGACTTATATTGTCTAGTAAGAGTTTATGAGTCTACGGCAATTTTTAATGTATGACTTCACGCTTTTTAATAAAGTAAAAAAAAATACCAGTAAGTTTTGTTTACTCATTTAGATAGTTGAGTAAAGAATATTATAGCTTACGACAACATAAAAATTTTCTTTACACGAGAGTGTTAGAAGTGCGTAACCCTACTTTAAAAAGGTTTTCTTTGTGTTGTGTTACGACAAAAAATATGTAAATGCTATTTGCCAAGGATCTGGTAGTGTCTTGGACGCAGGACTTTTTAAGGGGTTCTAACACACATTCAAGTTACACCTAGAAAATTTTGGCGGCGTATTATACATAAATTTGGCGACATTTCGGCGATAATCTTAAAAAAAGCTGTCAATCAACGATAATGTAATTTCCAAAAGAACTTTAAAAGTTATTTACGCATTTTTACTGAAGAGTAAACTGTTATATAAACGTTTATAGCATATTCTACTACGTGTTTGAAATGGACTCATGTCTTCGAGATTAGACGTTATACTGTTTAAATTAACATTCTCATCCTTAAAATGAACACTACATGGTTTCATAGCTAAACTTGCTTTACTCAAAACGTAACTCGATTATTTGGCGAGCTTTATTTAATTATACTTGAGTGAAAAAATATGGCACTCCCGCATTGAATGAACACTAATTCCTCATTTCAACTACAAAGACTAGGATGGAGTGCATTGACTAGAGTAAAATATTTCTCACTTATTCCGACATTATTTTTCAGACACCTGCTTCATTTTCTTGACAGCTTGAAACTCTTTCTCCTTTATAATTTTTCTGGAGAAATACCGCAAATCTCTGATATCGTTGATTTGCGTTGTGTATTTTAAAGCAGGCGCAACGAAAATTAAATTAGATGGGTTGTTTAGAATGCTAATGAAAATTGTTATATAAAAAAAGGGGATTTCAAACGTTGTATTTTAATCTGATTAGTGTCACATTGTTTCAACGCAGATGAGTGGTATTGCAGTTTAGTAAAGGCGTATATAAGGTTTGAGCGTAAAACTGAATTTTTTACAGGATATCCCCAAAAATGCTAACGCACTTTAATTCTTTATGTATTAGAGGCAAGTGGGTATTGTGAATTGAAAAAAAATATATAGATATTCGAAGTAAGGTCGGAAGTAAGACACCGCTAAGAAAAAATTCCTGTCGTTCATTTTCGCACGGTTACACTTTTTTTATTTATATACATCCCCCTTACCAATAAATTTCCAGTTAGTTGAATGTGGCCCATGCACTAATGGGGTGATGTACAAATTTCAATCTTTCACCGTAAAACTTCTCAAAGATATCTTTAAACAAAGATGATCAGGGCCTATCCACGAATTTGATTGTGAAAGCTTAGTGCTAGAGTGCAAAGGAATTATTTTACTTCGTAATTTCTGCACGATCCCTAAAATGCGATCATCTGATGAGGTATTTTTCCTTTCGAGAGCCAATGAAAAGAGGTCTAATTCGGCATATATTTATCTTTATATCTATGACACTTTTTAGGATATTACTCTCAAATTTTGTTTATTACTTCATTAGTGTACGGGGCACATTTTACTACTTGGGAGGATTTTTATGCACGGGAGTCGTATACAAATTTAAAAAGTGTCACTTTTTTAAATTTCACGAGAGGAATCCTTTTCCCAAGCTTTTTTTGAACATTTTTTTCAATTTACATAGGCTCAATGATCTCTAATACATAAAGAATTAAATCATGTTACGACCTTTTTGGGACATCCTGTATAATCATTATTATCAGTATAATCTTTATCAGTACAGTCATTTGAAGAAAACTGGTGAGTACCATGAAAATGATCGCTTTTCTGGGGTTAATGCATTGAAAGAATTTTGATTCACTCTGTACCGAAACTCAGCAATCAGTTGCAGCAAAAAAACGAAGTGTACATCTAAAGGTTCCAGAATACAATTTAGTATTCTAGAATAGATTTTGAAGTTCAGGGTCATAGAGGTTGGCCGCCTGAGAAAGCCAGTCGCCGTTACTTGCAGTATTCAGTGAAAAGGGATGCCCGGAACGCTGGCCACAACTCCCTTTATACGGATGCTTCACGCAGACGAAGTCATTTTATTTGTGAAAAAAAATGAACTGGGTCATTTGGAAAAACTATTTTAAACGAAATGGAATTACAATTTTCCCTTCAAAGCATGATGGCCATGACTTCACTATTATGTCAATGTCCATTGCGACTGGCTAGATTTGTCACGGAAATG
>JAWZYV010011396.1:0-233983 GCA_038373885.1 Cheiracanthium punctorium | reverse complement strand
GTCATGGCTAGACGCGGGAACATTCGGCACTTGCCGATTGGCTAGACATCAATCTGTCACTTGTTGCCATGCACAAGCACATCCGTCATATTTGGTGAGAGATCGTCAGAGAGTTGGATTTGGCGATTTTTGAAGGTCCGTGCACCAACAGAATTTTTTTATGTAGCCATTTTGGAAAAAGCAGGGAATTTTGTGAAAACACAAAACCCACGTGTATGAAAACATGAAATATGAGTAACTTTATATTACAGTAGAACCAAGTACACCCACTTTACCTATCACAGGAGGGAATAAAATATAAATTAAATTACTTAGAATTACATGTGATATTTTGTATTACACCACAAATGTTTACAAGTGGCCTATGCTTGAAGACAGACATATTTATCCAATATGTGATATTTTAAAATGTATATTGCCACCAACACCAATGTATTCTCGTGCTGTTTATTTTCATTTTGAAGATTTGTAAACAGGGGAGAAAGTAAAAACTTATTCAATAAAAGCCATTCTTAGCAAAATTACTCAAATTTGAGTTTTTGGTGTGGAGATTTATTCCACATAATGTTTTGTCATTAGCATGGTTACACTGTCATTAGCATGAATCGTGAAATATTAATTATTTTTTAAAGTCAATTTTTAAATATTGAGCTCTGCTAATTACTGATAAAGTTTACAGGATACTATACTAACATATCCTATTTTTTTCAGAAATTTTGCTACTAATAAATTTTTCAGATTTTATTTTTTGAAAAAGTCTTGTATTTTGAGAATCACCCTATTACATTAATATCCTCATCATTTCTGCACTGCCTTCTAAAAGCTTGTCCTTACACTGCATTAACCGCAGTGCTTCCAAATTTTCTTGATCGAGATTAGATCTCATCCTTGTTTCAATAATTTTAAATTTAGAAAATGCCCTTTCACAGTTTACTTGTGTTAGAGGTATTGTAAGTAAATATTTGTATACTAAAAAGTTCGGTTTATAAAAAAGAATACCTATTGCATTCACGAATAATTTTAAATGCACAAGTTATACAGGAATTCCAAAACTTCTCTCTTTTACAAATCATAACATCAGATAGCTGATTATTTTCTATCTCTGAATTACTTCAATCTGACTGTTCACTCAAATAGTCATCTTTGGCTGCTCTTTTAGATATCTTAGGCCAACCTTTAAAGAAAGATTCCAATTCATCAGTTAATTTTCCATTATTTAAGTTTGGTATCAACTCGCATATTTTGTTAAATGCGCTGGGAGTTCTGTTTTCTTGCAGTTTTGAAAATTAAGTAAGTTGCCTCTCTTATTCATTTTAAATATGAATAAGCAAGGCAAGGATTCAAAATAATACCTTAGGCAATTAAGTATTTTTTTTTTCCCGTACAAAAACAATTAAAAAAAAAAAAAATAAGGAAAACATTTTGTACTCACCATTTGGCAGGTTCCAAATAAACATTTTTATCACATTTAGTTGAAAAAAAGTTATGTGTTAAAATAAATACTAAACAAACGCATATAAATTGTTACGAATTTTCGGGGCAACCCTCTGTTCTGAAGCTTAAAATAGCTCAAAATTCGTGTTCTGCACTTCAAATAGTTGAATTTTGCTTTTTGTTGCATCAAAATTGGTTAACTAGAACTGAAGATACGGAGGTTTTGGTTTCACCATTGCTTTCCTATGGCGGCTCTAGAAATCTCGAGAAATATTGGTCCTAGGCCTTTGTTAACTTCACTTTTGGGGACTTATTTTTGGCACCAAATTTGGCAATATTTCACCAAAAGTCACCAAGCTTGGCGACATTTCGGTCATTTGGCATGATTTTCCCTATGCGGCTTGTAAAGTTGCTTTTTCAGCATTAAAATCACCATAGCCTAATATTTCTCTTCTATGGCATAATCGAAATTCCCGCTTTATGTGGAATCTTCGAGAAATAGACTCTTCTGGAAGCTTGTAGCTTCTGCGTCGCCTATAAATACAAGCTGTCCGAGGCCCCAGTTCAGTGTGTGTTGAGCTCCTGTAGAGTGTGGATGGAGCTGCCGATGTATACAGCACTTTGTGATAGAAGCGGTGTTGTTGCGCTTGTTTACAAAGCTGATTTTTAAGTGCTGTGTGTAAATTCTTTATTACTGAGTCTTGAGGGATTGCTTGCGATATCTCGTATATTTCCACTGAATTTTTGCCTGGGGAAGTGTTTTATTTTGTGTGAGAAATACAGCATTTGTGAGAGCTTCAGATCTAAGCGGACTGTTAAAAGCACATTACTGTTTGATTGTGCATGTGAATCTTGTAAAGCTGATTGTTCGACAAAGTTCTAGAAGCAATAAAGTTCGTTTTCCATCCTGGCCAGGGGCGTAGCCAAAAATTTTTCATGGGGGGGGGCTACGACTACTGCAACTCACATATATGCATACATGTGTGTGATAAAGGAGTGAAGAATATACATTTTGTATGGCAAAAAATTCCTCATGGAGGGGGGTTATGACCCCCTAATCCCCCCCCCCTTTGGCTACACCCCTGATCCTGACAAATGGACTCCACTAGAACTTTATACACCAACTGAACTTTAGAATGACGAACCCAGGAATAGCAGAGTATTCTGCAATATTTGGTGTCAGATGTGGGATTCTAAAGAAAGACTTAAATTCTCCAATGCATGATGTGGATAAGAAAAATGGAAGACCTTCAAAAACTGGTAGCAGAGATAAAAACTGATATGATAAAAGAGATAAAATACAGACAAGCCAATTTAGAGAATAAAATTGAAGTCGGACAAGAAGAGGTAAAAACCGGATTGGAAGAGTTAAAAGCCGCACACGAAGAAGTGAAAACTAGACTGGAGAAACTAGAGAAAAATCAAGAGGAAATGGAGAAAAGAGTGTTACTCCTCAAAGAAAATGTAGCTTCAAAAATACACGAAGAATGTGAAGCTAAAATTGAAGAAAAGCTGGACTCTCATCAAGCTTGGAAAATTGACGGAAAACATCAGACTGTCGTCATGCCACACAGCAGTGAAACTAATGACCTATGACGGAAAGACTCCTTGGGAAGCATACAAGACCCATTTTTAATTGTCGCTAAAGCGAATGGCTGGGATGACTGCGAGAAAGCAAACCAACTGGCCGCTTCTCTCAGCGGAGATGCAATTAACGTACTACAAACTATCTGAGAGACGAAGATGGGAGATTTTCACGCCCTTGCCAGTGCCTTAGAGTTGAAATTTGGAGAGAAGTGTCAGAAAGTGTATAGTAGAATACAACTAAAGTCAAGGGTGCAGAAATTTGGTGAGACCCTTCGAGAGCTGGCTTCTGACATAGATAGGCTGTGCCATCTAGCCTATGGCAGTTATCCTGATAACGTTTGAGAAGAAGTTGCAGTGCAACATTTTATTGAAGGCCTCTTGGACTCTGTCATTCAGAAAGTATTGATCTTGGCAGATAATAAAGATCTCAGGTCCGGCCTCGTATTTGCTATGAAGTTGGAAGCTGCTCAGCTGACCAGTGAAGAGAAGCATACTGTTAGAGCTGTGTCATTTCAGGAGCCTAAGGATGGAGAAATGGAGAAATTACTTAATAAATTAAAGAGTCTCGAAGATCTTATGGAGCGACAAGTACAGTCGGAGCCCAGGAGAGCTAAATGTTGGAGGTATGGAGACATTTACGAAAGACATTTACGAAAATACTGTGACATACAAAAGAACTGTCATCGTGAAGATCGCAGACACCAGTACATCAGAGAAGCCCGTAAACGAAGATGGGAGAGAGACGACATTGCAGAACAGAGGCTGCAGGATATTTGAAAGTCTTGCAGATTTCATCAGTGAATGGTGGCAGCAATTTGACTGTTTGTACTCGGATATGTAAATGGTTCTCCATGCCACATGGTGATTGATACTGGAGCAAACGTAACCATCATAAGGACAGATCTGGCCAATAAATTAAATTTGAAGACTATCTGGACTCCACCCTTGTTGACCCTCCAGACTGTGGCAAGTGACAAAATGGAAGTGGGCGGAAAGGTGCGAGTAGAAGTCGCGTTTGGAAATGCCAGATACGACCATGTGGTATAGGTCACCAATATTATGGACTCTTTCATTCTTGGACTGGACTTTTTAAAATCACATAAATTGAACTTGGACTTTAAGAATAATGAGCTTTGTTCAGACTCTTAAGAAATAGCTGCGTTCTGCATTAAAAATGAAGCCATATTTTGCCTCTTCGGCAAATAATAGCCCAGACTGATATCACTCTTCCCCCAAGAACTGATTCAATAATTTCTGGAACAGTAAAAGAAATCAATAAATTCCGGTTCGGATTACTTGAACACCCAAACAATAGTGATTCTGTCAGAGGTTAACTTGTGGGAGCAACACTTGTGGACTTGTTAAGAACAAAAATTCCTGTTAGAGTAGACAACGTGATTGACAGTTCGAAAGTTATAAAGAAAAATGAAGTGTTGGCAACATGCACTCCTGTTACCTGCATTAATAAGAACATCAACCCAATGACAGCTAAATCATCTGAGTGTCTGACGAAGGAATTATTACAAGACGTGGAGTTAACAGCAAAACAGAGAAGCACTCTGGAGAAAGTAATAGTGGAATTTGAAGACCTCTTCTCTCGTACTTCGGGTGACTTTTGTGGTGTTCCAATACGGAACACTACTATTTAATTATCTGTCCAAGAAGCTAACGGTGCAATCTGCACCAAGTAGTCAAAGAAAGAGGTGACATTTTTACCATTTAAATTAGGCAACATGGTTATAAATGAAGGATTAGGAAAAGCAGAGGCATTGCCTCTGTTACCACCCGAATTAGGCATGACTTAAAAAAAATAGTATTTCAACACTCACTGCAAAATTTTAGAAGATATGGAAAAGCACAATTATGAATATCAAAATTTAGTTCACCTTACTTCGACAACAAACACAAGGGTAAAAGGGCAAGGGCCTGCACTGCACCATTTGTGGTGTTCCAATATGGCACACTACTATTTAATTTCACAGTTCAAAAATAAAAGTTTAGCATTGTTTTTTTGAAAACATTTTGAAAGAATAACTCAGGACTTTGCTTACTGCCCTTGTGTGTGAGTTGTCAAAGAAAAGAGAGCTAAAAGATGGGATTGAAACACATTTTATTTAACCTATTAACATATTAGATCAAGATAGAAATATTTAAACATAATATGCAGTACAATGAACACTTTAGCAATTTTAAGCAAGACTCAGCAGCAATTAACAATTAACCATGAAATAATAAGAGAAATTTTACATTCTTATCTAGGACACAACTCTTAGCTTGATTTAAATCAACTGCAAAAGGTTTAGATCAAATTAACACTTGCTTCAGTACTGCATAATTATCAGGTCAGTCAAAAATACTCATATATTTTGGTAAAAAAAAATTAAAACCCCTGGGTACCCATGGTTGCAAACAATAAATTTAAATATAAAAGAAAATCATGCTTTGCTCCAAATCAAATGGCATGTAATTTAGTTAATTGTTACCAATTGACACCTTAAAATTTTGATACATTACACCAAGCTTGCGCTCAATCCCGATTTTTTAAAAATAATTTTACAGTATGACCAATGGTCAAAAAAATTAGTTGCACTGACAAAGGAAAAATGAGAAAATACAAGGGGGTAAATAAATAAAAAAATATATAAATAAAAAATAAAATAAAGGGGGAAAAATAATAAAAATGACACCTTGACAAAAGAAAAAAAAGGGGGGGCAGATGACGCGAACAGTCCTCCATATTAAGACACTACGAGAAGCAGCGATACTTGGATCACTCTGGTACAAAATCTTCTTGATAGAAAAAAGGATAAGCCCTCAAAAGACAGTCTGGAGACTCGGTGGCTAGGCCCACATTGCAGACACCCATCTAGAGGCGCCACACACAGTCAAGCTTTTGAAACAAGAAAAGGATAAGCATGGAAACTTCTCACCATATCATGGACGCTGGCGGCATGGCGATCGTGGGGTAGCGACATCAGTCTATGTGCGGACGGCAGGCCTTGTTCTAATCAGCAACCCATGACGGCAATAGCTGGATCGTGCTTCGGCCTAGCAGGTCATCTTTTCCGCACGCAACATCTGCTGAGCTTGGCTCTCATTCAGCGGCCAGTAAAAAACATCAAGGCAGTCAAAGACATGGCGGGGTTGATTGCGTCATCATGGGTGAAGAGGGTCTTTCTTTACAGGATATTAGGACATCACTTCGCGGCTGTCACAAGTCAAGGCTGGGCTGAACTTGTCGTAGTCTTGGGCTTGCAAGAGCTAAAAAGAAACACCACCTCCAAGCAGGGTGAGAAATTGGGAGCAAAAATCTAGGCATCAATGGCACCTAACTTTTTTTTCCCGGTTGCCGAACTGTCTCGTTCAGGTGCAGTTTCGAAAACCTTTGTTTTGTTTATATACATAAACTATAAACAGGTAGGCTTAATGATTATGTACAGTAATAATAAAGATCAGGACTATTAAAATTAAGATAGTAATAAATAGTAAGTAAATATAAAATCAATTTTTATAGCTTTCCACCTATGCATCCAGAATATGTGTTTGTGTGTTAAGGCAAACCTGCACGCGGGGTATCTGCCTAGGATGAGGGGTGCCTTGGTAGGAGGACTTTCTAAGGGGTTCTAACCCGTATTCACGTTACATCTGGAGAAAATCCAGAATAAAATATTATGATACATTTTACAAGAACATGGTCTTTAGTTTTAGTTTAGAAGTATTTTATAAATTGTTGCTATATAACTACAATGCCTATGGTAGATAAACTTATGCAGTACATGTGTACTAGCTTCAAAATGTCACCTGATCAACGAGCACTGTAAGCAAACAGGTAGTACCTGTTAAAATTGTAGAATTATGTATTTGTATTCTCAGTGGGTTGAACTGAAGTTGGGAAAGGGTCTATGAAAGCTTTCAATGTCACCAAGAATTATTTATTATTTTACATAGCTGTTTTATCTTACTAAAAATAATTTTTAATTAAATTACTTAAAACATTTTAATACAATCTGAACTTATCTTAATTATTAAAATTTTTATATTTAAATAAAGTTTTTTTTATATTTTCAAATAACTAATTCAATTAATTTTTTTTTTACATTATCTCATAAAAGAGTTTTATTTAAAAAAAATAAATTTTATTAAGTTTAAACCTTCAAATAATACTTTTATTTGAATTATCGTAATTTAGGCCGGAAGTTCGAAGTTTAGATTTTCCCAAAATCCAGATGTTTTGCTAATGTCACCCCCCCCACACACACACACACACAAATAAATAAATAAATAAATCTTCTTTCGTTTTTTCATGAAATTGCATTAATTAATTGCAATCAATCCATATATTGTTTTCAGTCATGAACTGCTGCACTTAACCAGCCGTTATTGCGGCCTGCAACGAGCCACGGCAAATAAAATCCAAGATGGCATCTGGACCATAAACCTGTACTCTCCCGCTGTAAATAATTATATTTAATTAATCAATATTAACTAATTCAAATAACTTTTACACTACCTTATTTAAAAGGATTGCGCACGTTCATCAATATTGATATCAAGTATTATCATCTCATCTTCCCACACCACCGTGCCATACAAGCCGAGCTACCGCTAAAACACACATTTGCAGAAAGAATCCAATATGGCAAACACGAGTTTGTAGTTTCCTCCGATCGCCTTCATTAATATACATGGAGTAAAAAAATTATGGCTAAATTTCTTTAAGTTCTTCTATTTGTTTACATTACAAAAAGTGTGATTTAAATGATTAAACTATACTAATTTATATAGCCTATATTGGTTATCGTTATGTAGTAGTAGGTCGTGAAAAAAAAATCTAGTTGAAGTTTTTTTGAAGAGAAGGACAAAAAAGTTTGGGAACCAGTGCTCTAAATCAAGATTTTCCCAGTTTTAGTTCAAAATGGCCCGCCTTTCGACAATGGCACCCAGACCTAGCTTACCGTGCCACGCCACCCCTGCTAGAGCTTAGAATTAAAACAGATAAAATTTGTTCATATCAATCACAGAAAAACATGTTAACGATGATCATAAAAAAAAAAACACTGAAGATCAATTTCATTAAATATGGATACTTTAAATAGCAACTTTTTTTTAAAGATTTGAAAATTGAATTTAGTTTATCATTTTTGGATTTTTCTTTAACCTTCATTTAATCTCGTCATTTTTAAGCATATTTTATTTAGACCCTCCAAGGCGTAGCTTGAAAATGAGCAAAAATATTTTTCTTCATATTGTAGCTGTTTCAATGACAAAATTAATGATACTAAAATTATAAATGAAACCTATATGTAAAAACAATTTATTCCTTCTTTGTGTCGCAAAGAAGTTAACTTTTTGGCAGTGACCTGAAAACTGGCGTCTCCCGCGAACTTTAATTATGTTGATCCAGCAGTTAAATGATTCATTTTTAAAACATTACACTGTTTGATAATTCGTATCAAAAGTTGGAATTATCAAACATTTAATGATTTTATTATCTATCAGGTTAATAAGAGAACGTGGATTTGTGTATCATTCTGTTTTGAGAAGTGTAATAATTATCAATATCTAATAATAATTTAAAAAGTTGAAGCTGTATTAGTATAATTAGTAATACTAATTATTATTTAGTTTATTTCAAATTTTGGGGTAAAAAACATATTTCTTGTGAATAGTATTTCGTTTATATATAAGGAAAACACAGGAATAATCGGTGTGTACCTGTTCTTCGTACGGAAAAGATCAAATATATGGATCATCCGGATTAATTGTAACCCTGTCCGGAGAATCAAACTATTCGGATTTTTAAAAAGAACTTAAAAATGATCATGTGAGTTCATATTAAAAAGAAATCTTGCTAAAACATTTAATAATTCACTTAGTGGTTAAATAATTGTAATATATCCCTTTAACGCCCCCCCCCCCCCCGGTATTTGTGTTCTGTCAATCCTAAATGAGGGGCATCTACCTTATGGGGGGGGGTCTTGGGCAGAAGACTTTTTAAGGGAGTCTAACGCATATTCACGTAACATCTGGAGAAAATCACCCAAAACTCTAGACCACTAGATTGACAGCCACGCGAGGAGAAAGAATTCCGAACCTGCACACTAAGACGCTTCCCAGTGCTTATCTTTTTATAAATTTGGCCGTTCGTCGGCATGATTGAATAGAAAAGAAACACTAGAACTACTGTAAATTCACACTTCAATGTATCCACTGCTTTTTCTTTTTGATGCTTTCTACTGGGATCAAATTTCATCATGCTGTTATTCATTTTAACGAGAACTACACTCTCATTACAAAAACTGCCCAGAATCAAGATGTAGGTTTAAATGACATTAAATTATGCAAAGTATCTGTATCGGTTAAGTATCGGTATCAGCCAATACCATAACTTAAAAGTATCGGTATCGGCTATTTCTGAAAATGAATTAATAGGTAAAGTATCGGTATCGGTGAAAATGTGGTATCGGTCAATCCCTAGCTAATACCTAAGCAACTACTAAAAACAAATAGAATCCAGTCCTCGGTATGAGATTGTAAAGGGAAGGAATGTGAATCCTCCCGCTGCAATGTTAAAAAAAGGTACACGAGACTTCCAGCTGCAAAAAAAAAATAAATACATAAATAAAATAAAATAAAATAAACAGTGGACTTGCCAGCTTACAGAGGTTACCGAGAATTGGGCATGGCTAGGTTTCTCTCCTTCTACCTGTTGTGTTCTAATAGTCATTTATCACTAATACCTGCACACCTCATAAACTAATTATTTTTTATTATAACAGACACTTCAGATCACGCGCTCGTGATTTATTAAAAAGAACTTATTAGTACAAGAAGTTGCCTATAGGTGGCACTGCAGATCAAAAAGACGTTCAACAGCATGCGAAACAGTTGGCACATTGACAACACCATCTGGTGATTGGCTAGCAGAGTCCACGACCGCCAAAGCAACGTCTTGAACGCATGCAGAATCCACAACATGTCGTCCTTTACCTGTTAAAATTCCCAGCTGTCCAGTTCTTTCGAACTTCTTTATCATGTCTCGTTAAGCGCATGGTGTCATTGGTCCTCGACGTTAAGTTCTTTAGCCGACAGAATGCTCTTCTCGCAGCACAGGAGTTCTTGTCATTTTGGTAGAAAAGTTTCACTAACTTAGTCTCACTAAGCTTTGTCTTTCAAAGCCGCCATTGTGCATCAGCGAGCTGGAAACAACTGCCTGTGCAGCGCCTGTCTTCCACTTTTGTAGGGCTTGTCTTTTGGATATGTTGCTCAGAAGCTTTATTTCTACAAATTACGTTATTGCAATATGCAAATTACTAGTGTTACAGCAGTGGCGGCGCAAGACCGAAATTTAATGTGGGCAAGATACATTTCACGAGGCCCTCTGATGGTGCAAGAAGAAGGGAATATAAAATAAAAAATCACTTAAAATAAAAAGATTTTTATTCATTAAGAAGCATACCTAAATTTTTATTTATACTTCTTTGGAACATTAAACAAAAATTAAAAAAATAAAGAAAAATTTAAAGAAACAGAAATTTTCTACTTTTGGTTTTACTGAACACCTTAATAATTGGTTCGTAATTTATCTTAGATGCTATATCCGCTGCAACAGATAAAACTGCCAACGCTGAAAGTCTTTCTTGACCCATAATATTTTTTAAATAATTTTTAATGTGTTTCAATTTTGAAAAGCTCTTTTCAGCCGAAGCAGTACTTACGTAATGTTAACAAAATTCTAATGACAATGTAAACATTTGGGTAAATTTCTTTCAAATCGTTCTCTATGATATATTGGAGCAGATGTTTCACGTCTTTAATAGAGTTGGGTAAATTTGGGATCATATTTTGTAACTCCTCCTACAACTCATAAGGTTGGAAGTCACTGCTCTCACCTACTTGCAGGACTGTGTGTAAATCCTGACAGTTTTTCAGTATTTGCTCTTTTGGAATTTTTTTTAAACTCGTTTAGGTCATAGAGAAAACCAAAATTTTCAAAATGTTGATTTAAAGACATGAATATCAATTCCATGTTACTAATCACAGAATCAATCATGGTATTAAAAAAATCTGTTTCATACCGGCTTTTAGCAGACTTTATAGGTTGATCGCTGCCTTCATAATCAAACACCCTTTTCTTTTTGGCTACTCTTTTATTTTTAAAATCTTTTGGCAAATCAAAACTGCTTTTCTTAATAAACTGATGAGCGTCAGACAAGCATTTTTCGAATCCAGTTTGTCGATATTCTTTAATCCAGTCACAAAATGTACGCAAATGTTCAAGAGTAATGCTTAAATGGGCTTGTACAGATTGCCATAATTTGCTTGTGGTATTGACATGCGTTAATAACTCATACGATATATGTAATGATATGATAAATTCCAAACTGAATGTTTCGTTTAAAACGGAATCGCAATTACTGATTGTGTCCGATTGTTCCGTTTGGTTTTTTAAGTTTTCTATGCATTCAACAACATCATCAAATTGCAATAATACGGCCTTCACCGCCTGGATTCTGCTTTCCCACCTTGTGTCTGATAAAGGCTTCATAGTAAGCTTTAATTTATCTTTGATTATGTTCTAGCGTTTGCTGGAATTTGAAAATAGCAAAAAAATCTTCTGAATAAAACCAAAAAATGTTTTTACTGCCACCAAAGAATTAGCTAACACAAAACAAAACAAAAACAATAATAACTTTCCTAGGTAGGTAGTTGTTTTTTCCTTAGGTATAATTAACATATCAGAAGTGGACTAATTCGTTCGAATAAAAATTAGAGGAATATAATGCCATAGCTGCCATACCTCCCGATTTTTCCGGGAGACTCCCGAATTTCAGAACGATCTCACGAACTCCCGAAAAGTTTATAAATCTCCCGAATTTTTCAAAATTATTCCTATGTTTTATGTACTTATCAATTTTTGAAAAAATTTTACAGAACTTGTTAAATGCTAACGACAGAAACTGAAGAAACTTCGCTAAGACTACTCCAGAGGGACAAAGATTACTTAAAAGTATGGTTACCATAAAAGAACAAAAAAGCAAGGGAAAACACTGCAAAACATGTCCTAAATCTATGATGTACTTAGCGGACATGGCAGAGTAACAAGAGGACGATAATGCGCGCCTGGGATGTACGTTTTCACTGCATCTCTCACTGTGCCTAGACTAAAGTCAGCTAGAGTGCAATGTTACTGATTTCCTGAGTTCATAAATTCAAAACTTAGTTCAGAGGGGCAAATTCTTATTTAAGATCCTCGATGTTTCGAAAGGCATCTGATACATAATTATGTACTTCGCAAACTACTACACAACAATAATTATCTATCGAGGCCTTTCGCCTCTGGAAAACAGTTGTCGGTGAGCTATTGTTACTCGCAACGCGTTTTTATTGCTGTTTTGCACACTTGATGAATCTATAAATTTTTTCCACGGACATGTACCAGCTTAACTGACACTTCTATTGTGGATTATTGAGAAAATGGCAGATGTTAGCGAATATATTGGAAAACGTGGATTGAAAACGAAATGTTTGTGGTCATTTTCGGATCCAAAAATTTGCTTGGTTTTGGAAAAATCGTCGGCCGAACGAGAACTTCCAGACATTTTATGAATGCTAAACTGGAATTTTTGTTTAAATAAAGCAAACTGACGGTCTGCACGACAAATAAAACTTGTATAAAAGTGCAGCTTTTAGTAATGGTATTTAAAATATAAATCTTGTCGTATTCCTTTAGGTCTTCAACATGCAAAGGAAGTAAAATAATTTATGGTAGTTTAAATATACTTTATTTCAAATAAATACTATTAATAATAATTCCAATAAATAAATACTTCGATATTTATAGCTATTAAAACGTACACATCTTAATTTTATGCTGAATAAAAGAATAATGCTTTTTTAAAATGTGAGTTAATGTTAAGAAATCCGTAAGAATAGAAAACCAAAATTTTCCCCGAGTTTTTTTTCTTTTTTTTTTTTTTTCCATTTTCTTTTTTAAACAGTTACGCGGATTTTACTAAAAATATGTCCCATAACTTTGTGAAAAGTTAACTAATGGTAAGACCACGGACGGATTAAAGGGGTTGGGGGGGGAGCGATTACTCCTCCGCTACAGGAAAAAGAAATTCTATTTTACTTCCATAAAACAGACAAATTTCAACTAACCGCCCATAAAATTGCATTAATCCTCTTAGAAGATATTATTCACATTTTGCCAGCAGTGGTGATTTAACACTTGAAATTATGAGACATCATTAAGAAACTAAAAGTTCTTTAATTAAAATAAATATTATAAAGTTCAAATACATTCACGCTCGCTGAGCGTCTTACAGAACTAGCATACACAGAATATACAGAGGCTAGAATCAAATAGCATGCCATAGAAATGCAATAACTCGCAGGCAAAAGGAACCACATTATATAAGTACAATTCACATGTGCAACAGTTAATTTGCATAAAACAAGGTTCTGACCGGCCAATCAGAAACAAAATGTCTCTGTTACTATGGAGATATGCTGCAGCGATCACGGCTCATGAGAAAAACCGAAAGAAGAACCGCGGGAGAAAACGTGACGTCACGCGGCGAGTGAAGTTGCCGACGAACTTCGGCGAACGCCGGAGAGGGGAAACAAACGCGCGGGAGGCTAGCAAGCGGCCCCCTCTCATGCACCGTGATCGCAGCAAAAAAAAAAAGTACATTATCAAAACATGAAAAAAATTCAAAATTACTTTCCCAAAACCTTTACACATTTAAATTCAAAACATTTTAGTATATATATATATATATTAAACGATGCAACACAATACAATACAATAAACCTTAGACGTATTCTGCAGAATTATTTACAAACACACAAATTTATTTATTTTTTTTTTTTTTTTAATCACAAACCACAAATATTCCTATGCAAGAAAACAATATATTATACACTTCGTTCAAATATAACCTCACAAAACTTATTCAGTCCATGTTTGTGGAGTGGCTTCGTAAATACATCAGCTAAGTTCTTTTTACTATGAACATATCTAAGTTCAAAAAGTCCATCATTTACTAAATCCCTTATAAAGTGTAGTTTTACGTCAATGTGCTTAGATCGAATATTCTCAATAGGCGATTTTGCATATCTAATCGCGGCCTCATTGTCACAAAATATCTTGTTGTCTTTTAATTGTAATTCAGCAATTCCCAATTCATTGCATTCATCTAAGATGTGTTTTATCCAACTAACTTCTTTAGAAGCTTCCATTAAAGTAACAAATTCCGATTCCATGGTAGAAAGACTTACAAACTTTTGTTTGAACGTATGCCAAATTACGGGCGCATTACTCATGAACAGCAGTATCCCACCCATAGAAATGTGATCATCTCTATTGGATGCGAAGTCTGAATCACTATAACAGTTAATTTCTACATTAGTTACATCTGACAAATTAAGTTTATAATCTCTTGTATATTGAACATAACCCAATAATCGCAATAATGCGTTCCAATGCTTTACACCGGGGTTTTCTTGGAATTGTGCTAAAATATTTACAGCATAACAAAGGTCTGGTCTCGTACGGTTCGCGAGATACGACAAACATCCCACAACGTTTCTATATGGCAACTTTAACATTTCATTTCTTTCCGATTCTGATGCAGGACTGTCCGTCTTTGACAGGATACAGCCTTTAACAATGGGGAGAGTTGATAGTGGGAAATTAAAACTTTTGTATTGTTCGCAAATTTTATCTATGTACTTGTGTTGGTGTATGTATAACTTTCCAAACTTTTCTTCAAATTCAATTCCTAGAAGCATTTTTGTTTTTCCTAAAACAGTGATATCAAATTCATTTTTGAACAAACTCACAATGTGGTTGACGCAGTCCAATGTTTTTCCAAAAATCAAAATGTCATCGACATACACAAGAAGAACAACATTATCACTATATACGTATGTACAATTACTCCATTCTAGTCTTTTAAATTTTAATTTTTCTAGTGTTCGGTCAAGTTCACAAAACCATTCTTTACCGCTCTGCCGTAAACCATACAAAGCTCTTTTAAGTAGGCAAACGTGATCAGGATGGTTGGGATCTTTGAATCCCTGTGGCTGATACATGTAAACTTCTTCCTGTAGAGGTGCATATAAATACGCACATTTAATATCGATTTGACAGTAACACCAATTAAAGAAACATACAAGAATTGAAAAGAATAGCCTGATTAATGAAAAATTAACTACCGGACTAAAAACTTCGTCATATGTGTCGTTTCTATATTGCGCGAATCCTTGCGCTACAAGTCTGGCCTTATATTTTACTATCCTATTATTTTCATCACATTTCAAATTATATACCCAGCGGTTCCCTATAATTTTTTTATTATCAGGTTTAGGGACTAGTTCCCACACATTACGCGCATGCATCATCTTTAATTCTTCGGCCATAGCACACTGCCATTTTTCGACTTCCGCAGACGACATACATTCATTATAATTACTGGGAATTTTTATTTCTATATTAAGCGCTTCGGGTTGACAATTGTCCGTTGTTTCATCTAAATTTATTTGATCTGTCACTTTTCCTGAATAAGTGTTCTTACCACTAAAATCAAACAGATTACTATCAAATTTAATGTTATGCGCTTTACAGTATTTCTCTACCTCATTACTGGATCTTAAACGCATATTTTTACCCTCAATGTTATAATAAATATCAACTCGCGTTTCATCCTTTCGTGGAACAGCACGTCTAATCGAAACGATGTTTTCATCTGGGGGGAGGGCGATTTCACCATGCGTTTGCTCAAGACTGGTTAAATCCATATCATTTTTTTGAAAATATACAAATCTTTTATTACTCTTACTGGGTTCCAGTTCGGCTTCCACACACTTAATTCTCTCACTAAATTTAACATTTGATGTTTCTATTACTTTATTTTCATTTTTAAGAAATATGCGATAACCTCTAGTATCCGACGCATACCCTACCATTATGCCGGTTTTTGCTTTTAAACTTAATTTATTTCTTAAATTCTTCGGTGTGTTTACATAGGCTGTGCAGCCAAACATTTTAAAGTAAGAGACTACTGGTTTTCTACCTGTAAAAAGTTCGAATGGTGTTTTATCTTTATTTTTATGACAGATCCGATTCCAAGTGTGTATGAAGCATTGAATTGCTTCGCCCCAAAATTTATTATTTAAACTGCTGGCATGAAGCATAGCCCTAACTGCGTTCATTGCTGTTAAGTTAAACCGTTCACTAACACCGTTTTGTTCTGGTGTGTAAGTATTTGTTCTTTCGGCATGAATACCCTCTTTGTCAAGAAAATTTTTAAAATCTTTATTACAAAACTCCATTCCATTATCTGTACGCACATTTACAATTTTTAAATTTAATTGCCATTCCATTCGTCTTTGGTACTTTTGAAAACAATAAAAAACTTCAGACTTTTCTTCAAAGTAAAAACAGTTACGTGCCTAGAATAATCATCAGTGACAGTTAAGAAATATTGGCTACCGTCAAGTGACGCAATGGCCCACATACATCAAGATGCAATAATTCAAGCGGTTTCGAAGATCTAATATTCGATATAGGTTTAAAACTCTTCCTTCGCGCTTTAGCTAGTTTACACGACGTACAAGATTCTTTATTGATTTTTAATGTGAGTAATCCACGAACACTATTATTTTTACTAGTATGCACTAAATAATCCATATTAGCATGATTAAACCTGTAGTGCCAAAGGGCTAATTCACTGGTTGTTTCAGTTGACAGATTATACATTTTACTTCCTACCTTTTTGCCGTCCGTTTTATTTTTAATGTAGTGCGAGGGTTTAAAAAAATAAAGACCATTGGTACGTTTGGCATAAAAAATTGCTTCACCTGCTTTATTATATACCCAAATTTTACCGTTTGTACCTATAAACTTTGCACCAGCACTTTCCACCTTCAAACCAGATATCAAATTCCTACGCAATTTCGGTGAGTACATCACATCCGTCAGCTTTATAATATGTACTTTTCCATTAAGACGTACACCAAACTCTACAGTTCCAACACCTTCTACCTCACTTTCTAAGTTTCCTATCGCGAGAGACATTGTGGTGTTTTGTACTGGTTTATATGTGGAAAATAAACTTTTGTTGTTGCAGAAATGATTAGATGCACCTGTATCAAATACCCAAATTTTGTTTATTACTGCATTAGGCTTCAACATTAAGGAGATTTTCGTTTACTTTAACATCACAATAATTACTAGATTTTACTTTTCGTTTTGTACCACTTTTATTTCTATTAAAACTAAGCTTTACCCTGCAATTGGCTATTACATGTCCGTATTTTTTACACCGGAAGCAGGGACCTAACTTGTTGGGGTTTTCATTTTTATGTTTTTGCGTGTCCTCAACAGTTGTGGATAACAAAGTACTCTCGTAATTACTTGTGTCCCCCTTCACTTGACGAATGCGTCCCTCCTCTACAAGTAGTTCGTCTAAGATTTTCTGAAAGGTAAAGTCTTTCTCTGGCCAACGATAAATCGTTTGTACTATATTCTGAAAGTTAGAATCTAAATATCAAATGAGCTGAAATCCCTGATATAACTCCTCAACAGGGTGACCTAAGTCGCGTAATTTAAGTATTGTTTTCTTTACTTTAGCAGCAAATAATCCAATTCCTTCTTCCGCAACATAACGATGCGAGAAAAATTCATCTAAAAGTTGTATAGTTCTAGCTCTAGAAGAGGGTTCGAAATGCTTTTTAAGCGTGTCCCATGCAACATCACCCGAATCTACCGTTGATATAAGTGAGCGAAGATCAGGGCTAACACCCAAATATATCGTCGAATATGCCCTCGCTTTACGCAAATTGTAGTCTAGTATTTCCTTTTGTGTAGCTTTATCGTCTAAAGCGGGTTCAGTTTTATCAATAAATTTCCAAACTCCCCTTTCCATTAACAAAACCTTCATGTCATCTTTCCAGGTGTTCCAGTTCGATGCATTAAGCATCTCTATTTGGTTGTGACTTTCGTGAATATGCGAGCACATTATTACCACTTTACAACACTAATTTACAAGAAGTATAATGAACACATGCATATGATGAAAATTTAAATATAACTTACAACACGGGAGAGTCCTATTTCATACTGATGAAACCGAAACATTACTGCAAGGAAAAGTTCCATAGTCTGTTAAAAGGCTCTTTTAAAGCTTGGCTGAAACGCCGATATGCTCGGCCCCCGTCGAAGCAACTCAATAAAAGTCCATTTCCACGCAAGGAATAACACGCCAGCTTGAAAACTAAACACTAAAACGGGGATTCGAAAGCTTGACTGGTGACGGAACTCTTGAAGGCACAAGATGATGATACTTGTAGAATACGACAACACTAGAGCCGGAACACTTGCTTCATAACGCCGCTACACTCCTCGGTGAAGACACCTCGGTAACGCCGAATGACGGAAAACACAGGCTGGGGCTTGAGTTGAAAATTACAATGCACGTACGCAGTCATTATTAAAAGTCAGCAATGAGCAGTTTTACAATGGGATTGCTCGGCCCATAACCAAAATCTTAGAAGATATTATTCGCATTTTGCCAGCAGTGGTGATTTAACACTTGAAATTATGAGACATCATTAAGAAACCAAAAGTTCTTTAATTAAAATAAATATTATAAAGTTCAAATACATTCACGCTCGCTGAGCGTCTTACAGAACTAGCATACACAGAATATACAGAGGCTAGAAACAAATAGCATGCCATAGAAATGCAATAACTCGCAGGCAAAAGGAACCACATTATATAAGTACAATTCACATGTGCAACAGTTAATTTGCATAAAACAAGGTTCTGACCGGCCAATCAGAAACAAAATGTCTCCGTTACTATGGAGATATGCTGCAGCGATCACGGCTCATGAGAAAAACCGAAAGAAGAACCGCGGGAGAAAACGTGACGTCACGCGGCGAGTGAAGTTGCCGACGAACTTCGGCGAACGCCGGAGAGGGGAAACAAACGCGCGGGAGGCTAGCAAATCCGTCCTTAGGCAAGACGTATTGCCCCCTTAAATAAATAAAAGATTACTTTTATTAATCATTTATGAAAATGTACATAACCAAGCAAAAAAAAAAAAAAAAAGAAAAGAAAAGATCATTACTAATTTTCATGGGTCAAGCAACATAATACTTAATTTTAAACAACATTCAATTGATACTCTCTCTGGGTTAAAAGTAACGAAATATAAAATTTAAAAATGCTCTTTATTAAAAATTCGCGAGCGCAATTGAAAAAAAAAAAAAGAAAGAAATTGAGGCGACACAATTCCTGTTTTAAGGTCTCGGCAGAATTCGCTCTCTTGCTTTATTAGCCAGCTCGCTGAGTGAAGACAAAATAATAACCTTCTTGATGACTTGATGCGGCGGCGGCGGTACCTCGGTTTGTGAAGGCGCGTTTTCCCCCGTATTACATAAATTATTTTTTTAAAAAAGCACATTCAAAATTTGGTTCTTCTGCATATCGGACTGAAATATTTCTAAAATGGTTTCACGAAGCTTGTCCGAACCTGTAACTACGTCGATGCTTTAAATGACATAATGGGAGGGGGGGAAATCAAATGCTCCCTGCATGCCGACGTGCTGTCACTTGAAGTGCATCTATGTGCTTTATTTTCTACGGAAATAAATTCGTTAGCATCGACTTCACTGGAGCTTGCGCGCTAACTACAGATCAATATACTAAAATTTTTTTGCATAAGAAATTTATTTCAGCCAGATAGTCCGCGTCCTGGAAAAAAATCCCTTTTTGACATGCATAGTCCGCGGACTATACTAGCGAAATTATGGTAACTAACTATCCCCGATCTCCGGGTTCCATATTTGCCAACTGAACTTCAATCTTTTTGCAGTCTTTTGGTAAATGAATAATTTTAAAAACAAGATGTAAAACAGAGTTTTTAATACTCTATTGTTAAATTAAAATTTAAGGCATTTTAGTAACTCAACTCAACAGAAAAGTATTATTTTCCCCATTATATGTTTATTGATTTCTGAATCATTTCCCCTTCAATTTTAAAATCAGGAAAATCGCTATTTCGTTTTATTCTCATGTGCAGGTTTTTCTTTGGTAATTATTTTTACAGTTAATTTAAAAAAGCATAATCTTGTGAGTTGGTATTTTGCAGCTAATATAGGAAGGAGCAGAACATATGTCCCTGTCATAAGTTCCACTTCTGTGTGCTGATGTGCTGCTAAGATTCTAAAATTTTACCTGAGAAAATATTTGGACATTTATTAAAGAATAATTCTTTTTACAAGAAAACTGAAAACTTCACTTTTATTCTATCGTTTGAATGCTTATTTTAGAAAATGCCAATGCCATATGTATAATTTTTTATTCCATTTCTGATCAAAATTAAAAAAAAAGGGATTTTAAATAATTATAGCCTGTTTTCTTTTAATAAATATTGTATATCTAAAACTGATTATTAAACATTTACAGTGCATATTTATTTTCTTCAGGATCACAGTCAATTTGTTTGTGGTTGAAATTTAAATGGTAGAAATTGTTTAGTACACCATTTAGTTTAACAGTGGTTGAATTTAAGCTCACACATTATTCCCCAGTTCCATGTTTTTGCATTATCAACCTTGTTATATATGCCTGAAAATACGTGCACGTAAATTTTTCAATTTTTTGCTGGAAAATATGTCTACGTGTATTTCCTCTTTTTTGCTCTTCAGCTGTTTTCATGCCTGCAAAAATCCAGGGGGGGGGGGCAAGTGCCACCCTTGGATTTTGCCCCTATGCCCCTATGATTTTGCCTGGATCCCCCTTGCCCTATGCTGCCGGCGCCCATGAATGCAAATAGTTCAAAAGTATTTACAGTTTAAAAAATTGTTTATTTCTTTAAAAAAGTATCGCCATTTAAAATTGGCTGTTTTAATAAATGTTTTAAGCTATACATTTTTCTTGTATATGTAATTTTCTTGGTTACTGATATATTACGCATGTGTACATGGAGTTTTTTCATCGATAACAAGGGTTTTCGAAAATCTCCCTAATTTTCATTCTCCAAGGTTGGCAGCTATGTAATGCATATTACCTACCTACTCTGTACCTACTTTAATTTTTCACTAACGTAATACAATAATAAGTATCACTAACGTAATACTTTCCTACCCTACTAATATATAAATGTCAATTTTTGTATGTATGTTTGTTACTCTTCCACTGACTGAAACGGTTTGACAGATTTGAGTGAAATTCGGGATAAAGACAGTTAAAGTGCTGGATTAATATAAATTCTACTTTTTATCGTGCAAAAATGAACACTGTTCCTATAATGTACAAAAAATCTACTTTTATCCGAAAAAAAAAGAATTCAATTGAGTTTTTATTTTACAGAGACGTCAACAGATGGCACAAACTTATAGGCAGTTTTTAATAAATAAAATATCAGATATCTATCCTTTTTTACAGGCAAATTTGAAATAAATGTTAGATGGTTTCATTTTATGTTATGAAATCTTAATTGAATGAGTCGCGTGACGAACCACCAGATGCTTTTTTTTTTTTTTTTTTTCACGGCGTGCAAAAATGCATCTCTATATATAAAGGGAGATGTCCTGACACACTGACTGACTGAATGAATGACTGATGATCATCGCTCAGCCGCATCTACCAGAGATACAGATATGAAATTTTAGGAGCTCATGGCTTTCGTACCCGAGGCATCATTTAAGAAGCGATTTTTAAAAATTCGAATGCAGACGAGAGTGGGGGTCCAAAACGTTCGTCTCACTTTTCAGTTCATATCTCGGGGGAGAAAAGAGATAATCGAAAAATTCTTGCTTTAAAATGTAACTCATACAAATATCTAAACGTCATTTTTAGGATTTTTTAGAATTCGTACATAAACAGGCGTGAGGACCCCAAACGTTCTTAAACATTCTTTTCACATTTCCCTTCATATCTCGGAGGAAAAGCGATAGACGTAAAATTCTTGCTTTAAAATGGAACTATCAACAATACCGAAAAATCATTTTCAGGGTTTCTTAGAATTCCTACCCAAACAGGGGTGAAGGCCCCAAACGTTCTTAAAACGTTCTTTTCACATTTCCTGGAAAATGCTAGCGAAGATTTTAAAACAGTTTTAGTGGGCAATTTTGACATAGATTTCGATTTTGAAGAAGTATTTTATGGAGCTAGATGACAAATACGGCCGACCAGCGGAATATGACGCACATTGCAACAGCATTTAAAAATTTAAGTGTAGTTAGAATACCCCTGACGAATATTGTAAAACAGTTTTTGTAGGCGATTAAATGTATATCCAAAATATGTGTGTTTTTATTTACTTATTTTCCATTTGCATTTGCTGGTTTAACAGTATCCATTCCGTGCGAAGAACAGGTGCTTCAGCTAGTACAGTATAATACGTTATACGCATAATGAAAAAACTTCAAAAAAGAAGGCGGATTCTAGTGCAACAAATCTTCTTATAAATAAAAATGAAATTCTGTTTGTTTGTGGATTTGATTCGTATACAAATCCACAAAAATGGACCTATCAGCCTGAAATTTAGCACAGATATGTAAAATAATATAGAATAAATCGTAGTCCACTTTAAATCTTTGAAAGTCCACCCGTTCCCAGAATTTAAGAGGATTTTTTATGCTCTTCACGCAAAAAGCTTTCCGTAATTGTAACCCCTGTAGTGAAAAAAGTGTGAAATAAGGATCGTTGTTGCCATGTGTGGCGATTTTGCCGAATAAAATGTTTTAAATTCTCAAAGTTAAAATAAAAGAATAATAATGATTTTTTTTTTGTTAGTTTATATTCGTAAGGTTATTTTTTTAAAAAATTATAATATCGTGTGCATGGGAAATCAGAGCAGGAATGTAATGTTTTACACGCAAAACAATAAGAATTGAAGATTTCCGAGGCTAATGTGTAAATTTTTTTAGTTTGGCGAAAAAATAAAATGGCTGAAATATCGATTTTGAGTAAGTGAGTTCCTGCGGTTTGCACAGTTTTCGGCTTGGCACAATTTATTGAGAGCTCAAGGAAATAGATTTTTGGAAACAAGTGCAAAGGTTTTATTAGAATACAGCGTTAAATTTTAATGATCCGTGAAGAAATAATGCAGTTCTTAAGGGATTTCAAGCAATCTAACTTCAGAATTCTCGCCAATTGAGTACATTGATTTAAGTTGGGGGAATTCTGCCAAATTTCAGAAAATTGAAATCTTCTCATTTAGTACATCGGAGTAACAATGAATAAAACACATTATAGTTGATAATTTAAAAAAAAATCGGCTGTATTAAGGGATTACAATTTTCAAATAAATGCGTGCTACTCTTTGGCGGTCGAACCATTTCCCATATTGATTGCTGCTAAGTCAATGCTTCGAATGATTCCCTGAAAAAACTCTTGCAAAATGGCATATGTTGGCACTTTGGCGAGGCTTAGATTTGAAACTGGATTTTATTTGAGACTGGTATATATAATAACACTGGTTATAGATAAAAATGAATGTTGGTATGTGTTTATGAGGTTGAAAAACTCCAGCACCGTTGCACGATGAAATTTGGTTCACCTAAGATTTTATGATGGAGAAGATTTTTATGCTATCCGTTTTCCTTAACTTGCCACTTGGTGCCGCAGCACAACGTCGAATTCTATTCCGTTTAGCCGTTTGCTATGCGAATATCGTCCAACCGATTTCGATGAAATTTGGTACACGCGAATATTAGAACACGGAGTATATTTTTCACTATCCATTTTGCTGTAACTTGCCGCTAAATGGTGCTGCAAAGCATCGACTTCTATACTGTTCGACCGACCGGCATAAAATTTTTTATACTTACACATTTGAGCACGAAGAATATATTCTAACTGCGTTCCTTTTGTTGTTACTCACCACTAGATGACACTGCAATGTATTATTATTTTAATTCGCCACTAGATGACGCTGCAGCAGGCCGAATTCTTGACCATTCAAAAGGTCGCTATGAAAATCAGTATACATAGCTATTTGAACAATGAGACTATTTTGGCGTTATCCATTTTGCTATAACTCGCCACTTGATGGCGCTGTAGCAAATCATTACTTTAATTAACCACTAGATGGCCCTGCAGTGTATCACTTCTTGACTGTGCAACTGATCGCTATGAAAATAGGTATACATAGATATTTGAACACGGGGAAGAAATTGGCGCTATCCATTTTCCTATAACTTGCCACTAGATGTCGCGTCAACACATGAACTTCAGGACTGTCCAGCCGATAGTCATGAAAATTCGTATACATCGATATCTGAATGCGAAGAATATTTTCGCCGTATCCGTTTTACTAAAACTCGCCACTAGATTGCGCTACGCCACATGGCTTTCTGCACCGTACAAACGATTGCCTTGCAATTCGGTATGCATGATTATTGGACACAATATAACGTGATATCCATTTTGCTATATCTGTTTATTACAATGAATAGTAATCACCACAAATCTTAATATCAAAAAGTCCATTAATACTGTGCGAAGAACGGGTACTTCAGCTAGTAGAATATATAAAATAAATAATAAACGCAATTTTTGGTCACGTAATGTTTTGTAAAGAAAACTATAAAAACATGAGTGTAAGTAAATATTTCTTACCATATTCTTGACAAATAAACACAGGTACCATTATTTTTTTTTCACGACACAAACCAAACTTCTACTTATTAAGACGATTCTTCTGACGGAACGGAAGTCCATCATTCTGATCACGACATCTGGTGGCAAAAAATATTCATGGTGAGTAGGAGGGTCCGAACTGTCATAGCTGACAGTGGGGGGTCTCTGCAAACGCGTGTGGGTTTCCACTTTTCCGGGAAGAAATGTTATCGCTAATTGTGGTCAAGCAGGGTTGTCGGGGAATGAGCGGAGGAAAGAGGAAGAATATAAATAATCACTGGCTGAGAAGTGAAAATGGAAGAACTGATATTTTCCTAAACTGTGGGCAATTGCATGAGAATTAGAATGCATAGAAAATGACAACACTTTGTTTTTTATTCAAATTTTAAATTGACTTCCTAAAATTTTTTATCGATTGATTTTTTCCATTCTTGGGTCTCTGTTCCATTCACCAGCCTACCCACTTGCACGTTGAAAAACACAAATCCGAATCCATCAATTCAATTAAAAAAACAAACAAACAAAAAATACGTTATGGCTGATTGTGGTCAAGCAAGATTGCTTGGAGGAAGTATGAGAAAAGGAGAATGATGTAGCTGAAAATATTCCAACACCAGAATGATTTTTTCCCAAATTGCGAGGAAAAATGTTTACACCAAAATTAAGAGATAAATTATTTAATTATCCAAGATCAAAATTGAATTCTAAATGCGCTGAGATACCGTAACCTGTGACCAAGCTTTCCGGAATGAATTTGTTCACCCATTCCTATCACAAGTGCATTTTCTTTCAGGTTACAATTGTTTTCTTTTCAAAGAATATGATTTACTGCTGGGTACAGCAAAAATTTAAATTAAAATTTGGCGTGTGATTCTGTGTGATTATGGCAACGCTACACTAGAGCTATCTGTCAAGGGTGTGAATGCTTTGGCAGGAAGACTTTCTAGGGGTTTATAACGCGTATTCACGTTACTTCTGGAGAAGAAACAAAATAATCCTACCAAAATTCCAGACCGTTAGATCGACAGCCGCGCGAATGGGACCCGAACCCCGGACCTTCACACTTCGGTCATCTACCATTTTTAGTGGCATAACCACTGACATAGCGAGGCAAAATAAAATTGGATAAAAAAGACACGATTACTTTAATAAATGAAAATTCTATGCATTAAACTTAAAGATTCTTGCACTTAGACTGGAATGTAAGCAAGAAAATTAACACATAACTAGTTTCATAAATGACCTCATATTTACTCATAATGGATTGTTGAAACTGCGTACAAATTTTAGCAATCAAAAAATCATTTCATGAAATAAGAAAATGCCTTAAAACCCAAAATTGAATAATAAATTAAGTGAGTAGCATTTATTGTTAGATTAGAAATACTTATTTTTAACAAATATGAATTTAGTCAAATTTGCTTTCCGAATATAAATCAGAAAAGTGGACTTTATTTGCAAAATCCTGCATCATGTTTTGAAATAGAATTAAAAAACTGATGTGAACACAAAATAAAACAGGGCCGTACCCCCCCCCCCCAATTTTTTTTTTGGGGGGGGGGCAATATTTTTTTTTTTTTTTTTTTAATGAATGTAGTCACAAAATCAGAATTTACTTCTGACGTAAATATCGCCAATAGCCAGTTTGAAGTATATTTCCCTATACTAATCTATGGACACGTAAAAAAAATGCTTTTAAGAGTCTTTCATCCATTAATCTCAATACAAAAATTTAGCCGACGATAAACATGTCCTGAATCTTGGTACCACCTGAAGCTGCTTTAATGAACAATATTAAATCAATTTTAGGCTACTTACCAATTTTCAAATGAGCTGAAATTTTGCATACTACCCTATTTTAGCTAACAATACAATATCATGCAAATAAAAAAAAAGGAAAAAGATTCTATACCATATTCTCTTGACACTAGTCAGGGATCGATCCAGACAGTTTTGTGGCCCCTTAGAATTACATTCGACTAAAGCGGCCCCTTCACAAAAAATCAATTTAATAAAATAACCCTTCATTTGTATTTTACACTATATTTTATTTATTTCCCCTCTCTTTATTTATTTTTCTCTCCATTCCACAATAACTCTGACCACTCAAAAAAGTCTGACATAACAATAACAATTTAAAGGAGGTATTGCTATTTTTTTTCATGGTTTTTGTTCTTCATAAAAACTTTTTATTAAAAAATATATACAGTAGCTGTCAGCAATGCATAAAAATGGCAGCTCTTTATATTATTTACTCAAATTTTGAATTGATTTCTGAAAAAATTTTAATGAATAAATAACTGTGCCAGGATATTATCTTATATAATTAGCTGACTGTTAAAAAGCCACTCCAGTATATGTACTAGGTTTAAAATGTTTGTTTAAATTTCTAGGGAACTAGGAAAAGGTTTCAGAGACAAAATTAAATCAGATGTACTAAATTACTAACTATATCTCCTAAAGCAGTTAATAATCACTCTAAAAGGTACTAAATAAACAAACGAATGTTTGCAAAATATTAATATTGCAAAATATTGCATATAAAATTGGTAAAAAAAGTGCGACTATTACGCGAGTAAACATGGTTGCTGTTCTGAGAGAGGCTCTAGTCCTGAGTATATAAATACGTTTTCATATTCTTCTTCGAGTAGTATTTATAAATATATGGTCACAATTGTTTTTTTATTTTTTTTTACCACTCGGATACCGATTTTATGGGGGAAAAACAAAACACAAAAGAAAACGAAAACACTCTTGAGTATGAGATTGATACCCTTCGCGAGTAATAAGTGCGATTTTTTCTTCTGTGACATTTCTTCTGATCCCCACCTCTGAATCATGTGATTTTGGTACATATTTTTTAAAAATTATCATGTCAAGCACTTTAAACTTTTTATAATGTCATTTTACAAGGTGCATTACATCCCCCCACCCCAATATATATAAGATGAAACTATACTGGTTGCGAAACATTTAGTAAAAAATCCTCGAACATCGAAAATTTTGCAGAATGTGTCACATTTAATCATTTTGAAATCTTGTTGTGGAATTTCATGTTTAAGATTTTTTTTTGAATGTTTTAAAAATTGATCCGTTTGCTTCATTTTTTTCAGTGTGTAGTTTTTAAAGAATCCTCCTGTACAAAGCACAATTAATTCATTTTAATTTGTTTACCAAGACCGTGAAGCAGATTTAATCAATGTTTTATTTTATGTATTAAGCTGCTATATTTTTAAGCTCACGTTACACAAATTTTTAAGTAGTTTCGATATTTTAAATATACAGTTATTGTATATGACATCTCCGGTCGAGTCACCATGGACCACTGTTTGACACAATTAATCCTATAAAAATATAATTAAAATGATAAAAAAATGAGTAGTAATGAGATACATTTTTTACAAGTCAAAATTTGATGGTGGAGTATAAAAGTATACTTTGATAGTCTGAAATTCGTAGGAATAAATTAAGTGGACTCGGAATTTCCTTGTACAAGAAGTAATTTTACAGTCAGAATGTTAGGACATCGAAAAATTTCATTTTTCGATGTCCTAACATTCTGACTGTTCTAACATTCTGACAGTTGTAAGTCAGACAGTCTAACACTGTCCTAACATTCTGACTGTTCAAAAAGAATTAGTGCCGTTTTATTTTGCATTTAGCCAAATCTTTGTAAAAAGAGTACTTCGCTGAGTAAGAGATGAGCAGTCGATTCGAATTTTTTTAATATTCCAAAAAGCTTTAAAATAATTAATTTTGATTATAGAATACAGTACTTCACAAAGCACTGTAATTCAATACCTGATTGTTTAAACTTGAATTTATTCAAAATAAATTATCTCTTATATACATATATACATAAATATGTACTTATACAGGGGATGATACAATTCCCTCCCGTGTTTGTAAGGCTTATAAAAACTTGATTTTGTGTATGTGTGTGTGTGTGTGATATTTTGAATTCTACATGTAATTGTCACATAAAATTACATGTAGAATTCAAAATATCAAACACACATTTAGGCTCTTTTAATTGTCCAAAGAGTAAAAAAAATTACTTAGCAGTTACTTTAAAAAGTAACTGCTAAGTAACTTTACTTTAAAAAGTAATTAGCCTTTTAGACCTGTGTTTATGGTTTAATATTTTCTACCGCTGTACATAAATTTTAAATTTTTGAGAAGTCATCCACATATTTATTTTTGAATTGCTTGCAGGGAATAATGTTGGCGCGCACAATATGTAACCCATACTGTAATGACCAACGCGTTCGGCCGCGGTAGAGTTGAATGCCTCACGGCAAGGAAATTGCCGTGAGGCATTCAACAGCCTCACGGCATTAGGAAAAAATATTTTTAAATAATTATGATTAAATTCAATTATTTTAGGAAATAAGTCTTAAAGTTTAACATTTCTCTCTTTAATTTCTTTCATTTTTCTTTTCAATTACCTCCTCAAACACTATTAGTTGAAAGTTAAAGAGAATTTGTATTTATTTATTTATTTTGACACACACACACACACACACACACTTGGTCTATATTTTTATGGAGATGACGTCTAAGCCAAGTGTAGTATAGTGTAATTAAGGCATCTTTTAATTTTCAAATACAGTAAAGCATATACGTATTTCAAGGGTCAGATTTGAAACGACGTATAAATGAAAAGACGTATAAATGAAACATTAATCAACAACTTTGATTATTTGTAGTTTAACGCTGCTAATGCAAATTTATGTGAATATAATAAATGTATGTTTTTTTTAAGGCACTAGTAAATTACTTCATATTACTTTTTACTTGAAAACAATATCTAAATTAAAAAATAAATCAAAATAGAAGTGAAACAAATCCTACCTTTATTGGACAGTATTTAATACTGCATAAATTTAGTATTAATCTAATATACATTGAATACCATGAAGTGATTTTTGTTTAAAAAGTCATTGAATTTAATAAACTACCTATAGTCGCCTGATGTGCTGATTGTCTTTAATTATTAGTTACAGTATTTCGGATTGAACTAAGTTCATGAAATGTCTTTTTCCATCGCGGTCTGATAGACAAAGTGAGTTTTAAACTTTCCTTTCTTCAACTTAAATATTTGTAGTTAATTACATTAAAAATTTATTATAATGTGGTAGTGATTCAGAGTCATTTAAGATTTTTTGCTATCAAGCAGTAGATGAATCTGTAGAGCATTGAAAAGAACACCTCTTATTATTTACATTTGATTCAGTCATGTGATAGAGAGGTCATTGTTGTAAACATTTTTTGGTTTATCTGTCTTGGTTTCATTTATTAAACAGATACTTAAGATACATATATACTGGAATAATGAAATCTACTTTAAAATCTTTACTGAAATCTATTGAATTTGACTTCAAAGCCTAGGATCGGGCTATTTGCTTGCCGGAATTTCATTCAGCAAAGGAACTACATTTCAAATTACTTGCAGAATCCCACCACGGCTATCTCGGACAATAGTTGAGGTAGCCGTGGCCCTACCCAATTACTTGCAGAAAGAACCCCCCCTACAGCTTTTTGCCGTAGGGTAGCGATCCATCATCCCCCCCCCCCCCCCCCCGCCAAATAGCGGAGTACATGGCAGTCATTAGGAAAGATAGTTTTTGTAGAAAAGTAGACTCCAAATTTCGTCGTAATTACTAATTTATTTATTATTATAACTATTATATCTTTCATTGAAAAAACAGAAAACATTCTGAGCAATGGCAGCTACATTTTAAAAATCGTGTATCATAATTAGCAACCATTTTATGGCTGTTCAAACACAAAATTAGTGTTTTTTCAAACTTTATTTGAATATTAAAAATATTAGCAAAAATAATATCAAAATTTTAGAAAGAACATTCAAAACATCGTGTTACTAGCTAGATAGTAGGAAAAAAAATCGAGACTGTATGTTAATAACTATCGATGTTATGTCACAAATAGATTTTCTCATAGGATTACATGGGACTTCGCAGCTTTGTCTTTGCCCTCGTAGAATCACCTTAAGCACTTGTTATTGTTTTAAAAATATGTAACAATATTATTTACTCTATTATTTATTTTAAAGGAACAAGAAGCGAGACTGCGTAGGCATAGGATAGGTACTTTGATTGGCTTTCTAATAAGCGAAACATCCAATTTCATACCATTCGCTTGAGTCGTTTTTACATATTCCTCGAACACAAATTTACACAGTTTAAAAGGATTTTTGCAAAATCTCAAAATCCAATCAAGATTTTTTAAAAATTCGACGCCTGTATTTTAAGTTGAGTGACCACCTAACATGACACCCAATTTCATACCATTCGCTTGAGTCATTTTTACGTGATGCTCTAACAAAAAAAGCGTCACGGACAAAATGACAGAATGGCAGACAGACAAACTTTTTTTTTGAGGGTCACACCGGATTCCCAGGTGCTTAAAACGGATAGAAATCGCAATATTTTTGATTTCCAAGAAATGTACAAACAAAAGTCTAATTTTATTTATATAGATTTCATTCACATTCATTTTGTGCGCCGAAGGGTGGAATATCTTTAAGTTGAGAATTAATTCTAATGTATTTATTATAAGAAAAACACTTTGTGGCTTGTACTTTTGGATTTTCCATATTTTTTTTTAATTTATTTGCGACTGTGAGGCGCGAGGCCGTGGGCGGTGGCCCATGCCTTACGCCGCCTCTGTGTTACAGCGCCACCTATCGGCAACTTCTTGTACTAATATTTTTTTATTTTTTTTTTTTTTAATAAATCACGAGCGCGTGATCTGAAGTGTCTGTTTTCAGAATTTCATCACATTATGACTCATGCAACATCCTGCAGAGGCCTCTGAGTTGGGGAAGTTTAATTTGGACAACCCTGTATATAGATAACCCGTTACTTCCCACTCTTGACTGTAGTCTTTTAGGTGTTCTTACATATAAAAAAATTGTTTCTATGAATTTAAAAGCTTTTTAATTTTTTTTTAATGACTTACATGAAGTAATGTGTTATATATATCTTATACTGTGGTCTTCAAAGTATGATATTTTTTTACTTTTAACAGATCCAAAACCAGTTAAGACGAAAAGTTTAAGCAAAATTTGTGTGTCAAAAAGTAGTGATGCTTCTAAAAGATTTTTGAAGGAGACTGCAATAATCTCTGATGCCCAACATCAAAATAAAAAGAAATCTGAAAGTATAAGTAAAATCTTTTTTTATATTTATCATTGAAAATATGTTACTTTTTTTATTTTATATAAATTACATAAACTTAAAGGTATGAGCCTTTTAACAGTTTGTTCAGACATTTATTTTTCAGTATTTTGATTATGTTCTGGCTTTCAAACATATAATCTGAGTATATAAAAAAGCTTCTGTTGTGTGGGTGTGTTCACTATAGGTACCTCGATCTTTCATAGCTTGACCAGCAGTCACTAAATAGTACAAAAGGCAGTTTTTGCCAAAAAAATTATTTCGTTAATGTTTTCTTCATTTACTGGTGAATTTTTGCATCTTTTATGCTCTGTCAAACTGATTTTTCATCCAAAAACTATATTATATTATTGGAAAATCCAAATAATACTTCTACAAATGAGCTCTGTTCAGCATCATATCAAAATTTTTTTAATGCCATCAGAGAATTCAGATTTTCTGCATAAGTTATTCTTATTATTGGCTACATATTTATTTCTCCAGGTATTTTATTAAAAAGTTGATGTTCGCCTAGAATGAATATTTCACCTGTTTAACAACTGCCTTTAAAACATGAAGGTTGAAAATTTCACGTGATCTTTGTGATCTCCACCTGCATTCAGTTATACCCTGATCTGTCTTCTCATTGTCTCTGGCACCACCAGCAGCTAGGTGCGTAGAACTCTCAAGTGAAATGCTGAAGGTGCCATGTTGGTTGCGTCTGCTGACCTGGCCGTTCCGACTTTTTGGTAGTTTTTTCTCTAAAACTTAAGTAAATACAGCTTTGGTCCCCTTAGAAAGGCCCCCACAGAGGGCAACCCCTCCCTCAATCTAGATCCCTTGAGAAGAAAGAATTGTCCATAATCACCCAAATCAAATCAAATCTCATTGTCTCTGATGCTTTGTTCTCATTCAAGTACCATATAGTGCGATTTTTCATCAACTGAAGCATGTGCCTCATACTTAACAGCTTCATGGGTGGAAATTATTTCTCAATAATAAAAAAATTTTTTATTTACGTTCTCAACAGTAAAAATTATATTTCTTTTAAACATAAAAATTAAAGTGAGTGGAAATTATTTTATATTTTTTGTTTCTTTTATTAAACATCACAGCAATACCCAATGTTAAAATATTACTGTGTCATTAAAGTTAATTATATGCTAAAA
The DNA here is from genome assembly GCA_038373885.1 of Cheiracanthium punctorium. NCBI lineage: Eukaryota > Metazoa > Arthropoda > Arachnida > Araneae > Cheiracanthiidae > Cheiracanthium > Cheiracanthium punctorium. The sequence continues at coordinate 200,948 of JAWZYV010011396.1, read as the reverse complement.
AAATATAGTATTTACATTTTGGCAAACATTTTCTTTCTTTTTTGTTAGCATGGTTTCACAGTCATTTACACACTTGATGGATGTATTGGAAAGAGTTTCTCAGGTCATTTAAAGGGTTTAAATATTCAAACTTTAGTGAATTTTTGTCCAAAAATTTTTAATTTTTGCTTACCTAAAGCAAGGTGTCCACTGGGGACTATAAAGGCGACTTTTGCGACTAATTTAAAGGTGAGGTGACTTGGGCGACATTTTTTAAATAAAAATGTCATTTTCATACTATTTTCAAGTTTTGGCTACTTGTACCTCACTCCTGGCGATTCATTTGAAAATCAAATTTAGGTTTTTCTCAACTCCCCTTTCTTTTCAAAGTTCTGACTGGCAGAGTTAGGCAAAATACCTAAAAAATGTATTTTTGTTACAAAATACAAATTAAATTTCTTCGAACACAAAAAAATTACAAAATACTTTCTAAATTGTAAAAATACAAAATACATTTATTTTCAAAATACACACTAAATACAAAATACATCTAAAACTTTAATCAAGAATAAGTAAAATGTTCTACAAAAACTTTTAATTTATTTTATTCTAATGTATTTTGAGATGAACAAACAAATGTAATAGTAACTATTTATTATTTTTTTTTAATATACATGAATTTTTTCTGGAATAAATTGCATCTTAAAAGGCATGAAAGCAAAACTGTTTGACAAGTATTTATTGAATGGTTTTTTTTTCTTTGTGTATGATAATGAATGGAATTAAAATATAAAATTAAATATACTTCTAAACAAAGATGAATTAAATTATACTTCTACTTTAAGATGCATTCATATATTACTACAAAAAAAAGAGTGCCATTGTATTAATTTATTTAACAGTATGCAATTTATTTAAGAAATTATGAAAAGGACTTTTAAAAGATGGTATAATTATTCTAAGCTCTATGATTTAGAAAAAGAATGATTTGTTTTTAAAAAAACTAGTTTTTCAAACTAATTATCGCTTGATGCCTGCGAATTAAGCTAAATTTGCAGGCTTATCGATTTCCGGTGGCCAAACCTAAAATTCTTGGGCTAAATAAGTAAATGACATCACTTTAGAGAGCCAATATCACAAAATTCGTGATTTATGGCATAACTCGTTTATAAATCATGATTTAAATCCTAGTCTAAACTCATTAATCGAATCTATTGGCTTCAGAATAATAACATTTTTAGACTGGTGTTATGCTTTTAATCTTCATTACGTATAATATACGTATATAATTATTTTTTTCCAACCGCGTGGTAATGGCATATCAAGCCTTGGCAGGAGGTGGGGCACCCGATGGACAACCATTATTACCCCTAACGAGTATGTCACAAACACCCAAGCCCGATCTGGGAATCAATCCTGGATTCAAGATGTGGTAAAACAAACATTACCTGGGTGGCTACGTATAATTATATAAAACATGCTAATTTATTACTGCAACAAGAATTTCTACCGTACAACTTAATAAAATTAAACTAAAATTTATTTTCAGCCAATAAATGGTGTGCGGTTCCAACACATTACGATCACTCGTATATATATATATATTTATATATGTACCTTGATTCTAGTTAGGTTGTTGTTGTTGTGGGATTAAGGCCAATTGTCTACACGAGGGATTTAGGCCTATGGGTGGAGTGCCCTCCCGTGAGGGTTTTTCTAGGATGTCCTAACCCACATTCACGCTAAGTTTTGGTGGAAACCACCAAAAACTCTGAATGGTTAGGATGGCGGACGTGACCTGGTTTTGAACCAGGCACCTTCCGAATCCCAGTTCAGAGCACTTTGTGTCCCAGTTCAAAGGTAGGCTCGACCCATCTATCTCAATTTATCATGACTCTTCTGTGTATATATATTTTAATGGGGAATGTACAGGATAATCGTTTTTCATACAAGCATAAAATTTTCAAAATTATGAGAGTGGGGAGCATCCATCTACTCCCATTCACACACGCACGCACCATGTACATATAATAAGGTTGGAGCTTCGACGGGCCTTTACAGCCTTTGGCTATTCCTGTGTCAGCATTTCAAAAGAGAAATCCCAAATTAAAAATATTCCAATGCAAAATTATACACCTTTTTTTCAGCTAATATTGCATATTGGAATTTATACAGGGTGTCCCAAAAAGGTGGTAATGGGCCTTAATTCTTTATCTATAAAAGATAAGTGGGCAGTGTAAATTGAAAAAAAATGCTCAAAATAAGGTCAGAAATACTACTCCGTTAAGAAAAAAAATCCTCTCGTTCATTTTTAAAAAGTTACACTTTTTTAAATTTTTATACAACCCCGTACGAAACAATTCCCAATTAGTAAAATGTGCCCCATACACTAAAGAATTGACATATAAAATTTGAGAACAATATCTTTAAAAGTGTCAGAGGTATGAAGGTAAATATAACACTGACTTAAACCACTTTCAAGGGCTCTGGAAGGGGAAAAATCACGTCGAATAATCTCATTTCAGGGGTCGCACAGAAATTACGAAAGGAAATTTTTTTTTTCACTCTAGGAATAAACGTTTACATACAAAATCATGGATAGTCCCCAATCCTCTTTCTTTAAAGATACCTCTGTGACATCGTATGATGAAAGGCTCGGATTTGGTACATCATCTTATGAGGGTATCGGGCACATTTTACTAATAGGGAATTACGGGGTCATATAAAAATTTAAAAAGTGTAACTTTTTTAAAATAAACAAGAGGAATCTTTTCTTAACGAAGAATTATTTCCAACCTTATTTGGAACATTTTTCTAATTTATATTGTCCACTTATCTCTAATAGATAAAGAATTAAAGCCCGTTACCACCTTTTTGGGACACCTGTATATGTCCAGGGGCAAAAAAATCTCCAAACATTTACATGCCCAATCAGGCATGTAGCCTAAAATAATACATATCTCAACAAAAAATTTACAAGCCCGAAAATTACTACATTTTATTGCTATATAAAATTTATATTATTCAGACTGTTTGCATTGGAAGGAAATGTTGCTAACACAAACCAAATTCGTATGATATATGAACAAGCATATTAAAACTATTTTATGAATCTCTTTTGATCGATTTTTTTACATGCCCGATCGGGCACATGGCTAAAAAATACATACCTGGCGGAGAATTTTGCATGCCCCACTCGGACAATGGATTTTTCCAGGCTTGTATATCTCAAAATTTTTCAAGGGGTCTTAGGAGGATTAAGAATTTTAAAAAATCTATTTTTTCAATTTTAATTTTATTTGAAAGCTGAATTATTTCTGAGCATTTTGATCCCAATTTTATGCAATTATTCCAACGAGTACCAGTGATAAACATAAAAACATTTTATGAATGTTTTATGTTCGAACACAGTAAGGTAACTTTAAACTGTGTTTTTTCAAAATGCATTTTTTTATGAACTATCAGTAAGATAACAAAATTTCTATGATTCGTATCTTCACAAAACTTTATATAGTTATAGCTAGCATCAGTATCTATATAATGATTTAATATTAAAAGTGAAAAACTTTTGAAATTTTTACAGAAATGTAAGACAGATTTACAGAAATGTCAGTTTTTTTTTTTCAAATTTCACTTTAAAATAAAATTTAAAATTCTAAATCTAAAAATGTTTCTTAAATATTAATTCATTCTATAACATATTTAGTTTACTTAATTTTGCAATAAAAATTTTGTTTATATGTGTATTTTAAATTGACTTAGCTTACGGATAGTGACACACACTATTGAAAATATATATATACGTAAAGTAAAAATTAAATTTTTTTTCAAACATATCCGAAAGGTAATGGATTTTTATCTGAAATTTTAAGATGTACTATAGTGTATTATTATACGAAAAAAGTTTCATTATTCTGTGACTTTTATTTTGATCATAAAATGTAAAACCGCTAGGGTTTAAAATACATGTATATTTGCTCCTAATTTCTCCTAAGACCCCTTAATGCGATATATAAGAAAATATAGAAATATTCTTTACTGTTCTGTGCGCACATCACTGCAACTTGCATTTGTTTGAAACGTTTCACTTGCAGTTGGTTCCGGCATTTTTTAAAATTTAATAAGGTACCTATCCTTTATTGTACTTTCCTCCCAATTTATTCTTAAAATGCAGTGAAACAAATTCAAAAGTGGAAGCAGAGTGAAAGATGCAAAGGTGGTGGGGAAGGAACATTTTCGATTACTGAATGCATTTTAGGCTGATATAAACTTTTGATGCCATAATTCCCATTGCATAGACTGTTTTTTAACCGGCATCTGGCACGGCCAGCTTAATAACATCTTGTGTTATGTGGTGTCAGAATGAATCTCAAATAATGATCGAAAACGAAATCGGAAGAAAATTTCTATGAATAAAAGAAAGGTGTTTTTTCTATAACTTGAGTGAAATTTTTTTTTCTTTAAATTGTAAAAATTGAGTAAAATGCAATTTTTTAAAATTTAACAAATTATTGGGGGGGGGGCTTGAGCCCCATGGGCCCATATAACTCTACACCTATGTTCTGTATAGTCTGCCGCATCGAAGTTTAACCTTCCTACCCTGTTGAAAAAAAGTTAAGTTTTACCTGGATGGGTCTAATCGACCCAGTTCGTATAGATTTACTCAAGTCTTTTACAATAGTTCTGGTTTGGCTCATTTTGGATGCTATTATTAGATAATGATTAAGTATGTATATTTTACCTCATTTATACCTCCTTTTTACTGTTTCTCCCCCCCCCCCCTCTTCCCCCAGTTCGACAGATTCCTTGATTGCATATGTAGCTTGTTAAAATATTTAAACGCACGAAATAATTACTTACTATTTTACTTATTTCTACATATTTTACTTACATATGAAATATTATTGCACATTACATATTATTTTACGCATTAATACAATATTTACAATAAGTATTTAAAAAGAAAGAAATGAATGACAAGATCCACATCTTGTCTGAGTTTTTCTAGCTTTCTTAGGGCCGCATTCTTTGCACCTTCCTCGTTTAGGTGTTTTCAAATTATCTGCATCGCCTTCTTTTATAGCTGGTAACTTCTTGTTTATAGCTACCGACACATTCTTTTCTTCTCGGCGATTTCTTTGAAAGTCTGTCAGCTGTTTTCCTATTTCTTTTAGAAAAGCCGTCTTTTGAAGAGTTTGCGTTCATTATATGACGGATTTATATGCAGGAAAACAACAAAAGCATTAATTGCAGCTAGATCAATCATATTATAAAACAAAGAAACCGGCCACCTCCATGTTCTTCTCTTACATGTATAGGAGGAAGCTAGTTTATCTGTTGTGTCCACGCCACCTTCAGTTTCATTATAATATAATATTATATCTGGTTTCTTTTCATTTTTCTGTGACACTTTTGCGTCCTGATGCATAGTGAAAGAAGAATCACTGACTTATTCAAGGTGTCTACCATCATGCAAAGGTCACGAAAGTCACGGAAAAGTCAAGAATTGGAAAAAAGGTCAGGAAAGTCAAGAAAAGGTCAAGAAATGAAGCACTAGGTCACGATTATCGACTCAACTCCCTTTTTCCATTTCATTCAAATTCTTAGTTGACAATTTTCGTAACTAAATTTCCTAAACTTTTATGCACTATTTTTACACTTTTGCTAATAAACGTACAGTTTACGCATAATTCTATAGATCTTTGTTGTAGAGATATTCAATTTTGAAATCAGGGCTTATTCGCTGATCACCCTGTATATTTATAGTGTTAAATTTAAAAGTATAATTTTTCTTCATTCTCTCAGTATGATGCAGGGGTGCAGAAACTGTTTTTACTCTAACATTTCCCTCAATCCATATGCAAATTTCCCCAAAATTTTATGATATGTTTATAGACTTGCATAAGTTCTGTATTACCATAAGTGTAAAAATATTTGCAATGTACAAGCTACATACATGTTTACTAAATAGCAATTGGTCCAAGTTAAGAGAAAGCAAACTGCTGATCGGTGAAAAAGTTGAAAAAAAATCCCTTTAAAAATAGGAATGGGAAAGAATAACTCGAAGAATTTTGTAATTCATCATTAAAATCGAAATCAGTTGTATATTTTCTGCAAAATTTCCCCCTATCCTAGATTGCGGGATCGTACATATTCTGCATCCCTGGCACGAATGTATTTTTGATATTAGTGTTTCGTATTTGTTATGGTCAAGAAAAAGTCAAGAAATCATGCTTACTTTATGTGGTAGACACCCTGTTATTTCTTTTTGGAACATCCAATACCAGAGTCTTATCCTGTTCAAATCCGAACACTGAGGAGAATACAGCCATATTAGGTGATGCTTGAAATTCAGGAGAAATAAACGGTTTATTTTTTCTGAGAGTCCCAACAAGTGTTAGTTTTCTCTTTAACAATTCTTCTGCAAGGATATAATCGCTGAAAAAATTATCCACCGTTATGTTCAGAGCAGTGCCCTTAACTGCCTTTACCAGGCGCAAAACATTTTTTCCTTGGTTTATATCACGCTCACCATGAAGAGGCTTTCCAGTATACGCTTCAGCGTTGCACACGTATGCTGTTTTTACATCCGACATCAACCATAATTTAAACCCATACTTCCATCTTGGCTTTGTTGGTAAATATTGCCTAAATGGGCACTTACCTCGAAATGGCACAAGCTGTTCATCTATCGTCAAACATTCGTAAGGCACAAATATCATCGGAAATTGTGCAACAAACATCTCAAATAATGATCTTATTGGTGCAAATTTATCCAGGCGTCGATGACTTGTTTTGCTTTCTTTGTTGTCAAACCAAAGGAACTGTTTAATTTTTTCAAAGCGTTGTAAAGACATAGTTGCTCGAAAAATAGCTCAGCCATCTTCTTCGCTACACAACTCTTTGAGAGATTCTCCTGCTGATTTATAAACAAAGTTTCACGGCTGTTATTGACTGCTTAGTTGTTTGCTGAATTCCATAACACATAGGATCAGGACTCAATTTCATAATGTTGTGTTGTCTATACAGCAAAATAATAAATAAATAATAATAAAAATTGTTAGGAATATCAGCATTTCTTACTAATACATTTTGTAAAAATAAAATGAAAAATAACTATAAATTGAAATTAAATTACTTACCGATCATTGCATGAAGTAGGAGCGACTTTACACCATTCAGTTTTGTTTCTACTAACAAACGTAGACGCTGGATGAATGCTTTCTTCAATATCTGATGTATCTATCTCTTCATCAGAAATATCTTCATTAGATATATGATCTGATTCATCTGTTTCAACACATTCATCTTCACCTATATCAGGTAGATCTGAAAGCTCTTGTAAGAGTTTTCTGATCTCTTCTTCAGAAAGTTTACGTTTGCAATTTGTCATGTTATTGAACTAAAAAAGAAATTGCTAAGCATGCCAGGCAAATAATAGATCATATTTATCCTTCAATATATTGCCGTCATCTATCGACCACACAATAAAATAAAGTTATTCAAAATATGAATGGGTTTTCAGGGGCGTAGCCAGAAATTTTTCATGGGGGGGGGGGGTTACGACTACTGCAACTCACATTACATGTGTGTGATAAGGGAGTGAAGAATATGCATTTTGTATGGCAAAAAATTCCTCATGGGGGGGGGTGTTATGCCCCCCTTGGCTACGCCCCTGTGGGTTTTCCATGTATTTCTACGTATAATGATAACATGGGTCGATTCGACCCAGACAGGTAAAATGTCACATTTTTTTTAGGGTGATCAAAGAAAACTCTTAAGACTCTGAAAAACTCTCATATTAAACGAGTGCACATTTTTGTCGAATACATGAAGTTTGAAAGATCTAAATTAAAACTCGTGGAAGATATCGAAAGATCAATTTTAGAAATGGGTCGAATCGACCCAGACAGGGTAGAAAGGTTAAAGTAAGTGTGATAAAGTTTCTGATGCCTTTACCTTTTGAAACAGTCTGCCTGGCTTTTAAAACTCTTTTTAGCCTTAGCTCTCTTATGTGCCTTCTCTTATCAAAGATCATTGCTATGAGTAGGTTTTCTGGATGAGCAAAGAACGAGTTTCGTTCAATTACACTGAATACCACTTTCTTCAGGTCGTCAGGCAAATATCGAGATGTTTCTATTGCTCTGTACAGGTGAATAGGCCGTCTGTAATGTACTTACTGCATTTTACTTCAAACCAAACTGGCATGTAACATTTTAAAATGAATGTCACTATAGCTTTTAAGGAATCCGATGGGTTTTCTACGCTCACGTAAAGTCGAAGGACTCTATTTGCACAAGTGAGCCATCTGGCATGTGAAATTGGGCTGAGTCCCTCTTTGATAAGCCATTTGGAAACTTGCCACTTTTGATTGCTTGACTTATGTCGAAAAGATATATTTGGTCCTTGCTCAACAGTTGCCTATCCACTTCTAGAATTTTACAATCAATTGTTTGAAATTTTGTAACTGTGAGCTTTTCACAACCAATAAGACTCTGCCCAATAGGCCCACTAAAGGATCTTGGGCCAGTTGTTTCACCATCCAAATGTTGAAAAAGATAGCGAAAAGGTAACTCAATAAAATGCAACAAATAAACAGCCCACTGGAGTGGTCGTCCGAGATGTACTTCCAGCTGTCTGATAGTACAGTATGGAACCTCTTATCCGGACCGGGTGTATTCTGGATAACTGAATTTTCTGGATAACCGGTTGGGGATTAACATGACATCTACTGATTTGATTGGTAGCATAAATGTTACTCTCTATTTTTGATTAGAATTAAATATTAATTGTTAATATACTAAAAAAATAATATAAAAAACTCATATATGATAACTTCTTGAAAAACTTAGTCACACACTAAAAAAATAAATAAAATATCTTACCAGATTGCTTACTTTATGAATTCTAGCTGTAGTACTCAAAATAAAAAAAGAAAAACATTAGAAATATTTTTTTTTAAAAACTCATTTTTTGCTTTTCTTTCGAAAAAAATTGGAGTTTAATCAATTGAAAAATGATTCTGGATAACTGGTTTTCCAGATAACTGGTTTCCAGATAAGAGGTTCCATACTGTACCACCTTTCCATCCAGTATTGGTATTTATACCATCACAGCCTACCAAATCTAAGTATTCTAGTGAAACCCCTTGTTGAGTAAGACATGATACTATTGAAGCTGCAATGTCCTTAGCAGATCCCGAGTTTGGAGACACATGACCCAAATAAACTGAGCCAAGTTCTTTTATGATAGAATAGTGGTCTTCTTTATTAGTTTGGCTATACTGCTTCGATCCGATTCTTTCTATAACTAAGGTATTATCTTTTCTTCCTTCAAAATATATGCTATGTAGTTCATCTGAATCTAGATGACTTTCCTGTAAATATTTTCTAGTACGGCTCTTTCCCCTTCTAATTTTGTGTCGGTCAACGACTTGAGAAGTGTCTGTTTCAGTTAGTACACCGATACTTTCCAGCACACTCGATGCTATAGCAGCAGCTGCACGGTCAGATACCCTGTAGCGATCACGATGTAATGATATAGATTGTAACTTCACTCTCATCTGCTATGGGAATTTTTTCTCCTTAGAGATGCTAGGCTTGTAATAGTAGTCATCAAATTCTACTTTGCATTAAAACTGTTGTATTTCATCCAAATCCCCAGGCTCTTTTATTTCACCTTCAACAGGCTTGGAAGGCTGCTTTTTTAATGTATAGTTTTGTCTTCCAAATCTAGCACTCAGTTTTTTCGTCTCCTTTTGATCTATATTACCGATTTTTCCTATTCCGTACTTTCCCTGGAGATAGATGAATTTATTCTCCATGACTGAAATTTTGTTTGGTTTTTCACACGTACAGTTAATCTGAATCGGACATTCACACAGTTCTGGGGTCGCTTTACAGCAGCAATCTAAAGTCATCACACATTTGCAGGCGGAGATATCAAACAGTTCCGTTCCTTGTTTTTTTAAGTCATCAACCTTTTTTTATAAAGTTTGGTTTTTCCTTGTCTCGAATATCAGATTTTATTAGTTTGCAATACTTATCATAGAAGGCTTTAATTAGCTGAATGATCCTATAATTAGAAACTGTAGGAATTGACGCTTTCTCAATATATTTTACTTTTTGAGCCACTGCATGGCTGACAGATGAGAAACTCACTTTAGTGTTATTCAGCTTACTTGCTAATTTAAACCTTTCTTCAAAGCAGCATCGAATCACATCCTCGTGTGTTGGAAGAATGTTCGGCATAAAGTCTCTTGGATGACCGAATATAGGACACTGAAAATATTGTCTAGTGATTTTCTTGGACAATGACATATTCGTATCGATTTCAGTAGTTAATGAATATCAAGTTATACAGTACATCAAATCCAAAAACAAAAATATGATGAAGTCATATACATGCAATGCTCACTCAAGCATAACAGTCTGACAACTGATAAGAAATGGTGCACCATGGGGGGTGATGTGGGCAGGGAGAGATAGGAAGGAGGCACGTGCGGTGATTACTGCGCTGTTTTGTAAAGGTCGCTGTCCTGATCGAGAGGGAGTCGCAGGCCGCTTGGCTAATTATCACTTGTAAGCAAAAAAAATTTCGCACCGAGAAGAAAGAGGAAGATACTCCGGACAATAGGTAATTTGGGACCATGGATAATTTTGTGGTTTCACACCCCATCTATTGTCAGTAGAGGTTGCCGCATCCAAACCCGGTCAAATATCCCCGTTCAAATGCATTGTAGCTGCGACGATCTCTGGGTCTCGGTAATGGCCTTTAATGTGACTAGCGGGAGTTGGGTGAACTACTAAACCTTTCTGCCCTCAAATTCACTCAAAGTTGAAATTTTCCCTATTTTTATTGAGCTTGCGCGATCTGTTAATATTTTTACATATGGCGATAAAATATATATATAACTTTTTTTAAAGCTTAAAAAAAATTGAAAATTTCCGATTTTTTTTTTTTTTTTTTTTTTTTTACTTTTAGACAGTTTGCACGATCGGAAGATAGTCCGATTTGAATAATTTTTAATTTTTTTTGTTTTTCTTGTATTCACCAGTTGCAACTTTTCCACACTATAGCTACTCGAAAATATCAATTTGACTTTTTTCGCTCCACCCTAGTACTCACCCCTATTATGGCACTGTAGCTTACAAAAAGGCCAATTTTGCAGGTCGCCAATTTTGGCAATAGGCAGACCGTTTTATAGGCTCCAGGAATAATTCCACAGTCACCAGTACTAATCTGGCAACCGCTAATCTGAAGCCTTAAGTGCCAACAGTGCTAATGTAAAAAAATTTCATCTGGGAATTGTTCCAGAGTAACTCGGTGATAGAGCACCTACATGTTAAGCAGCAGTTCTGTGTTCAATCCCCAACTCTGGAATTTTCCCCTATAATTGGTAAATTATTCAACCCAAACACTCTGAACATGGTAATTTAATTAAAATTTGTGAGGTTTCTCACATTCTAAAAGTATGCAATACTTTAATATTAATAATATAGCATTTCATCAATGAAATGTAAGCTACACTGCTAAGAAAACTAAATTCTTATTCTTAAATTAAAATTCAATAATAGATTTTGCTTTATTTAAATTGTTTAATTTTGTTTTTATTTTACTATTAGTTCTATATGTATCTTAAAGCGTACTAAAATTATGATTTTGTTTAAATTAAAATTAGCTCACCAAGATATATTAGTGGCCCTGTAGAATTTGTGGTGATGCTCTAGATAAATTTCACCATTTATGATACCACCATATTTCACCATTAATTCTAGCACAAGTAAATGTATGAACATTCCTTTCTTTTATTATAGGTGCAAAACCTGTTGGAGCTACAAGTCAAATGCGAACTGGAATACCAGTTTTAAATCTGGGGAACAAAAAGCAAGTTACTGGAAGTAAGTATTTTAAAGTTTCACTGTGTTTTAACAAGTGTTTATAAAGTTTGATAAATGCATCGGCACAGGGTGTCCCAAAAAAGTGGTGACACACTTTAATTCTTAATCTATTAGAGAAAAGTAGGGAATAAAAATTGAAAAAAAGTTCAAAATTAGGTAAGGAAGAAATACTATGTTAATTTTCAAAAAGTTACACATTTTAAAATTGTATGCAACCACTGTACAAAAAAAATTCTTCAATAGTAAAATGTGCCCCATATTCTAATGAAGTTATGAATAAAATTTCTAGCTTTTATCATAAAAGGCCTCAGATATCTCTTTAAACATAAATGGTCAGGGGCTATACATGAATTTTAAAGTAACCGTTGATTGCTAGAGTGAACAAAAAATTCTTTTCTATCATAATTTCTTTATAACCCTTGAAGCGTGATGACCTAACATAATTTTTTCCCTTCTAGAGTAATTGAAAATTGGTTTAAGTCTGTTTATATTAATCTTCATATCGCTGACACTTTTTAAGATAAAATTTTCAGATTTAGTTCATCACATCATTATATGGGGCACATTTTACTGTTTGGGAATTTTTTGCATGGCACTCGTATACAAATTTTAACTTTTTGAAAATTAACAAGAGGAAATTTTTTCTCTCTAAGGTAGTCTTTCCTCCTACCTTATTTTGTGAACATTTTTTTTCAATTTACTTTCCCCACTTTTTTCTGATAAATAAAAAATTTAAGCATGTTAGCACCTTTTTGGGACAGCCTGTAGTTACAATGAGTTGTTGTTTTACATGAAACAGCTATTACTGTTCTTCAAAGTAATCACTTGATGGTAATGCACATCTGGAAATGTGGGTACATGTCCTGGAAGCTCCTGCCTTAGTCATCATGGATGACCTGCAGCTGAGTTGAATATCTGAAAACCTCTAGCCCTACAGGGCTGATTTTAATTTGGGGAACAAAAAAATCAAGGGGACACAAGTCTGTGAAGTAGGGTGGTTGTTTCAGGAAGGATCGTATGTGTCACCTTAGAGCAGGGTTGGACAGTATTTACCGTTTGATGGTATTTACCTATTTTTACTACTGTTTTTACCGTCTGGAAAGCATGTTTTTACCAGGGTTTTTATAACCTTTGAGAAAAACTTATTAGTTTGACACTTATTTGAAGATTTATCTCTCCACCAATGGCTGAGAGGTTCTGCTCTCGAAACTGGATGGTGGGAGGTGCCAGGTTCATACCCAGGTCGTGCCTGTTGATCTAGCTGTTCGAAGTTTTCCATGTTTTTTTGTTTTTTTTTCAGAAACCGTGCATAAATACTGTCTAGGATCCCTTAGAAATAGGAAGGTATTCCCCTATAGGACTAGGATCCTAGTGAAGTCAATCGGCCTTAATCCACAAGCAAACAATGAAGATTTATCTGCTACTTTTTCATTTTCTCAGGGATAAAAGTTCAGGACATTTAATATCATTGTTTCCATTTCCATATAACATTATTCACCTAATTCAGTGTCTGATTTGGTAAGTAAAAGAATGCTATACAAAAATAGCTCATTTTAAGGAATATAATAAACACAGAAAACTTTCTTTTGTGTTTTCATCTTGCAAGAATTCAAATTTATAGATAATGTATATTCATCATTATTAAACTTATTAAAACTATTATTATGAGAAGGCACATTACAATATTTATTACAATTATGTAATGCAGGCTAGTAATAATTTTTACTTAAAGGAAAATTGTAAATATACTTTTATTACTTAACTTATCTTAATCATTTTAATGAAAACCAAATGCTTACAAATATTATTTATTACATAATGTAATTTGCACAATCACATAATGTAGTTTGCATCATCAGGATGTCCTGATGATGATATATCCACATCAATTACATGAAAATGCAGCTTTATAAATAGCATTAATATACAGTTCATGACTTGGGGAGTTTATTGTATCATTAGGTTTTTACACCTTTTTCCCAGGTTTTTACCAGTCAAAATCTAGTTTTCACCGGTAAAAAGCCACCCTGCCTTAGAGACCACACAGAAGTTCTCCGATGTTAGGCTCCCCTTGCCTTCCTTGAATATTGAGCGACCAATATTCAGGAAAGCAAGAATCTCTGCAACCTGTAGATTTTATCTCATAAGTTTTAACATATAATTCAGGGTGGCATAAAAGTCTGCTTCTTGAAATAACACACTTTAAATATTATATGTACATGAATTTTTAATAAAATAATTTCATAATTTCATTAAAATTTTATTGAAACTTCTTTTAATATTTTGCCTTAAATATTTCTATTGTTTCAACACAGTTGAGTTATTTATAATACATTTGTAACAAAGCTCTTTAACCCCCAACATTGTTGCTCCCATGATATTTCCAGGCTGGAGAGTTCAAAAGTTATGCAACAGAAAAATTAGAACATGGAAATTTTTTTATATCAAAATATCCAAAACCTTTGTTAAGGATAATGCGTTTTTTGAATTAAGCGGACTGAATATTTTCTAAATAATTTCTTTATTTTACATATATACAAGATAATGTAATGCGTTTATTCGATGCGTTTTACTGCGGATTGGTAGATGCAATGCGAAGTTCTGGAGATAGAAATTGCGCAGTAAAATTGGAGAGCTTGGCTAAAAGGGTTGTTGGTCTGAACGACCAAAAACAAAGTTTAAGGATCTTAATCCGAAAAATTCTGCTTACCCTAAATAATTAACTAATCTAAATTTCCAATAGCTGCTGTAGGGAAAAAAATACATGACTACGTTTTATAAGATAAAATCCAACTTTATTAATGTCCATGCAAAAAATTTGTTACACATTTATCAAAAAAGTCCCATGCATTAGCAGGGAAAAAATCACAAAAGTTTTACAATTAAAACCAAGTCTAGAAGACCTGAAAAATAGTTAAATGTTAATTAATCTGAACTAGCGGTCCCAATAAAAAGGGTGGATGGCTGAGTTAGATTAATTTAGCCCTAACACTCAAAGTTATATTTAAGTTTAAAGATTCATATCAATTTTCATTTTAATTTACTTGTTATAAAGGCATGAAAAACAAAACATTTTATTCTACATTAGAAAAGGGTAACTATACCCAAAGAAACATACCTCAACCGAGGTTTAAAACTAGCTAAATTAAATAAAATGTGCCATCTCCTACACTATTAAGCATAGACGAGAAGTGGCAAAGAATTCTTCAGAATCCTAGCTTAAATACAATTCTCAAATGTAATTTGCATATGTTATCTTTTAGATATTAAATGTAGATCAATCCGATTGGATCGAGAGCACGTACAAAAATGACGTCACAAGAAACCACGCCTACTCATTTAAATATTACAATTCAAAGAAAACTTTCTTTAGCAGTGTGGCTATACGGCTCTTTACTTGCGAAGCAAGCTAACGCAATTAGCGTTATCTGCGTAGCGCGTAGATATAACGCAAATCTGCGTAGCAGAATTGAATTACCGGCAGATGAACATGCCAAGGAAGCTGCTTACTCAACTCCACCCTTTAGATTGTTTACATTTTTGCCGAGCAAGCGGCATTTCAAAAAAACGTTTGTAAGTTGGATTGTGGAGAACAAACGGGTTTTATTTAAAAGTTATTACGTTTTTAAATATAAGTATTTTCAGTTAAGCTTTTATTTTAAGACCTCTTATTTAATATTTAAGTTACAGGAAAGATTTTTTAAATAAAACAACAAAACCCTCCCTTTCTCCACTATCCAAAGATATGATTACAATACTTCATTAATTGGTCATGGGTTACAGGTTTAGTTAACAGATCACCTAAGTTCCATTTACCACATACTTTCAACAGTTCAAATTGCTTGTCAGTTAAAAGTTCTTTAACAAAATGATATCTAATATCAATATGCTTATTACGAACATTTTCAATTCGGTTGTTGCTATAGTAAATAGCACTTTCTGAATCTGAATAAACCTTAGGTACTTCAACATTGAAATTTAAAATATTACAACTTTCTACATAAATAGCCTGTGACCATAGGACTTCTTTTACAGTTTCTGAGATTGAAATGTATTCAGCTTCCATTGTGGACAGAGCGATGCATTTCTGCTTAGTACTGCGCCATGAAATAGGGACATTTTGAAATAGAATTAAAAAGCCTGAGAATGAATGTCTAGTATCTCGATCCGATGCCCAAGAGGCGTCAGAAAAAGCAATTAAATGTTTTGAATTATCACTTTGCATAGAGATACTGTAATGACTAGTTGATATAACATAATTTAGGACCTGACATAGTAATTTCCAGTGAGTTATTGTAGGATGAGAATTAAATTGTGCTAGTAAATTAAAAGCAAAAAGAATATCTGGTCGCGTTCTCGTAGCGAGAAACAAAAGCGAACCAATTAAATTTCTATAAGATAATTTACCCTCTATTGATTCTTCATTAACTTCACTTTTTACAATATGACCAGGCGATAAAGGTACTTTACAGCGAATAAAAGGAATTTCTTTGAAATTTATTTTAAGTTTTTCAATAAAGGACTGTTGATGAAAAATCCACTTATCATTTAAACGTTCGAACTCTATGCCCAAAACTTTACGAAGGGAACCAAGATTTTTAATGTCAAATTTGGACTTTAAAATTTTAACTACATTTTCAATCTCAGCGTCTGTTTTAGAGTGCAAAATTAAGTCATCCACATAAACAAGCAAAATAGTCTTGTTGTTCAAGTGATATACACAATTAGTTTGTGAAAATTTTGAAAAACCCAATTGAATTAATGTTTCTTTTAATTCAGAGTGCCATTGCTTTCCAGCCTGGTGTAAACCATAAATGGCTTTGTGCAATTTTAAAACATGAGTTTTAGGATTAATACCACTTGAACATTTTAGTCCCCTGGGCATCTCCATATAGGTTTCTTCATTAAGTTTTCCGTATAAGAATGCATATTTAACATCAAGATGTCTATGCACCCAACCTTGGGAGATGACCAAAAGAATAAAAAAGAAATTAGTACATAATTTACCACTGGAACAAAGATGTCGAAGAAGTCCTGGCCGGTTATATGTTGAAAACCTTGAGCTACCACCCTGGCTTTGAAGTGTTGAATTTTAAGTTGAGAGTCCTTTTTCAGACAGTTGACCCACCTGCTTCCGATCACTTCAACAGCTGGTCGAGGAACGACGGTGAAAACATCACACTCTTTCAGGACTGCCAACTCATCAGCCATAGCTGCATTCCATTCAGCGGCTTCAGGAGGACTCACAGCTTGTTCATAAGTTGTAGGTTCTAGGACTTCGGTAAAGAGGACATCTACGTCAGAAGAATCAGTCTCCCCCTCCGATTCTGACTGTGGCTTACTGGAAGAAAGATTTTCAAAATTAGTATTATTTTTAAAGAAGTTTTCGTTGAATTCTATATTGGATTTATCACAATATTCTTTGATTTTCTTTAGACTTTTAAGACGAACTGTACTATTAGGAGGATAAATATATCTGTCTACACGTCCTTTGCTCTTCCCTTTCTTCCTTGTCTTTTCTTCTAACTTCCAAGGAATCTCACTGCAGTGGAATTTTTCAACAGCGATTTGAGTAGGATCTACAACAGGATTTTCTACTTCAACAGGTTCATCTGCTTCGCCACTCGGAGACTTGCTTCTAGGGAATATATACTGAGATGTAGAAGGCAAAGAAAAATTTTCTTTTGCATATCCTTTCACCAGTTCATTGAACTTAGCATGCTTAGTTTCATAAATCTTCCGTTCACTTGGAACCCAAATTCGGTAACCCACTGTATTAAAAGTGTATCCAATTAAAATTCCTTCTTTTGATTTTGCATCAAGTTTGTGACCTTGTTTGTGACCTATTAATCTTCGACGAACATGTAGGCTAGACTTCCTATGACTTTTAGATGCTTGACTGAACATTTTCTGTTCCACATTAAGAAAAATGGAATTTGGTTACCAATACTTCTTCTCGGGAATCTGTTGTAGAGGTAAATAAAAGTAGATGCAAGCTCAGCCCAAAGTCTTTTCGGCAACTCAGCTTCCAAACGCAGGGCACGAATGCCTTCAGCCGTTGTGCGGTTTAACCGTTCTGCAACTCCATTCATAGATGGGGAGAATGCATTAGACTTTTGATGAGTGATCCCATTCTATTCTAAGTACCTCTCAAACAGATCCGAGCAAAATTCCAGCCCATTGTCACTGCGGACATTTTTGATCTTGCGGCCAACCTGGTTTTCAATTTTTCTGCGAAATGATTTAAAATGTTCTAAACAGTCACTTTTGTTCCTTAGCGGTATCACCCAGGCATATCTACTGAAGTCATCTACTATGGTGAAGAGATAATTCTCTTGGTTTAAAGACGGTCCAGCATTACTGCTCCATAAATCAACATGCAACAGATCAAGTGGCTGTCCGGTCCATCGCTTGTCAAGACTTTTAAACGAAGCTTTGGTCATTGACTTTATGCATGAATCGCAAGATGAGGGTTTCCCACTCAATCTCTTTAAGCCATAAACCAATTGGTTCTTTAGTAACACCTTCAGTGATTCGATATTCTGGTGGCCGAATCGATGATGCCACATCATGATGTCGTTTCTATCATTTGTAGCAACATGGACAGTAGGATCAGCCTTTGAAACAACTTTTGACGACAGCTCATACAGGCTTCCTTCAAGTGGAGCAACTGCAACAGCTTTACCTTTAAAGTTAAAAATTGTGCATTTTGAATTTTTAAAGTGTAGGCTTAGTCCATGACTATCTATTTGACTTCCAGAAATCAGATTCTTTTGAAGTGAAGGACCCCAATAAACTTTTTGCAAATTAAGAACTTGGTCACGATTATTAACCTTTACTTTCAGCAAAATACTTCCGTATCCTTTGGCTTTAACTGCATGGTTGCCAATTCCTTTAACATTCATGTCGCATTCATGAAAATCATTTAAAAGGGATTTATCAGCGATAAAATGAATTGAAGAACCGGAGTCAATGACCCATTTTAAAACATTAGAAGACTCTCTAAAAAAAATTTCGGCACTGTTAACCTCGGCATAGGAAGTACTTTTAGGTTTGTTTTTCTTTGGTCCTTTACTCTTATTTCTACACTGGGGAGAAATATGTCCCATTTTACCACATCGGTAACAAGTTCTGGTCTCCTTTCTTTCTTCTCTCGACATTTCAACGGGGCGAGGCACTTTGATTTTTGATTTATTTCTGACAAACATAACACTGGCACTTCGAGAGTGGGAGTTATCCACAGAACTCAATTTTTCGTAGTGTAAACGGTCATATTCAGCAATTAATTTTTCTTTTACAATTGCTGGAGTAAACTGCTGATCATCTAACACATAGAGCTGTTGTGAAATATTATTATATTCTTAAGGTAAATTCTTAAGGTAAATTCATTAAGGTAAATTCTGTAAAACTATTATATTAAACTAATTCAACAAACAAAAATTTCAAAATTGAAAGTCATTGACTGAAATTGAATAGTTACTTGATTTTTTCTGTAGAATAAATTTTAGGCAGAGTTGAAACTCATTTAACTTGAGTTGCACAGTAGAAGTCTTTGGTTTGAATAGGTTTTTAGACAAGAAAGTAGGTACCTTTTCTGTAGTTTATTGAAACTGAGATGAAGACACAACATAATAAACAGCATTCACTTAGTAGCACAATAAAGCAAGCTTCGATCTTTTCAGATTCAAAAAACACATCACACTGAATCACCTGGATACATCAGCACGGATCCCCGATCCGGTTCTAGTTGAATCACATCAGTCGAACCATACGGTTCATGGCTCAATCTCTTATTACACACATCACAGAAGCCGCGGGAGGAGCTTTCAAAGAGACAGTAACTTTGGGAGAGTAGTTCAAAGCTTTCAAAGAGAGTAGTTCAAAGCTTCAAAGTAGCTTTCAAAGAGACAGTAACTTTGTAACGACGAAAAGTAACTTTGTGATGCCAGTTAGTGCGAGACTACGATAGATATTTGCATAGGAAAAAGAGTTCTTATTTTATGCAAATTAGAAACAGCGCCATCTATCGGCAAGAAATGTAAACTTTTTATTATGGCGTTAAAGATATGGCGATGTTTACACCACATTTTCAAATGCTAGTGAACTTAAGTTTTTACTTAGAAAACTTTTAAAGGAGTTTACAAAAAGTTTTGTTTTTCCACTTTAGCAAATTTAGAGGTAAAATGTCATGGAAATAAAAGGTAAGTAAAGAAATAGCGTTTTTTCCTAACAAATTCATTAACATTTGATAGGAATACTCATCGTCATCTACCTTCTTTCCGACGGCTACTAATCGATCTTTAGCTTGTTTTAGTCGTCCTAAATAAACGGCCATTGATTCTGGATATTCATATTTAATTTTCATAAATTCGGCTCTAAGATGAGCAACACGAGCTCTACTAGATGGTTCAAAAGCTTCTTTTAAAGTGTCCCACATAACCTTGGGATCACTAATTCCAATGATGAGGCTCTGGTGTTCAATTTAAATTCCCATAGCAATAGTTGACACTGCTCTCTGCTTTCGGCGGCTAAATTCAGTTTGCACTTTAAAAGAAGCTTGCAAAGCACTGACCTCAGCAACACTGGCACCTACAGGAGGCTTAACATCACCATCAACTGCAGTCGGCTCTGTTTCTGATCCGTCAATGAAGCCATACAGGCCTTCATGGCACAAAAGCATTTCCATATTAAACCGCCACTGTCGCCAATTCTCGCCATTCAGCTTAGGAAATGAAAAAATAGAACCTAACATCCTATCATTAAGATCAGCCATCCTTAAAGAATTAAACTTTAAAGATTTTTTTGAGATAATCTAAATAGGAAATTTAGTTTTTTAATTAATTTAAATTTTAAGGCAAGCAGAGGTGGAAGTAACCACGCTCTGCTACCAATTTTGTTGGTCTGAACGACCAAAAACAAAGTTTAAGGATCTTAATCCGAAAAATTCTGCTTACCCTAAATAATTAACTAATCTAAATTTCCAATAGCTGCTGTAGGGAAAAAAATAGATGACTACACTTTATAAGATAAAATCCAACTTTATTAACGTCCATGCAAAAAATTTGTTACACATTTATCAAAAAAGTCCCATGCATTAGCAGGGGAAAAATCACAAAAGTTTTACAATTAAAACCAAGTCTAGAAGACCTGAAAAATAGTTAAATGTCAATTAATCTGAACTAGCGGTCCCAATAAAAAGGGTGGATGGCTGAGTTAGATTAATTTAGCCCTAACACTCAAAGTTATATTTAAGTTTAAAGATTCATATCAGTTTTCATTTTAATTTACTTGTTATAAAGGCATGAAAAACAAAACATTTTATTCTACATTAGAAAAGGGTAACTATACCCAAAGAAACATACCTCAACCGAGGTTTAAAACTAGCTAAATTAAATAAAATGCGCCATCTCCTACACTATTAAGCATAGACGAGAAGTGGCAAAGAATTCCTCAGAATCCTAGCTTAAATACAATTCTCAAATGTAATTTGCATATGTAATCTTGTAGATATTAAACGTAGATCAATCCGATTGGATCGAGAGCACATACAAAAATGACGTCACAAGAAACCACGCCTACTCATTTAAATACAGTAGAAGACCGATATACCGCAATTCTCCATAAACCGCATTAACACTGCAGATGTAAACAGAGAAAAGCACAATTAAGAAATCTCTACAATCTGCTTTTTTTTTTTTATAATTGCTTTCCTAGGGAATTAATTTTGAGACATTAGATAAATCCCACAACATGCCAAGCTTAAAATAAACAATTATTCTCCCATGCATGCATTATGCATTATCAACATAACAGCTGGCCGGCTGGGTCAAAGAGGAAGAAATTTTTACTTTAAAAACAAGGAACCTCTCCCTTTTTCCCTCCCCTACCGAACCACTCTCTTTCTCCTTCCTCTACCATTGACTTCCCAAACAGACGTTTATTTATTTAGTTATATTTCTCTTTGTAAATTAAAAGCATTGATTTGTTTTATATTAAATCGTATGCCATTACTTGGGTTCTAAATCATACGCATAGCATCACCAAAAGGTTTTTTTTTATGTGTGGGTGGGGGTGGGGGAATGCACATAGCATATCCTAAAGTAAAAATAGCCATGTTTCTTTAAGTTTGGAAAGAAGAAAGGTTTTCAAATGAATGGTTTTCTAAACAAAGTTGGGGGGGGGCACACGCCCCCACCCGACGATATACTTATGTCTCAATATTGACAGTAAAATACTATTAAACAGTCTATGAGAAGTAGGGGAGGGAGAGAAGTTTGAAACTACATTTAAGCCATCATTAGTTAAAATGAAAACTGCTGAACTAATGCATTGTGCACAAAATGGACAGTACTCAGTTTGCAAACCTGCATGAAGAAAACATTTTGAATATTTGGTAATTGATGATAAGTCACAAATTGTTAATCATTTGACCAGTGCTGAAATAATTTCCTCTGTTTGAAAACAAGAGGAAAACAATTCTGAAACAATCAAATGCTGGAGAGAAAGTTGAAAAACTTTCAGAATCTGAAGAAATTTTCATAAGAGATCAATATTTTAAATTCCTAGAAACACAAGACTGTGTAACCAAAGTAAAATTATTACCTGTTCAAAGGCTGCAAGAAAAGTTATTTGTTGAGAGATTGCAAATTCTAAAACAAATCAAAATTAATATATTGTTTAACAAATAAATTTTAATGCTTTTGGTAATTTCAATTTATTTATTTTTTTCTGTAAATAAATAAATTCCATTTTTTTGTTTTTTAAAGTAGTATTTGTATTTTAAAAAAAGTTCTAAGCATTATATTTATGTGTTCCAGCTATATTTTAATATGCTTACTAGGGAAGTTTAATGATATAAGTGAATGATCCATGTAACGCAAAATTCTATATAATGCAAAACCTTGCGTTTTGAGGTTTGCATTATAAAGATCTACTGTATTACGATTCAAAGAAAACTTTCTTTAGCACTGTGGCTATACGGCTCTTTACTTGCGTAGCAGAATTGAATTACCGGCGGATGAACATGCCAAGGAAGCTGCTTACTCAACTCCACCCTTTAGATTGTTTACATTTTCGCCGAGCAAGCGGCATTTCAGAAAAACGTTTGTAAGTTGGATAGTGGAGAACAAACGGGTTTTATTTAAAAGTTATTACGTTTTTAAATATAAGTATTTTCAGTTAAGCTTTTATTTTAAGACCTCTTATTTAATATTTAAGTTACAGGAAAGATTTTTTAAATAAAGCAACAAGGGTTACAACATTTCAGAGAAAATTCGCCAAGCTGAGCGTGGGCGTTAACATACCGCCCGACCGTGCAAGGTTACAGACATTGCACACCAAAAAACACAAATGACACAAATAATAACAATTGAAATTAAGAATCTGAGTACACATAAAATTACAAGTTACGAATAAACATACACACATTAATATTAAATACAACATCGTAACAAAAAAGATTTAAGTAAGCTAATTGAAGATTTTTTTTTTTTTAAATTATCAATTGGTAACACCGCCAATTTAGTAATTGGACGTTTATAAGTCCCTGTTGCCATTTTTACGAGACAGACACGAACAGAGTTATCCTTTCCATAAAATACCTTCTAAATTCGTCCTAGCATCCAGGAGTTAAGAGGCATGTTATCCTCCTTTACTACTACCATAGTGCCTATGCTCACATTGTCCTTTTTAAAGTACCATTTATTTTTCTGTTGTAGATGATTAAGATAATCTCTATGCCGTCTAAGCCAGACATGTTACGTTATTTTTGTTACCCTTTGCCATCGCCTCAGAATATGGTCTGAAAAATCTGTCAAATTTGGTTCACTCATAGCCAAAATTGGTCTACCGATCAAAAAATGAGCGGGAGTTAAAGCTTGCAATTCATTTGCGTCAGACGAAATAGGAATTAATGGTCGCGAATTCAAAATACCTTCAATTTGATTGCAAACGGTTAAGAATTCTTCATAAGTCAGCTTAAGGCCACCTACAGCACGTAAAAAGTGAAATTTGAACGATTTCACTCCAGCCTCCCAAATGCCTCCGAAATGAGGAGACCTTGGGGGGATGAAGTTCCACTGAATTTTCTCCTAACCTAAATAATTACCTGAACTATGATTTGGATTGTTAACCAACTTATATAAGCGCTTTAATTCATTGTTTGCTCCTACAAAATTACGACCATTATCTGTGAAAATAGTTGAGATCTTCCCTCTTTGCGACATGAATCTTTTTAGAGCGGCTATAAAAGAGTCCGAAGTCAATTCTAAGACGATTTCAAAGTGTACCGCGTGGGTAACAAAACAGATAAAAATTGATACGTAAATTTTTTGAAGGGGTCCCTTCCTTTGATACTTGTTTTTAATATAGAAGGGTCCGCAAAAGTCTACGCCAGTAACTGAAAAGGGAGAAGTAGGATTACATCTTTCTTTTGGTAAATCACCCATTTTTTGTACTGAAAATTGGAGATTATACTTGTTGCAAATTACATAATTATGCACAATACTGCGAGCTAAATTTCTACCACTTATTGGCCAGAAGTTTTGCCTGGTTAGATGTAAGAGCGTTTGCGCTCCAACGTGGCAATTTCTTAAGTGAATATCTTGCATTAGTAATTTGGAAAAAATGCTATTTTTTGGCAATACTACAGGGTGTTTCACTTCAAAGGGTAGATCAGAATTTTTAAGTCGTCCACCAACTCTAATAACATTTGAATTACTATCTAAAAATGGCGACAAAAATTTTAACTTGCTAGAAGAGGTTACCTGTTTACCCTTCTTTAGCATGTCGTAGTCTTCAGCCAGAGCATTTTGCTGCACCAGCGAAATTAGTTTATACTCACCTTCTTGAATTTCAGAGGCAGAAAGAAGGCCGCTTCTCTTCTGTTTTCTACAATTACTTATAAATCTAAGAACAAAACTAAAAATGTTAATTAGTTTCCTATGATTATTACTGATGCTAAAAAAGGTAGTTAAAAATTCAGAAGAATTTAGAGTCAATAAATTGTGAGTCATATTGTCCTTCAGTTCATTCAAAAAATGGGAGTCAGAAGACACATCATCTTGTGGTGGCTGATCATCAAAAGGAATAAGTTCTTGATGGAAAGGCGGGCCATTCCACCACAGGGTATGCTCAGCCAGTTGGTCTGGAACAAGTCCTCTTGAAATAACATCTGCTGGGTTATCTTGTGATGGAACGTGCTTCCAAGTGCAGTTCTCAGTCAATTGTTGTATTTTAGATACCCTGTTTGCTACAAATGTTTTTATACAATAAGGGGGTGTACGAATCCATGCTAAGGATATGGTAGAGTCAGTGTACATCATTACACTGTCTATTTTAAGATTTAGCGACAGCTTGGTTTTGGTGTATAGTTGAGCTGCGAGAAGACAACCACTGAGTTCAAGTCTAGGAATAGACAATGTTTTCAAAGAGGAGACTCGGGACTTGCTTGCCACAAGTCTAGAAGTCGAGGTACCGTTGGTCATAATGCATTGTAGATAAATGACTGCGCCTAAGCTGCTTGAGACGAGTCGGCGAAGCAGTGAAGTACTATTTTGCGAGGAGTATCGACGAGAATCCATCGTGGAATTTTTATCAGTTCAAGGCTCTTTAAAGAAGAAATCAAGTTGTTCCATTCTTCGGTCAGTTTAAAGGGAGAGTGTCATCGAAACTTAAATTTTCTAACCACAGTTTTTGAAGAAATATTTTCATTTTACAGATAACAGGTCCAAGTAACCCCAATGGATCATATTGTCTTGCGATGGAAGAGAGTACTGTCCTTTTGGTGGGATTGGGGTTCTGACTGCAACCAACCCTAAAAACAAAACAATCCTCGAAATGGAACGAATACATGCCCAACGTTTTCGAAACATGAGGATCAAGTGAGAATGAGCATTCTTGGTTTAAATTTGGATGACTATTCAAGAGTTCGTGAGAATTAGAGGACCACTTGTGAAGGGTCATGCCGGCTTTAGCAAACATATCCATGAGTTGCTGCTGGGCAGTTTGTGCGATTTTAAGATCATTCGCGCCAGAAATGCCGTCATCCATATAGATGTCGCGTAATGCGATTTCTGAAGCTGAAGGATAATTTAAGGACTCATCCATTGCGAGTTGCCTCACGGTTCGTATCGCGTAATATGGTGCTCAGGATGTTCCATAAGTGACAGTTTTCAGCCTATACGTAATCAAGGGCGGCTCCAGCAAGGGGGCCATAGGGGCCATAGCACCCCCCCCCCCCCCCCCGAACTTTTTGTTTTTTAACTTTAGATTCGTATAGTTTACTCATGTTCAATTGGCATTTTAAACAATTTATGGACTATCTAAAGAGTTTAATGGCCCCCTCCGAAAATTCAGCCTGGAACCGCCTTTGTACGTAATTGCCTTACATGAGCTACTATAATACCACAAAATGCATAAATAGTCTCTTTGATGAGGAGCTATTAATATTTGGCGAAACATTTTTTTTAACATCAAAAGTAAATGCGAATTTATGCGTTCTGAACCTGATTAATAAATCAAAAATATCCTCCACAACGTCACCCTTTAACAAAACATCATTTAAGGAAACTCCGTTAGAACTCGACAAACTCGCGTTAAATACCCCTCTAAGGGAAGTACTTGACGAATCAGCCTTGTAAACCCCATGATGAGGTAAAAAATAATAATTGCTGGGTAATTCCTCCTCAACTACCCTTTCCACGTGATTTAGGGTTTCATACTCCTCCATAAATTCATAATAAAGTCTTTTCATGTGGGGGTCTTTTTCTAATCTTTTAATTAAATTATCCAAGCGTTTTTGTGCAATTTGTTTTGAGTCTCCTAAATTAGGGGGAAATTCTTTCATAGCCATTTCTACAACGTAGCGACCTTCATCATTCCTCTTATGCGTTATCTTAAAATGTTCCTCACAGTAGGCAGATTCCTGACTTACAGAACAATTATTTTCATTAACTGGCTCTAATTTCCAAAATCTCTCGATTAAATTGTCAATTGGTTCATTTTGCATCACAATACCACAAAATTTATGGTTAAAGTTTTCTTCTGCACTTGCGCTAGCTATAGACCCAAATTTTGAATTTTGAAAGATGAATTTATCAATGACGTATTTACCCGACTCTAAAATTTCAAAAAGGAAGGAAGCTGAGAGTAAAATATCTATTTTATGTGACTGACCCAATTTTGGGTCTGCTAAACATAAACCAGATAGAAGATTAATTTTTTCTATGTTACTATTAGGGGAGGGAACAAAATCTGTTATTTTGGGAATGACTAATAAATCTACAGTCTGGGAAAAGGATTTATCTTTGTTCGTAATATGCACGGATGTTTTTGAATTTATATGAGTGATGCTTTTATTTAACCCACAGACTGTCATGTTAATTTTAGTTTTCTTTAAACCCAAGTCTTTAGCTAATTGTGATGAAATAAAATTATTTTCACTTCCTGAATCAATAAGTGCTCTCGCTGGCAAAAAGGCTCCACAGCCGTTCTTAATATAAACAATCACAGTCGGCAGTAGTGCTGACTCAACCTTGTCTGTATGCTCTCTCTGAGTATGCAACGAAACCAATAAATCACACTGGGTTTCTGAATTACTTCTCTTGCGGTTTTGGGTGCTGGGATCTCCAACTGATAAGGGTTTAACTGAATCTCTTTTGATCCCTGCGTTATAATGAATGTGCAAAAGGATTATTATGATTTAAAGAGCACTGTTTACACTTTCTATCATTTAAACAGCGATTTAATTTATGCATATTTGACAAGCAATTTGTGCAATGAGTATTTTTTATTAAATTAAGCCTGGATGATGGGTCTAATTTCAAAAACGATGCACATTTAAATAAAGGGTGAGGTTCATAGGCGTAGAGTTATATGGGCCCGTGGGGCTCGAGCCCCCCCAATAAATTGTGAATAGGGGCTGAGCCCACCCAATAATTTACCACTCAATACAGAAAACTAATTTATACTAACATAAAAAGAAAGTATTTCACGCCATTTACAAACGTTTAAAAAAACCTTTACTTGTACTTTTAAAAATTTTCTTCCTTTGATTTCAATCATGATTTAGTATTCATTGCGACGCCACGTAACACACAATGTTACAATAAGCTGCCCTCGCCAGGCTCTGGTTAATTAAAATCAGATTATGCAATGTAAAGTATGAAAATGAAGAAAAGTTCAGATGTATCTAAAATGCACTATCTCATCGAAAATGTTTTTTCCCCTCCTTTGGATTTTTTACTTTGCTTTTTTTTAAACTTATAACATGGTAGGAAGATACTAACATGGATACTTACCTTACACAGGTGTAGAATTCTATGGATCCATAGAGCTCAAGCGCCTCCAATAATTTACACTTAAGTCATAGCTGCCAACTACTATACGGAAAATAATAATTAACCACTTTTTGTAAACAGTATATATTTTAAGCCAAAAAATCATGTAGAAAAAGTGGTTAATTATATTCTGTAGTAGTTGGCAACTATGATTAAGTTATATGTACGTGAATCCGTGGCGTGGCCTGAAATTTTTCATGGAAGGGGGGGGGGGGGGGTTACGACATCTGCAACTCACATATATGTATACGTGTGTATGATAAGGGAGTGAAGAATATACATTTTGTATGGCAAAAAACTCCTCATGGGCAGTTATGAACCCCCTAACACCCCCCCTTGGCTACGCCACTGACGTGAATATATGTGGTTGTGGGGGCCGGGCCCCCCCAATAATTTTGAAAACTTTACGCTTATGGTGAGGTTGCGTACCCTTGCATGCAATGCAAACATTTTTATCATTTTTTGCAAAAAAGGAATGCGATTTTCTATGCGTTTCAAAAGGATGTTTCGGTTTTATGTTAGCACCAACGGTTTGAACATTTTCTAACATCAAACAGCGCTTTTCTAAAAATTCAATGAAATTGCTCCATTCAGGCGATTCTGATGAGACTAAAGAAAGTTCAAACTGTCTTCGCGTTTCTTTATCTAGCTTTTTAACTAGTATATTAATTTGCATTGTTTCCAAAAATGAATTGAGTTCTAAGCCTATCAGTTTAAGTGCTCTAATGTGTTTTTGACATCCGTCAACTATTAGTCTGATTCATGCGATGGTATATCTAACGACAATAGTTCATTTATATGACTGTTGACAATTAATCGCTTGTTTTCAAAACGATCTGTTAAAGCTTCAACCAGTGACGAATATGAATTGTCTAGCTTAACTAATTCTGCCACAGGACCTTCAAGGGTCGATTTCAGGTAATACAGTTTCTGAACATCTGTTAACTTATCATTCTGATGAATTAGATTATCAAATTGGTTCTTGAATGTATACCAGTCCTGGTATTGTCCAGAAAATTTAGGTAAAGGTATTTCTGGTAGCTTTATGTTTACACAATTTGCATTTGATTCTGATATTTTAGTAGTAAGGGTATTATCGCAAACTTTATTTGATGGGTAAAGAATTTTTTTAATCCTTATCTCTAAGTTTATGCAATTTTCTTCCAGTTCCAATACTGCATTTTCTAAAGGAACCAAATCGTCATCGTTCTTTATGGCTTCAAAATATTCGAATCATAAGGCTTCCAATTTCGACATTAAATTGTGGAGTGTTCTAGTTTGGTTTCCAGTTCTAATTTGTCTCTCTCCTTATCTTCGTCTAAGTATGCTGCCAGTCTTGTAATCATTCCCTTTAAAGTTCCTCGTTTTCGGTTAATTATGGTGAGAGCATCCTTCACCGACATAATGCGAGAGTATCCAATTTTACCGAAATATGTAAATTTGCTGATGCGTTCTCTGTTCGAGTGCGGACCAAAATGTTAAGGATAATGCGATTTTAGAATTAAGCGGACTGTATAAATTCTAAATAATTTCTTTATTTTACATATATACAAGATAATGTAATGCGTTTATTCGATGCGTGTTACTGCAGATTGGTAGATGCAATTGCAAAGTTCTGGAGATAGAAATTGCACAGTAAGATTGGAGAGCTTGGCTAAAAGGGTTACAACAATTCAGAGAAAATTCGCCAAGCTGAGCGTGGGCGTTAACAACCTTAAAATGAATGCATGTATTGTAATACACTTATTTTTATTCAATATTTAATTTAAAAAATAGGTACTTTTATGGCCGTTTTCTTGAAAATAATGCGACCGTTAAGTGGTTAATACACAGAGTGAACCAAAAGTATTGCTCAGCTTAGACATGCATAAGGCAAAAAATGTGACACATAGACAAATACTTTTTATCGTGAATTGCATGGAACATACTCAAGTTTTTGTGTAAATAATTACTGTTACTAGGGTCATAACCAGAAAAAAAAATTCGGAGGGTCCAAATGGTGGTAAAGACAGGAATTTTTAAAAAAGACTTCATTATTATTTTGTTAATGAAAATCAAAATTTCAGACATCTTGAACCTCCCACTTGGTATGGCCTTGACTGTTTGTTTCATGTCCCAACATTCATCCCTCCCCCTCACATTGCAGATTTTGGAATATCACATGAAAACCCTTTGGCAAATAAAGTATATGCAGAAATTTAATAATTTTGTGTATCCAATAACTTGAATTTGTTACTTGTACTTCAACATAAAAAGTATTTGTCTGTGTCATATTTTCTGTTTTATGTAGGTTTGTCATCAGGCCAAAACTTTTGCTTCAGCTTATATATGACACTAAAATAATGGATGTTTTTTAGGAAAGAAATTATCTCTCTTCTCTCTCTCTCTTTACCTGAAATTAGTTAATATATTTAAGGTCAAAAGGAAATAAAAGGACACATTCAAAAACAAATATGCAAATTTCAATGCATACAATCAAGGATGAGAATCTTCCACAGATTTGCAGAATTCTGGATTTCATTTATTTTCCTTTTTTTTCTTTTTTTCTCCCCCTCCAATCATAGCTGAGCAAAAAGACTAAACTTGAGATTTCAGAGCTTCCATCTCAAGTTTAGTCTATTTGCATCCTTTTCTTAAAGAGTATTTTCCTTTAAGTATCTTTTTTTTTTTTTTTCACATCTAATGCAGTTACAGAGTACACAAATACCTATTTCAATTTATTTTTATAAATACATTATTTTAAAAAGGTGTAAATATTCAGGAAAACTAAAATGCACTAATAAATGTATGAGACCATCTGGCATCTAGCAAAGACGGAGACTTACGAAGAAATAGATTCCTGTAAAATGGAGTATTACAGTAATTTTCATAATTTTATTTCCTTCTCTAACTTTTAGCCTCTTTCTCCATTTTTACACGATTACTGTTTCTTTTATTTTTTAATCCACTTGAAGCGCTTTTATTAGTGCTCCTCCCCAAAATTTCAAATGTTCATTTGCATACATATTGAACTTACGTACCAAAAAAAGCCTTTGTGTCAGAATCAAAATAAGAAATAGAATTAATATGAAATTGCAGAAAAACACTCAAAGAGAAACCAATACCATTGGACATTTTCCTCCTTACCAAAATAAGGCAAACTCTCTCCCCTGCCTGCCAGAGGTTAAGAATCATACCTTAAATGGACTGTCAGTTCCTTTGGCTTACAGAAAATATTTTCAGTACAGATTACTGTTTTCAGTCTTCCTTATTAGATGTATGTGAAAAGATGATTTTCTTATATGCCTGACCAGGCATATACAGGACACTCCCTCTAATCCGCACAGGTTGGGACCAAGTGTTGTGCGGTTTATAGAATTTTGCAGATTATAGGTCATTTGGTTAACACAGGGAAAAAAATGTATATTATTTTACTAAAAAATGCTGGCAACAGTACATATAGAATCAGACAGAACTGAAACCAAACTGGTCATCATAGTTATTTTGTAATAATATATGAAAAATAATATAAAACATTTTCTTTTTCAATTTAAAAAGCTATATGTTTTAGTTATTTAATAACATTTAAAATTTCATTCGACAATTTTGTCTAGCAGCTTATTCATAGCTATTCTTTTGTGCTTGGAGACATTGGTTTATTTATTTATGGGTGTTTATTAAAATTATTTAATTGTATTTACTAGTTTGTTTCTGCCTATAACAGATATTTCTCTAGAGTAATGCAAAATTATGTTGAATGAAAATCTAAACATTTAAACATTTATTTCTCCCTCCTTTAAATTTTGAACCGTGCAGAAATGTTTATTAGATTGTTTTATATTATTTTTTTTATGAAAAGATCGCAGGTTAAAATTCTCTGTGGACTGCAAATTCCGCAAAATGAAAGTCGCAAACTTCCCCCTCTGGTTTTCAAGGTCGCTTCAACTGTGAGCGCGCTTTGCGGGAGGGAGGAATTTCTTCTGGCCTCCTGAAAGAGAGAGGGGGGAGAGAGGTGGAGATTAAGGTGATCATACGTCCTCAAAATTCGAGGACAGTCCCCAAATATAGATCGTTTTTTCAATTTGTCATCAAAAATACTTTGACTTCTTGGGGATGCAAAGTCCCCAAATTTAAAGATTTGTACTTTTACCCTGAAAGTTTCCGTTTAGTTTATTTATTTCAGAAAAAACTGAATAAATAAAATAAAATAAAACTACTAAAAGTGCCTTCTACTCAGAGAAACAACAAAATTCGATCTCTGAAAAATGATTGTTAGAACACAGACAGGTAGAAGAGGAGAAATCTAGCCACGTCCAGTTCCCGGAGCCTCTAAGCCATCGGGTGCTTTGTTCTTTTTTTTTCTATTTTGCAGCGGGAAGACCCATGTCTTTTTTTTATTGCAGCGGGAAGTCCCATGTCCTTTTTTTTTTTATCATTGCAGCGGGAGGATTCACATTCCAGCCTAGCCAAGTCCAATTCCTGACAACCTCTGTGTTTTATTAGGAGCCGTGTTCATTTTTTTTGGTTGCAGGGGGAAATCCAGTGTCCTTTTTTTATCATTCCAGCAGGAGGATTCACATTCCTTCCCTTTACAATCTATATTTAAGGTAAATGGCATTTCTCATTCATTGCACAGGCAACGCCGGGCCACGCTGCTAGTATTCAATATTCGTAAAGGTATTTTTTATTTAAGTTTAGGATGAATAGATAAGCTTTTGGTGTTGCTGCTGTAATTTTCAGTAGTTTAAATTGCCTTAAAAGAATAATTTTCAGACTAACAGTACTAATGTTTTCTGCTTTTTTCTTCAGCAGATTTTAGTAAATGTACTTAACCATAATAATTCTTATTTCTCTCAGTGACATACTCTGGTAAAATGGCATCCATGGTAGGCAACAAAATTGCACTTTTTTCTCAGTAAGAACGACACTGACGTGTTTTCATACGACCTCTTCGTTTGCATACAACCATTCTTTGTTCCATGGTTAGTGTTGTGGTCGTTGATTAAGCAAATGAAGAAGCTATCCCAAAGTTAGGTCACAATAAGTAGTGTCTTATTGACTTTAACCTGTTCGCACCCATCGTTACATGGAGGCGATGGTAGCGATTCTCTCTTCTGTTCTCATTTTTGCTTCCAGACCTGGTTGTTTCAATGCTTTTGTTTCGAGCAAGCGTTTGCGTTGTGCTACATCATAGGCATTCAAGTACCAATACGGGATGAACGATGGGTACAGAAGGGAGAATAGCTGTCGTCACGTCCTTGCAACGATGAAATAGTACTTGTTGAACGCTTCATTTATTGCATCAAGCTTGCAATAGAAATCTGCACCCTTTTTCAAGTGTCACACATGGCACACACCTTTCTTGCTATATCTTAGAGGTACGCCACTGACTTCTATTTAGTATCGTATGCTGCCTGTTGTAAATTGTATTCTTAAAGTGAATTTTTCAGAAATGGAAAATTTATTTTTTTGAATAGAGGTCTGATATTATTTTTTTTAAAATAAATACTTACATTATATCATATCTATTATTATCTAAGAGTGTTTAATTCTAAAAATGTATGTACGTGCCAACCTATTTTCGTTTTTAGGGTTAGGATTAATATTAGGTTTAAGATTAAAAGGGCCCCCAGATTCAATCCTGCCCTTGGGCCTCGTATATCCAAGTTACGGCACTGAATATAAGTAGGCTAATATTTCAGTGGACCACATTTTTTGGTCTGTTTGTTTTCACAAAAGTGTAAGTTTCATCAGTCTTTGAGACCGTGTAGAAAAACTGAAATTTATAACGATTTGTTTACATGTAAAATGTATGGTGGATTATAGGCATTTGCAGATTATGGGGTTGTGGATTAGAGGGAGTGTGCTGTACAGAGTCTTATTATCGCATGGGCAAATCGGTACTTTGCCGAGGGCCCAAATTTCAAATGTTGTTCTGAAATATTCTTTTTTACGTCAAAATTTTATGAAAAAGAAAATTTTCATAGATGGGGGCCCCAAATTCATCAATGCCTGGGGCCCCTGTTGGTCATAATCGGGCCCTTGGCATATGGTGCAAGAATATAAATTACCGATCCTAATTTTTACATGCCCCAGGCATGTCACACAATAGATTTTTCAAACCTTAATATATATACAAGGTGTCCCAAAAAGCTGGTAATGGGCTTTATTTCATTATCTATTAGAGATAAGTAGGCAATGTAAATTGAAAAAATGTTCAAAATAAGGTTGGAAATAAGACTTCGTTAAGAAAAATTCCCTATTAGCAAAATGTGCCCCCATAGACTAATGAAGTCATGTACCAAATTTCAGGATTTCATAATGCAACATCTATGAGATATCGTCAAAGAAAGATGATCAGGGGTTATACATGATTTTAAATGTAAACGTTTATTGCTAGAGTGGAAAAAAAAAAATCTTTCATAATTTCTGTATGTGACCCCTGAAATGTGATCATTTGGCAAGATTTTTTTCCCTTCAAGATTCATTGAAAAGTAATTTAAGTCAGCCTTATATTTATCTTCATATCTCTGACATTTTTAAGGATATAGTTCTCAAATATTATGTATCACCTCATTAGTGTATGGGGCACATTTTACTATTTGAGAATTTTATTGTATATTTTGAAAACTAACAAGAGGAATTTTTTCTTAATGGAGTCTTATTTCCGACCTTATTTTGTACATTTTTTCAATTTACATTACCCACTTATTTCTAATAAATAAAGAATTAAAGCCTGTTACTACATTTTTGGGACATCCTGTATATTTCTTTAAAAAAAAAAATTGTAAATCTTACTGGAATATTGAATGAAAATTCTTACATGGGTACAGGGCCGGTCCTAGGGTGGAGCGAACGGTGGGATCGCATGGGGCGCCATCTCTAGAGGGCCGCCAAAATACCTTACTACATTATATACATGCCGGGTAATTCAGAACAGATGTTAAGGTGATTATTTTTTAAACCGTAAGTGATCGAAACATATTTCCAATTAGAAAAGTGAGTCAAATTAAGAGTACCTTCCAGATATAGCATTTTTTTTTTACTGGGAGTTGTATACATATTAAAATACAAAATTTAATTTTTATACGGTCCCTCCTTTCCTACCCTTTATATTTAGAAGAATGTTGCTCTTTTCCTAAGAAAATTAATTTTGAAAATGTTTTACACCACTTTACCTGCTGTCTTGGCATTGGTTTTCAAGCGAAAAAACTTTACTTTGGGGGACCAACTATGAGTTGAAAATTTTTAAATAACGATCCCATTGTTGAGAAAAGCAATTAAGCACATTGAAATGTGTGAAACGAATAGGCACAGTTTTACCTGAATGGGTCGGTACTGTGTTATAAAATTAGTGATAACTTACTCTTTTAGGGAGGTCACCTACTCATTACATCATGCTTCTAGAGAAGGAATTTGAAAGTGTAAAAGAGAATGACTAAATAATGGCATGTGTTACTATGGTGTGGTAACTTTCACCAGCAACAGCCAAACGTGCGTTATAGGAAAATTCTAGCTAAATTGGGATTTGAGGAGTCAACTGCATCTATCGAGTGGCCATTAACATAAATTAACGTCAGTTGAAAAGTTATTACATTTTTCTCACTTTGAAGACATCCCCTTATTGCTTTGCGAAAAATGCCAAAATTTTCAAATTCATATATCTCGTAAATTATTCCACGTAGAGACACAGGATTTGTTTTATTGATTTTCTTAGGCAAAGAGTAACATTTTTCTAAATATAAAGGGTAGAAAGGAGGGACCATATAAAAATTAAATTTTGTATTTTAATAAGTATACAACCTCCAGTAAAAAAATTCCATTTCTGAAAGCTACTCTTAATTTGACGAACTTTCTTAATTGGAAGTATATTTAAGATGTTAAGGGTTTAAAAAATAATCGCCTTAACATCTATTTTGAATCACCCGGTGTAATATATATATATATACACAGTAGGAAGTCCGAAATCCGGATGCCTAATAACCAGACATTTTTTATCTTCCAAATTTATTTATTTTTTCACTCTCTGGGAAAAAAAAAAAAGCCACCTCTGCAATGTCTTGTATATAGGAAGGAAAGAGCACTGCGCCGAGCATTTCAATTCTCTCCCCCCGCCCTCCTCTTTCAAGCGTGCTATGGCTGTGCCAAAAGGTGCACTTTTCCACCCTCCTCACAGCTAAAAGTGGAGTCCACATGTCTGAGAACGAAACGAGTTCAAACACTCATATTTCTCACTCAAATACATCATCAGTGATTCGTCTTGTGTGGGTATATTCTGCAAATATGTTAGACCCTGGAAGGGTCTAATAGTAAGTGGGAAGTTAACCCACGTATTAGCAAATCGCCAAAGAACAAATTCAGTAACTTTATTAAGCTTTATTATGCAGAGTTAAAATATGCAGCGTTAGCGATTGCTGTAAGTTTTAAAAGCCTGACAGAATAAATTTTATATAAGATTTCTGGAAACATTAAATTTGCGAACTAACTCAATAAACAGTCATTAAGTAAAACGTAACAAATTAGTTTATTAACAATAACAATATAAAAACAGTTACATAAAAATGACTAGATAATTTGATATGGGTGACAAGAAAAAGGATATTCTTATTAAAACAGAACTTCATATTTAAAAGCGATAATCTTAATATGTAAACCTAACAGTAGTCGTAACATATAAACTTAGAATGTAAACTTAGTATGGCCATAGCATTAACGCTTTGAAGGAAGAAATGATTTCAAAGGAACTCTAAATGCATTTATTTACCACTGGATACCGGAGAGGCACACATTGAAACACGATAGAATCAAATTCTTGCTAAGTCCTTTCATTGCACTTGGAAAAAAAGATCACCGGGCTTTCATAATACACTGCCGAAGAAACTCCATCACACAATATCTATTACACCCTAACTTGGGCAGGAGTTGAGAAGAACCACATACTGAAATCAAAACGAAACTCAAAACTGCCGCCAGCTTGCCGAGACGGCCCTTTTAAACAACACTCGTGCAGGAAACCAGAAACGCCCACAGAGGCGCATGCAACCCGATTACGATTCAAGCATTCGATTAGGCAACCGATGCGTGATCGGCAGACAGCAGTTTGGATTGGCGGCACGGGACGTAGAATGACGTCATGATGTTCGTACAGAAAGCAATTGACGGCTCGTCAGTAATATGATCAACAATATGGCTGCCGCCGTGGCGATGTGCCGATAAACAGGAAAGCATCGATGTAAGTAAAACCTTTTAGGATTAATTCATACTATGCAGTTTAAAGATGGTGGGAAGAATAAAGCCAGTGCTAAAGCTAAACTGGAAACTTATTAAAGTTGAGAGTTGAAAGGTAGTACTGGGCCAACAAAGCCCCCCCCCCCTTCTTATCACCATCGACACAAAGATGAAGAAATAACGATTTTCAAGAAAAGAACCTGAACTCCGGCATCCAGTATCCAACTATTAAATAAAGATTCATTTTACAAGTGACATACACAGAATATAACTGATTCAATTTAGAACACTGATTAGTACATTACACATTTTCAAAAAATTCAACACTTGAAATCTCAACAATTCCAAATCAACTATTTGAAGCTTAAAAAAGTCCTCCCTTTATGCACGCAATAAAATTACATAATTCACATAATCACTGAAAAATTACATAAATTTTCATCTGAAAGACACAGCATGCAGTAAGACTTCGTAGGTATATGTGAGAATATTCATTTAAACAGAAACTAAGAAACACTTTTGCATATAAGTACATATTAAAGATTTTCAAATCATACATTCACTTAATGTACATGCACACACACTTGCGGGGCCCCGACTTACACATAACATACATTCAATGCACTTATAAAGGTACTTATTTTGATTTATGTATACATATACTATATCATGAAAGAAACACTTAAACACATGGATGCATCCAAGAAAAATTTAAAAAATAACCTTTTAGTAATAAAAGAATTCAGTTTTGTTCTCTCAAAACTCCACTAGTAATATAAATGACTAGATATACATATATAGATAACTTATCATGTCATTCTATCTTTAAAGACTTGTGTAGTGAATTTCTGCAGCTCAAACTTGGTGAGCGGCTTGGTGAAAGCATCCGCGAGGTTAGACTTACTTCGAACAAATCTAAGAGTAAATTTTTGCGTGTTAAATAAGTCTCTTATGAAAAACAGTTTAATGTCAATATGTTTAGATCTATAATTTTCAATAGGTGATTTCACAAAGTCAATGGCAGCTTGATTTTCTGCATATAAAATAGGAATTTTGCGTTCGCCTGTCACCATACCCCTATCGTAACATTCATTTAATATTCCACTGAACCATACAATTTCCTTTACAGCCTCTGTCATAGAAATAAACTCGGCTTCCATAGTCGACAAGCTGACACATTTCTCTTTAAAAGTACGCCACCCTATGGGGGAGTTCCCTAATAAAATAAGTTGACCTCCAAGAGATGTTCTGTCATCTCTATTGGCAGCAAAGTCAGCATTGGAATAGGCTATGATTTGTGGTTGATCGCAAGACAATTCTAAGCAAAAATCTGCAGTATGGACAACATAACCCAGAAGTCTTAGTAATCCGTCCCAATGACACATTCCAGGGTTAGACTGAAACTGACTCAATATGTTGACCGCATATGATATGTCCGGGCGAGTTCTATTAGCTAAAAATGACAAACATCCTAATACACTCCTATACGGAAGTTTTGACATTTCTTTTTCTTCATCTGCTGTAGAGGGGAAGGATTATTTAGAGAAGACGAAACCTTTAGCAATCGGGAGTGATGAGACAGGAATTTTAAAATGTCTGAAACGATTATGAACTTCCTCAATGTATGAGCATTGATGAATACAGACTTTACCCTTATCTTTATCAAAGTCCATGCCCAAAAGAGTTCGTGTCCTGCCTAGTACTTTAATGTCAAAATGTCATTTTAAGTCATTTAGCGTTTTATCTAAAACCTTTTGATCTCGACCAAAAATTACAAAATCGTCAACATATAGTATCAAAATTAAAAAATTTTCTAATACGTAGGCACAGTTGCCCCATTCAAATTTGCAGAAACCCATTTTCAACAAAACAGTGTGGATTTCGAAAAACCACTGACGGCCACTCTGCCGTAAGCCGTATATCGCACGATCTAAACGACAAAATTTGTCTTTATGCTCAGGGACTTCAAAGCCTGGAGGCCGAGACATGTATATCCTCTCTTCCAGAGGAGCGTAAAGATATTCACCTTTCACGTCACACTGTACATGCTACCAACCTTTATAGGATACGAGGAAAGCAAAGAAAAATCGGATTAGGCTAAAGTTGACCACAGGGCTGAAGGTTTCATCGTAGAGACGCCCTTCTCTTGTTTAAAACCCTGGACAACTAGACGCGCTTTGAATCGAACAATTTTTCCTGCGTCATCTCGTTTTATGGTATAAACCCATCTACAGCCAACAGGTGTAGCACCATCCGGTAACTCCTCTAAGTGCCAGACACCCCAAATTCTCATAGTCTCTAATTCCTCCTCCATAGCATTTAGGCATTCGTTCCTATACCCTGATTCGATCGCCTGCTTATATGTCCTCGGGATCGGGATGCGTAGTCAGCTGGACGTACTAAGGTTGCCAGTGGTTTCAACTTCACTGTCTGGGCGGAATTACGTTTGGGCTGCCTAAAATAAGGCCTTCAGTCTGATTTGTACCTTTAAAGTCAAAAAGATCAGGGTTAAAGAGAAGATTATTTTTCGAGCAGTATTTAGATACATCATTTAGGGATCTTAACCTTTCTTTCTTTCCCTCTTCATAATAGTAGATGTCAACCCGCGACCTGTCACTTCTCATAACGGGCTTTCTTTCCCAGTTAACCACTCGCGGTTCCGGGACAGGACTGGCGATATCATCCTGGTAATTTTCAGAATCACCTTCGTCACTGTCCGTTTTACGAGGAACAATGGTATCCTGGTTCGCCCTCATCATTGTGATTGTTCTCGGTGTTCTTATTAGCAGTTGACACACTATCATTTTTGGGACCCAGCACTGCTCCACTTAAAGTGTCCTTATATACCATGTCCTCATTAAAGGAGACATTAATGGTCTCTACAATTTTATTGGACTCTGGCATCCAAATACGGTATCCCTTTGTGTGGAACGCATATCCTACAAGGAAACCTTTTTGGGCTCTTGCGCTGAGCTTTTTCCGTTTTTGCTTGGGTACTCCTACGTAAGCTACAATGCCGAATGGCTTTAAATGTTTGACGGAAGGTCTCGATCCTGAAAATAATTCACAGGGGGTCTTATCCAATTTCTTATGGCAAACACGATTCCATGTGTAAGTAAAGTATAACATGGCCTCGGGCCAGAAACATTCAGGTAGACCAGATTCCAGAGGACTGCTCTAGCGCCACTAGCCACCGTTTGATTGTACCTCTCGCAAACTCCATTTTGCTCAGGCGTAAATATATTGGTTTGCTCATGCTGGATACCCTTTTGGTCAAAATAATTCTGCAACTGTCTATTCACTAATTCGGATCCATTATCAGTTCAAAACGCTTTAACCTTACAATCAAGAGAATTTTTGATCTTTGTAATAAAGGACTTAATGATGTCACATACCTCAGATTTTTCCGTCATGGGGAATAAGTAGACCTTACGCGAGAAATCATCAATAATTGTCAAAAAATATTTTTCTCCCATTCGTCCCCTTATGGCCTGAGGACCCCATACATCAGCGTACAGCAATTCTAATGGAGCTTTTGACCTAACTTCCTCCAACGATTTAAAGGAGACTCTTCTGTA
The DNA here is from genome assembly GCA_038373885.1 of Cheiracanthium punctorium. NCBI lineage: Eukaryota > Metazoa > Arthropoda > Arachnida > Araneae > Cheiracanthiidae > Cheiracanthium > Cheiracanthium punctorium. The sequence continues at coordinate 159,947 of JAWZYV010011396.1, read as the reverse complement.
CTTACTGAGTTTACACGGGTCACAAAATACGGTCTTATCACATAAAACTGGTAAACCACTTACACCCTCTTTCCTACTTGTATGTACCAAGGTGGATGTGCTAATGTGACCAAACCGCCTATGCCATATTTCTAGGGCTTTACTGCCCTCTTATGTTAGTTGTGAATGAAACATTTTTATGATTTTTAACTGTACGAGGGGAAACTTGATAAATGCCCTCTTTTAAAATTGCCTTAAAAACTAGAGTTTTACCGCCCTTTTCAGACACTTTCACTGCACCGTCACTGTCTTGGAATTCAAAACCATGGATGTCCAGTCTAGGACCTGAAATTAGATTTCTACGTAACATCGGTGAATACATAACTTCATTTAGCGTATATTTCCGTGGTCCGAACCATAATTTAAGAGATCCTTTTCCTTCAATTGGAAAGTCAATACCATCAATGGCAACAGACAGTTTTTCATCAGTCAGTGGCGTGAAATTAATGAACAAGTCTCTATCACGATAAAAGTGGTGAGATGCCGCACTATCGAAGACCCAGGCATGTGCTTCTTTCGTTTGGCTCAGCATGCTGCTGGTGATGAAAAAATTTGATTTACATACTGTTTGTCCATTATTTTGAGTAGAGGAGGGATCCACGTGCCTTTTACTTTGACGATTTCAGGGTCTAGAAAACTTTGATTGGCTCTGGAAACCAGGACTGCTCCGCCTTGGGTGACTGTTGTAAACACCAGGTTTAGGACTCGGACGTCTGCAGTTAGCAGGTTCAGGACTTGACCATCTGGACTCGTTGTGGCTCTCACGGGCTTGACTGGAATTCCTTGATGACCGGTTTCTCCGTGGACAGGAGCTGCGTTAGTGACCAGGCTGTTGACAGTCGAAGCATATAGGGCAGTGGTGCGCAAACTATTTTCATCTGCGACCCCCTAATTTGTGTAAAATTTTGTCGCGACCCCCTATTTTGAGTATAATTTTGTCGTGACCCCTGCATAGACAGTAGAATTTTCCTTACTTGAAAACGAAGTTACATTGAAATTCTTTCCGGGAGTTGCTCTTACAGGGTGTTTTTAACCTCTTCACCGCCTTGAAAAGAAAAACTTTTCTTCCCTTTTTCGCTAAAGCTTCCACTGGGAAAATTAACAGAAAACGGCTTGGTACTCAGCCATACAAATGTTGGTTTCCCTGCTCAGCTAATGTCATCCATCCTATTCAAATGTCAAGAAATTACACGGCACAACCCACCCACTGTGCACAGAGTGAGCGGGGAGATTCACCCCCAGTTTTTCAAGGAATTCTGTGGTTTTGAGAGAGGGCGAGGGAGGGGGGGGGATCATAGGAGGAGCAACTTTCACCGAGTAAAAGATTATGAAGTGTCAAGCATTCGCTGATAAATTTTGTAAGGCTTTATTGCAATTAACTGAATTTTTATTGTGTGATTTAAATATTAACGCCGTTTAACCAAAGTTTTTTGATAAATGTGTTGGCCGTGATGAAAATCACGCGAGATGAAAAAAAAAAAAAAAAAAAAAAAACGAAAATGTTTACTTACAAGTGTACATTTGTAAAAACTATAAACCTGGAAAAGCAATAAATTTTTAATACTCTTAAGTATATCACGGCTCAGAGGTTATTCGGTGAAATAATATTTTTAAAATCCTTTCTTCCTAGTAGTTCAATAAATTTTACTAATTTAGTACGTAATGCACCTTAGGTGCGAACATTCTGACTGCCTGGAAATATCTGACGGTGTTTATTTTTTACTCTGGTTAAAAGTTAAGAGACTATTTTAAAGTAATATTCTTCAATGAAATAAAAATTACAGATTCTCCTTTCCAGGAGAATATTAGGAATCTTAGCCGTAATTAAATAATTAAAAGAGCAATGCGCTCTTTACTTTTAGTTTCGGCTGAACGTCAAAGAAGAGCACTTAATATCTTAGAACAGCTTATTCAAAGCTTTTAAACAGTCCCTTGTTCATTGTGCAAGTTTTTCCTATGAAAACCGAGGTCCGATATATATAAATATATAATATGCTAATAAGCAAGGCTGTAGCCAGCGGGGGAATCATGGGGATTTAAAATTTAGTCAATGCATTAGTAGCGTTTTACTTACGATGACTCTTACTGTAGAGATATTCTATAAAATGTATATGCAGAAACGAACCTTTTCCCTTTAAAAAGATTCTTGTTGTTAAAAGGACACAAGTATGTGATGAATTAAAAATAACAATAATTATCCCCCAAACCATAGTGGTAAATCTGGGAAAATCAAGTTGTAGTCAAATTAACAAATTCGTTGCTGTGTATAAATAGCTCGCTGAAATTAAATTATTCTCCGTTGAGCGAAGTTTCTTAATAGCTGAGCCCCATTATATATGGCCTAGCACCAGAGGCAAGGGCTTACCGTAAGCCCTAACATTCCCCGCAATGGGGGGGGGAGCCTCTAAGCTGAACAGGACCTCCAAAGTTTCACCTCTGTATTTTTAAAAGAGTGAAATTTAGATTTTTTTCTTAAATAATTACCCCCCCCCCCACTTAACTCAGAGCCTTATTATCCCATGGGCAAATCGGGACTTTGCCCAGGGTCCCCAATTTCAAATATTTTTCTGAAATATATTTTTTATATCAAAATTTTATGAAAAATAAAACAAATTTCATAGATGGGGGCCCCCAAATTCTCCAATGCCCGGGGCCCCCGTTGGTCATAATCAGGATCTGCCTTAACTTGTGCTATATCTTCTTCAGTTTTCCTTAACTTGTTTATAGTCTGCTTTTACTTTTGCAATACTGAGCCCATGAGTCATTCCATTTTAATTCAAATAGTAATTGCCTTCGATCACCACTACATCCTCTCCCCCCCCCCCCCAAGTACAAAAAAAGAAAAAAATACAGAAGCCCACAAAAACCTGTGTGTATTTACTATATACATTACTTCACTTATAATAGTAAAGGTTACTCCCATTTGTTTATAATGCAAATAATTATCTTAACCAAGAATAAAAATATTTCAAGTGCACCCAAAGCGATGTGATGATTATGGTTTGTACTAATGTAAACCAAAACTTTTATTGCCACGACTCCAAAAATTTAGAAAAGTTGCGCTCAAAAAACGTAATAAAATCCACCCTGTTGTTTTCAGTGGAAATGTTTCATAATTATGTTAAAAAAAATGTAGAAAAAATAATACACGCTACACAGTGGCGGATCCAGAAAGTCTGTTTTGGGAGGGTCTAAATTTTGAAAAAAGCTTATTTAACCCAAACAAAATGTACAATAAAGCAAAATTTTAGTCTAAACCAATGTAAAAACTTTTGGGAGGGGCTAAATGATTAAAAAAGATCACTTTACATACTCAATGTGCATAATGAAGCAGAATGTTACCCTTTAGCAATCTCTTTTGGGGGGGGCTGAAGCCCCCTAGCCCCTCCCCTGAATCCGCTACTGACGCTACATAAAAATCAGAAAATTGCCCATTCTCCGAATTTCAACATTTGTTTGGAATTTTTAAGTTAGAAAATGGTTTTATTTGGATAATAAAAATAATAGCCACATGTAGATCATTCTCAGTAGTATTAATTCGTAATTTTGGGGATTTTCAAAAAAAAAAAAAAATATAATAAATTTTTTTATTTTTCAGTTCTTCTGGAATGTCCTTCCTACTAATTCACTATGTTCCGTAAACGTAAGTTTTTCGGGTTTTAAGTATTTCTGCTAAAGAGGGAGAATTATAAAAATTGTCTATTGTTACATTAGCCCTTTTCTAAATATCTGTCCAGTAAGGTCATTACGGCCTTTACACCAGTTCCGTTTTGTTTGTATCCTGGCTAGTATTTCGTCTTTTTTCCGGTGTATATCATCAAATTCGAAAAGTATCCAAACGATGATTCACAGAGCACGAAAAAATTTATCCCGAATCCTGCTCGTTTAGACGGTATAATTTCCCCCCGAGCCTTCCTTTGAAAATCAGAAGAGATTCATCAATTGATAAATCTCTCTCGGGTGTGTAACATTTCTGAAAATTTTTTACAATAATATGCATTACTGTTTCGATTTTTTAAAGTGGATTATTCTGGTTTTCTTCATCTACGTAGCTCTCATTATCACAAAAGTGCAAAAATTTCATGATCAGGCTAAACCTTTTTTCTCTCATATTTTTGACAAAGTAAGGCGTTTCCAAAACTGGAATTTTCGACAAGTACAGGGACTCTCGGGGTTTTTCCTGAAATCCCTCTAGAATCAGCAACGATAAAAACAGCAGCATTTCCTTTTTATCAGTGTTTGCCCATTCTGTGCATCTTGATTTTGGAGTAACATTGTGAGTATTGAAATACTGCAAAGCAAACAAATTCGTTTGTTCCACGATTTGTTCAAGAACAGCATCATCAAATAATTTTGAGAAAAACTGTAGAGGATCGGTTGGGTTGTCAATTTGAAATAAAATACCGGGTGACTCTGTGAAATGAAATCGAGGCGGGGCTGGTAACGGAGAATTAATATCTAATTTACACCAATTACGAACATATGAGATATCCACAGAATCACTATCACTACTAGAATCAGTCTCAAAAAAATAATCAGATACGCTGTCACTCACGCACATCATAATTAAATTCAGCTGTCAGAGAATTCTTGAAAATAATCTGAAATTTACACGCGTAAGAGAAAATCGGAATTGATGTTTGAGGGAAGCAAATAGCAAAAAGAAAATGCAATATATGTCTTGCTTGTCTATTTGAAAAGGAAAGGAAACTCCATTATTTTCCCACTCCCGTACACTTTTAAATTTTTCCGAAGAGTTTTTCCACGAAAATTTACAAAAACAGTCTGTAAAGGAGCTCTCCAACCCAAGATTTCTTTTTATTAGTGACAATCACCTTGTCTAAGCTATTGTTAGCAGGCTTTACAGATAGAGTGATAACACTGGAATAGATCTGCACAGAACAGTATTTGCCGTTAAGCCTCGACAGTTATAGTTAAACATTGTAAGTAAAACAGTAAGTAAAATAGCGATTGTAGCGTAAAAATGGTGTAACTTACACCCAGACTCGAGGTCTTTGTGCAGTTCATACGATTCGTTTTCCAATGAGGAAATGCAACGGAAGTATACTTTTGTTCTATTATTACTAGGGATTGCGGGAAAGACCACCTTTTGAGATGCTCTAAGCAATTTAGAGAAGGAAAATAAAATAATGTATTAGAGAGAGAGTACAAAACACACAATTTTCCAGGAATCGATCCAACGCTAATTACAGCTGATAAAGGTCATTTTATTATTTTTGATAACAATGATCCTCAACTTAAAAAATATTAATATCAACAAATAAAATACCTCAAAGATAAATGCATTGATTAAAACGCAAGTCTCCTAAAAATCTGAATTGAGCCCTACTTTTAACCTCATAGTTTCTCGTGAATATTAAAGCTGGAGTGTATATTTAGTGTCCAGGGGGGGGGGGGGCATAGGGGCACGTACCCCCAGACGAACTAAATTTACACTGTAGAGATGATTGACTTGTTTTGTAAATTCCAGTGATTTCATAAGAAAATGCGACAAAAAATGTTTTGTGCCTCCTCCAGAATTATTATTATTATTATTATTTTTATCCGCCATTGCGAGTATCTACATACTCTTTTTGTGCAATGCGATCACCCCTTTTGCTTTTAAAAGAATCCTTAGATATACAGTTTTATCACAATGGAAATAAATTTTATTTTCTAAATAATGTTTAGATTTTAAAGTATATATGAACTTACAAGTAAATAAAAATAATAAAATTGCTCTTATAGATTAGTTTTTATCCCGATCAGAGAGAGTTTTTAATGACTGAAATAACTTTATGTATTCGTTAATTATTCAATTTAAGCCATAAAATTAAATCTGAAAATTATTTTTAGTTATGTGTATCATTTTAAATGATTTTTTAATACCTTATGCATTTTATATATTTGACTACATTTTAAACGATTCCAGATAAATCATTATACTTTTTATCTGATTTCGCATTACTTTCCCTCCCCGCATAAATAAATAAATAAATTTAAAAAAATTCCAATGGACTATAGTTCGTGTTATAATTATTTTTATTAGTATCAAAATACAACAGAGTTTCAAAATAATCGATACGAATAATATGTCATCTGTGTTGTAGATTAAGCATTAACAGAATTTCTTTATGATTTTTACATAAGCAAGCATTCCTCTTGAAAACGATCAATTAAAGAAATAATTAAAATCTTTACATAACTTAATGGATTAAATTCATCATAAGTTGCTAATTATTTTATTTGATTGTTTTTTGAACAATAACCAGAATTAATAATACCGAATCGGACCTACAGATTTAACGTGTGAGTTTCATCTGTTTTAGTTAGATCCTTAGTCATATTTTCTATCAATAAAATGTTTCTGGCCTTTTATAAAATAAATTATATTTGTCTAATATTGGCATTTAGACATTCAAATCCAAGCCAAGCCAACCCCCGAACAAGGTGCAGTCGTATATTTTTTTATTTTGAATATAAAGTAGTTCAAATTAAACATAACTAAAGGGTTTTATGTATTAAAAAATAGTTTTTGACCAAATATGTTATTTTATGTACCAGTTTATTTATTTTTTGCAGTTTCCTTTACTTCTTTTCCTCATTCTAAAATCTAAATATTAATGTAATGACTTAAAACAGACTAATAATGTACTTGTAGTAATGTACAATGTACTAGTAATGATTACCCATTGAAACGCTGAAAAACTCGTAAAAATATTAAAGTGTGATGTTAAAATTCGGGTTTCGAGACTTTAAAAATTAACAGTGAAAATTTTAGATTTTGTTTTCTTTTTTTATTCATAATTTTAATTAAAATATTTGTGTTTAGCCTTCGAACAAATGAAAAAACAAAAGAAAACCCACAAAGATAATGCTTATTTACCGGACATAAGTTTCCAATATATTTGTAAATGAGAAAAGGCCAGAGAGAGAGAGAGAGAGGTATTTGTCTTGTAAATGACACTTTGCGCTTCTCTTTTTATCAATTCCTCAGAAAAACTCTCACGGCAGTGGGGCATCAGGGGGAGGGGGGTTTGTTTCTAATTGGGGAATGGGGACGCTCACTATCTCCCTCCATCTCCCTCTTCTAGCCCAGGATAGCTATGAATGGAACGTAATAAATAACATTCGTTTTACTTGACCAAACAAACGGGGGAAGGAACGAGACAGAATTGAATGCGCCTGCGATTGAGACTCGGGGCTGCCGAAAAACGTACAGTTGCTTCTTGACGAAATAGTTCGTCAGAGCCGAAAATCGTAGGATCTCAGATGACGGATATATTCGGGGCAGCCGGTCAAGGGGTTAAAAGAGTGTCGTTGTTAGGAAAAAAACGCTATTTCTTTACTTACCTTTTATTTCCATGACATTCTATCTCGAAATTTGCTAAAGTGAAAAACAAAACTTTTGTAAACTCCTTTAAAAGTTTTCTAAGTGAAAACATAAGTTCGCTAACATTTGAAAATGGCGGTGTAAACATCGTCATATCTTTAAACGCCATAACAAAAGTTTACATTTCTCACCGATAGATGGTGCTGTTCCTAATTTGCATAAAATAAGAACTCTTTTTTTTTTTTTTTTTTTTTTTTTTTTCCCCTATGCAAATATCCATCGTAGTCCCGCACTAACTGGCAGATATAAAAAGGGCATCACAAGTTAACTTTTCAGTGTTCTCGGTCTGTCTCTCCAAAAGCTCAGCCACTACTATTGTGATGTGTGTGTAATCAAAGATGTAGCTATGAACCATGTGGTTCAACAGATGTGATTCAACTACAACCGGATCCGAGGATCCGTGCAAACCGTGCTGATGTATTCAGTGTGATGTGTTTTTGAAACCAAAAGATCGCCGCTGGCGACTTCTTCTAAAAGCTTGTTTCTTGTGCTACTAGATGATTGCTGTTTAATGTGTTGTGTCTTCATCATGTGCACTGTGTAAGCCTACCATAGTCATCTTGTTTCAATAAACTACAGAAAAGGTACCTACTTTGTCTTTCTTGTTTAAACACATATTCAAACCAAAGACTTCTACTGTGCAACTCAAGTTAAATGAGTTTCAACTCAGCCTAAAATCTACAAAATTTATTTTACAGATAAAATCCAGTAACTATTCAATTTCAGCCAATGACTTTCAATTTGTAATTTAACTTGTCTGTTGAATTAGTTTAATTTATAATATAATTAATTCTTCAGTCGTGCCGTCATCGATTGAAATAACGCGTTTTTAAAATAGCGCACCAAACTTATAAACCACCATAAAAATGTTATCAAAGTTGTAACATTATAAAAATCAGTTAATGAATCAACACATAATTTTAGTAAACAATGCTTTATTTATGCATATGGATATAAATATTTTTTAATGAAAAATACTTTAAAAAAACTTTACATCATAAAAAGTCAATGTGAAATATGTGCTTGCAAAGAGCTCATGATTGTTTCTATGTTCGGATCTGTATTGGAAATCGCAAATCGTAAGTCATCCTCTGGATCCAATCGAGATTGATGTTTTGTTTTAATGGAAAATAATTTTGAAGATCACTATGCATGATCAATTTGCAGATCACTATGCATGATAACGTGTTTTTGAAGCCCCATGATAGCGATCGCAAATATCGCGCTTGTAAAATAATAATTGTCAGGTTCTTCTCTTGTATTATTTCAGTTATCTGAAATGAATAATTGCAGATTTTTCATAAATGTGAATCTCTTTGAATTTGGCGACCCCCGGTTTGTGCACCGCTGATATAGGGTGTTTCCTTTTGAAGCGGCGCTTGCTTGCGCCAAGACATCTTTCTCTCTTAATTGAAGACTAACTTCTTCAGCATTTAAACTTTCAGTGATTGATTTATACGTAAATTGATCGTCTGGCCATCCCAGGATTGACTGCACGATGCGGTCGAATTGATTAGGAAGATACCGCAGTAGTTGAAAACTAGCATACTTTTCGCTAAAAGTTGAATCTACCGACTTCAATTTTTTGAATACTTTTAACAATCTGGTAGAAAACATCAACACGATCTCGTCAGAAAGAATCTTGGTATCGCAAAGTTCCGAGAACATGGACATATGATTTGCCCTTGTGTCTGGGCGAAAATATTTCAGCAAAGTGTCCCATGCTACTACAGGGTCGTCAATTCCATCATGGATGCGTCTACATTCGTCATCAATATTTAAATACACAGTACAGGACCAATTATCCGGAATCAGTTTTACCCAACCCTTTCCGAATAACTGAATTTTCCCCGGTTTTCTGGAATCGACCGGTAGCGCCATCTATTGGCAGTTTTCATATTTAAAAGTTTTGTATACAACCTATGTTATATCGGGAGCAATCTATAACAAAAACATAACATGGCAGATAAATGTACCTTAAAATTACATTTAAATAAATTTAAAAAAAAACCCACTTACCTGTGTATTATTTAGTAGTTTCAATCATATAGCAATAAAAAAATATCAAAATTTTTCTCTATCAACATGCACGCCCCCGGAAAAAAGATATCTAAAGATTATTTTTAAAAAAAATAATAACAACTGAATTAAGCAGAACTAATTTTTTTATTAAACATTTCATGTACTTTTAACTGTTTCAAATTAGTTTTCTGCTTGCAGTTCCGATATTTAATTTATTTTATAATATAAATCATGATTACTTTACACTAAAACAATAAATTGGACTGTAAAACTTTTAATCTAATCTGAAATTTACCCAAACTAAGAATTTATATTGTGGCCTACGAACTGAACTGTATCATTTGATTCATAATTTGCACGTGGTGCCACTTATGATTAAGTAGAATTTCTCAAATCTGGAATCGCTGGGACTTTACTGATTCCGGATTATAGAAACTCTGTAATATCAACTAAAAAGTGCTGCAAATGCAAAAGCACCCTCAATACATATCAGTAGCATGTATAGTTTCCATTTGGGGGGGGGGGAGCGATCCGGTATTTTAATGATAGTTGAGTTAATATAAATGTTTTAAAATACATGTTTTATAATAATTGCTTTATATTTTCGGAGGGGGCGCGGCCCGCCTCTGCCCCCTTCTTAAATACGCTCCTGATGTGTATCGTTTATGTATATCGTTTAATACTGAACAAATACCCTTTTATAATTTATTATTACAGTAAAACATACAATTAATTGGCATGTTCAAGAAACGCTGATCACTCTTAAAATAAACCCAAATGCAACAAATATCAGAAAAAATAAAACATCATCACACAGCATTCAAAGCCTAAAACAAACAACTCGATGTCTGCTCATATAGTCATATTACGTAATCAACTTGCTTCCGGCCAAAGTGTTTATTTAACTCTCTCCCCCTCCTCTCCTTTACATTTTTCGCTCTTTCATTTTAACAGCAAACGTTCTGGCCTGCTTCGGATTCTGCAAATGTGTATGCGCTTTTGACGCAGGTGGATATGATCTTTTCATCTGCTTTTGCCTTGATAGATTCCTTTGTTTTGTTTTTGAAGTGATTGTCTGCTGGGCATGCCACCACTAAAAGACTGTTTTTTTTTATAATTATGCTTTTTTTTAAATGTTAGAACCTGTCTGACACTATTCTATTAACAAGAATAATGTTTCTGGTTTTAGTATTATAATGAAATTGCAAACTTTATTTCACCAGAATTGAATTGGCAAGCAAACCCACCCCGAAACAGATTACACAATGCAAAAGGAACTGCCAGTACAAAGCGGTGGCGGACGAAAATATCGTATCTATCTGCCTCAAAAGTGCACATACATCTTTGGGATTTGATGCAGTGATTATAAAACCTTCTATGAGTAAAATAAATAAAAACTGTGAAAAAAAAACAAGCATAAAATGTCTTGAAGTCTCCATTATGTTTGGTGCTGTCATCTATTTGCATTTTGAGGAGATACAAAAAAGCTTTTTTTTTTTTGGTTAATACCAATTTATTATTATTTGGAAGGCCGGATTATAGAAATTCCGGATTTGAGAGGTTCTACTTACATTACAATTCTAGAGAGAAACTATTCAGAGTCTATTCTTATTAAGTTTTTCTGGTTGAAAATTTGGTGGTGCCATCTATCGGATAGAAGAAAAATTATTCCCGGCCTATCTTTATTTTTTCCGGTTTTCTGGATTCCGGTTAATTGGTCCTGTACTGTAGTCTAGAGACAGAGCTACATTCTTATTTTTATTAAATTCTTTTAAACTCTTCAAATAAGCAGCATCTTCACTGCCCACTCCAGTTTTTACTTCAGGTGGTGTGGGGGCCTTTTCAGTTCCTCTTATGAATGTTCAATTTTGAAATAGCGTACGTAGCCATGGCCATTTCAAAAAAATTCTGTTCTTTTTTTTTTTTTCAAATTTAGAAATTTAATTTAACTTATATTCGTTTATTCTAGTACAGTTGGAGGATTTGATACTTATACAGCCCCCCCCCCCCCCCCCCGACACAAATATTTCCTTTTGTCTTAGCGATCGAATCAGCCAAAAAAAATTTTTTTTCTCAGTGTATAAGGCTTGAAAACAAAAGCCCATAACCTCTGTTAGACCCTGGAAGGGTCTAATAGTAAGTGGGAAGTTAACCCACGTATTGGCAAATCGCCAAAGAACAAATTCATTAACTTTATTAAGATTTATTATGCAGAGTTAAAATATGCAGCGTTAGCGATTGCTGTAAGTTTTAAAAGCCTGACAGAATAAATTTTGTATAAGATTTCTGGAAACATTAAATTTGCGAACTAACTCAATAAACAGTCATTAAGTAAAACGTAACAAATTAGTTTATTAACAATAACAATATAAAAACAGTTACATAAAAATATGACTATACTCCAGTTCAGCTTAACCTGACAGTGCGTGGAAAGGTATGAGTGCCTTATTGCGCCGTTTGTCAAGTATTCGTGCGCCCTTTCTGGTCTTCCTCCCTTGTACTCTTTGACTAATTGCCCTATTTGGCGATCTATCGCCCGTCCTTCGTACTAATGCTGCTCTAGTACGTACACGTGTGGGAGTATTTACTCTCTAGGGGTGATAAGAAAGGAACGGCATTCCTTCAACCACCCCTTCTTGACCTTCCCCGTGAAAGGTACGAGGAGGCCAGAATTGTTCTGAGAAATGTCTCCCCTTTTTCAAAGCAAAAATGTGACTGGGACGCGTGTTCTTACGGGTTAATATGCATATTCCTTTTTAAATATAAAATAGTTTAAACAATTGCTATTTTTTTCGGCGTTTTCTATTGCAGTGCAAGTCCAGTCAAAAAAGAAAGTGAGAAAGAAAAGCAAAGAACGTAAGAAAATCCTTTAATTTAAATGACTGGATTGTGAAACTCAGAATGCTTTTTCCTTTCTTTCCCCGGAATGTGGCAATATTGAAACAGGCATCTTCTGCATCGATGTGTCAGTAAAATATGCTTCTCGAGACAAATAAGGCGTCCAAAGCACTGCATTGTGCTGAGAAAAGAAAAATTAAAAGGAATTGAGAATGGTCGACCCTGCCCCTATCTCACTAAGATGAAAAGGCAGTGTTCTGGTAACTAAATTACGTGCATCATAAATTAGACTTTAAAACACATATGGGCAACCTCCGGCCCGCGGGCGGAAGGGGCGGGCTTTTGATCCGGCCAGCGGAACATATCAGAACGCTTATAAACCATTGAAAATCTCATATAAATCACAATTATACGGCCCGCGACTTCGCTAACACCCTAAAATCTGGCCCGAAACTTACCAATGATTGCCCATACCTGGTTAAAATTTTAAAAGGAGTTTATCTAATTTTCTAGGGCATTATTTTTCACATTATCAAAATACTATTAAACGCGTGCTCAGGATTTTCATAGGTGCTGGTCATTCTTTTTAAATTTTGAAACCCAGTCGAACTTGCTCGCTCTCATCGTTATAAAAACACAACGGCATTTTTTTTATTCTTTGCCAGTGTTGTTTCTAAAAACAGATCTTCACATACCAACTGACTGCATTCAAAGACAGCAGGATGAGAAATAACGCTAGGCACTGAAGAGAATCTTCATCGTAGTATCTTTGCAAACGATGGGAGTGAACAGGTTAATCCTGATATCCCCTTCTCATCGTTTTACATATACAACTCAGGGGCCGATCCAGAAATTTTTTGTAGGGTCCCATTTTTGTGAATTTTCATGCCAATTTTTAATAAGTCAAGTTTTTTATTAAAATAATTGATAAATCAGATTAAAATACAGGGTAAAATGCGAATGAAGGGCCGTTTCAATTGATTGTGTTGTGAAAGGGCCGCAAAACGGACCCAGTTTTCGTCTGCACCGACCCCTACACTGCGTTCTATGAGCACAGACTCCCGTTTTCGTTTCGCATAAACGAAACCCAAATCCATCATTATGCATCTTATTGTGCTCAAGCTGACATCTGGCAAATCATTATCTTCATTAACTGCACAAAAACTTTTTGTATGGTAGGAATTTCATTCCTAAAAAAAAAATTCGTGCAGTTTTCTCCGTATGGCAAATAATGTAAATTCGTCGTAATTTTTAACTCTCGTATGCATCCCAAATCTACGTGGGCGTTTTTTTCCTGGAGTTGAAAATTTCCCTTTCTCTTTCAACTCAGCTTTCATCCTGTATACACTGGAAGGAGAAACACCAGTGTAAGAGGAAACAATATCTATGATATCGTTTTCAGATTTTTCGGGATGCTCCTTACGTAACTTGCAGAAAGCATTCATGACAATAACCTTAGCGGAACTTCTAAGCGGTTTTCCAGCCTTATGCAGTTGGAACGTAATATAATCATCCGATACAGGGGCAGTAGCCATTATTACGGACGTACGAAAGCGGAGATAAGGAAGAAAAGAAGTAAAGAACGGAGAATGTAATGGATTTTCCCGTTCTGGCGTGGGGGAGGGTTGCTACGATCTTTGCTCCTTAAAAATTCCACCAAAACTTGCTTTGAAGCTATTGGATAGCAAAGCGTTGACACAATAAACACATTTTCATTTAAATAAAGGCGAAATATTAAATTATTGAGCACGCTTTCATTATATAAACATGTTTTTTTCCCCTTTACCGACGAATTTAACATAAAGAGTAGTACATATACGGACGAACAATATTGTAAGTTCGTCTTATATGTAAACCTAACAGAAGGACACAAGGCATAGCCTTCCCCGTACTGTCAGGTTAAGCTGAACTGGAGTATAGATAATTTGATATGGCTGACAAGAAAACGGATATTCTTATTAAAACAGAACTTCATATTTAAAAGCAATAATCTTAATATGTAAACCTAACAGTAGTCGTAACATGTAAACTTAGCATATAAACTTAGTATGGCCATAGCGTTAACGCTTTGAAGAAAGAAATGATTTCAAAGGTACTCTAAATGCATTTATTTACCGCTGGATACCGGATAGGCACACATTGAAACACGATAGAATCAAATTCTTGCAAAGTCCTTTCATTGCACTTGGAAAAGAGCATCGGGCTTTCATAATACACTGCCGAAGAAACACCATCACAGGAAAGATCACCGGGCTTTCATAATACACTGCCGAAGAAACTCCATCACACAATATTTATTACACCCTAACTTGGGCAGGAGTTGAGAAGAATCACCTACTAAAATCAAAACGAAACTCGAAACTCCCGCCGGCTTGCCGAGACGGCCCTTTTAAACAACACTTGGGCAGGAAACCGGAAACGCCCATGGAGGCACACGCAACCCGATTACGATTCAAGCATTCGATTAGGCAACCGATGCGTGATCGGCAGACAGCAATTTCGGATCAGCGGCACGGGACGTCGAATGACGTCATGACGTTCGTACGGAAAGCAATTGACGGATCGGTGATAGTATGATCAACAATATGGCTGCCGCCGTGGCGATGTGCCGATAAACAGGAAAGCATCGATGTAAGTAAAACTTATTAGGATTAATTCATACTATGCAGTTTAAAGATGGTGGGAAGAATAAAGCCAGTGCTAAAGCTAATTTGGAAACTTATTAAAGTTGGAGGTTGAAAGGTAGTACTGGGCCAACAAAATATTATTATGAACGCGTATTTGAGGTTTTTGGAGTTTTAGTATTTAAAATCCATGTTGCTGCCTTATAAAAAGAAGTTGGGTTTTCAAAATCGACAAAGAAAATGAAAGAGAGAGAGTTGGAGGAAAATGAAAAATGTGCGAAACAGATGGATAATTATCTGAAGATAAATGTTCAAACTAATCAGGAAATTCAGCTATCCGAACATTCTTCCAAAGAATCCTTTAGTGAAGAAATTAGTCAAGAAAGTCCAGAAATCTCTGCATCAAAAGAGACTAAGGATTCTAATGATAAACAAATTGTTGATAATCTTAACAGAAAATTACTTGCATTTTACCAGCAGTGATGATTTAACACTTAAAAGGATGAGATATCATTAAGGAACTAAAATTCTTTAATTAAAAGAAACATCGTAAAGTTTAAATACATTCACGCTCGCTGAGCGTTTTGCAGGACTAGCATACACAGAAGATATCTCGCAGGCAAAAGAAACCGCATTATGTAGCAAGGTGAAAAAAAAAAATACCGCTCTCATCTAGAACAAATAGATGGTTGTTTTCTGCTTCCCAAAACTAGAAAAATAGATCGTAGAATGGTGCGTGTAGATGATACACAATACTTGTATCGACGAAAGGGTCAAGAATTTGTAATCCGCAGTGTTCTGAATAATCACAGCAGAATGACTCGTTTGTGTAACGAGAAATTATCGTTAGGATTTTGGAGCACTAGAATGACCTTTTGTGAGTCTACCTGAGAGCGTATGGAAGAATTTACAGATATTTTCATCTGGGTGCAAGCACCAGTTTATAGAGGAGAGATTTAAAAATTTGGTAAGTGACCCTCACGAAATGTCTCGTTCGATGATCTAGTATTTATAGAAAGTACATAGACTCATAAATTCTAGTTCCACCAACTATTTTCTACATGTCAGTGGCAGTTTTTTTTCTCAGTGTGGCATGACAATAAACTGAATAAAAGAATCCGTTTGGAATTTACTTTTACACGAGTACAGTACAGTAAACATATTGAAATTTGAAAAGTCAGTTAAAATAATTGCCGCTCAGGGGGTGTAGTGGCTAACATTGTCGCAAATTTGCAGGCAAAATGTTTCCTATTGTACAAAATACCGTTTTTAAATAGGTGATGTCTGAATTTCCTTGAATTTTAGGGGGGCGGAAGCAATTGCTCCCTCTTGTCCTTAGTGAGTTTCGTCTATGGTGGTTAAAGAACCATTCTATCACGCTTTGAGTCCGGGTTTGATTCCCGGCATTGGGCATTGGCTGGGGTGTAAACTCGCCCGTACCTTCATAGGAATAACATTAGCTGCTCGTTCTGTGTCCCAATAATAAAAAGACCAATGCCTTTTAGGCCCTCGTAGTGGCGAATGCCAAACCGGTAAGTGCCTGCCTGTTATTAAAAATAAATAAATAAAAGAATCAGTGCTCAAGTCAATCGTTAAAAAAATAATAATGATTTGATGCATACTATTTCTTACTGCTTTTTTAGTTTTAGATTTTGGTTTTTATTCCTTTTAAAATTCCAAAATCCGGTATTAAGTTCTCACAAACTTGAGTTATAGAGTACCCATACTTTTTGGGGGGTTTCACTTTGTAAGGGGCGCCAAAACTCATTCTTGCACACACAGCATTTTGCTCTTAGGCCGGCCCTGAATACAGTACTATACTGTTATCCATTCTCAATATAAAAAATCTTTTTTTCTTTTTTTAAATAAAGTGAAATCAATAAACGTGACTGATGTTATACCTGTGTAACATCAGTCACGTTTTTAGATTGCGACATCTCCAACTTGCCTAATATACTTGAAAGGTTGATACAATCACTTTCTAAAAATATGTATAACTTCCGCGGCGTTATGGAGTTGTCGCGAATTAATTGCTTCATCTGTTCCATCTGTGGTTTGCAGAGGAAGATGATAAATGCCAATGGTTCTAAAGCAAGAAATTTCATCTGGGAATCGTTCCAGAGTAGCTTAGTGGTAGAGCACCCGCATGTTAAGCGGTAGTCCTGGGTTCGACAACCAGCTCTGGAATTTTTTGCATAGTTGGTAAAATAATCAGCCTAAACACTCCAACTTGCCTAATATACTTGAAAGGTTGATACAATCACTTTCTAAAAATATGTATAACTTCTGCGGCGTAATGGAGTTGTTGCGAATTAATTGCTTCATCTGTTCCATCTGTGGTTTGCAGAGGAAGATGATAAATGCCAACAGTTCTAAAGCAAGAAATTTCATCTGGGAATCGTCCCAGAGTAGCTCAGTGGTAGAGCACCCGCACGTTAAGCGGTAGTCCTGGGTTCGACCCCCAGCTCTGGAATTTTTCGCATAGTTGGTAAAATAATCAGCCTAAACACTCCAACTTGCCTAATATACTTGAAAGGTTGATACAATCACTTTCTAAAAATATACAAATCTTTTATTACTCTTACTGGGTTCCAGTTCGGCTTCCACACACCTTCTCTCACTAAATTTAACATTTGAAGTTTCTATAATTTTATTTTCATTTTTAAGAAATATACGATAACCTCTAGTATCCGACGCATACCCTACCATAATGCCGGTTTTTGCTTTTAAGATTAATTTATTTCTTAAAATCTTCAGTGTGTTTACATAGGCTGTGCAGCCAAACATTTTAAAGTAAGAGACTACTGTTTTTCTACCTGTAAAAAGTTCGAATGTTGTTTTATCTTTATTTTTATGACAAATCCAATTCCAAGTGTGTATGAAGCATTGAATTGCTTTGCCCCAAAATTTATTACTTAAACTGCTGGCATGGAGCATAGCCCTAACTGCTTTCATCGCTGTTAAGTTAAACCGTTCACTAACACCGTTTTGTTCTGGTGTGTAAGTATTTGTTCTTTCGGTATGAATACCCTCTTTGTCAAGAAAATTTTTGAAGTCTTTATTACAAAACTCCATTCCATTATCTGTTTGCACATTTACAATTTTTAAATTTAATTGCCGTTCCATTTGCCTTTGGTATTTCTGAAAACAATAAAAAACTTCAGACTTTTTCTTCAAAGTAAAAACAGTTACATACCTAGAGTAATCATCAGTGACAGTTAAGAAATATTGGCTACCGTCAAGTGACGCAACGGGCAACGGCCCACATACATCAAGATGCAATAATTCAAGCGGTTTCGAAGATCTAATATTCGATATAGGTTTAAAGCTCTTCCTTTGCCCTTTAGCTAGTTTACACGATGTACAAGATTCTTTATTGATTTTTAATGTGTGTAATCCACACACACTATTATTTTTGCTGGTATGCACTAAATAATCCATATTAGCATGATTAAACCTGTAGTGCCAAAGGGCTAATTCACTGCTTGTTTCAGTTGACAAATTATACATTTTATTTTCTACCTTTTTGCCGTCCGTTTTATCTTTAATGTAGTGAGAGGGTTTAAAAAAATAAAGACCATTGGTACGTTTGTACCTACAAACTTTGCACTTGCACTTTCCACCTTCAAACCAGATATCAAATTCCTACGCAATTTCGGCAAGTACATTACATCCGTCAGCTTTATAATATGTACCTTTCCATTAAGACGTACACCAAACTCTACAGTTCCAACACCTTCTACCTCACTTTCAAAGTTTCCTATCGCGAGAGACATTGTGGTGTTTTGTACTGGTTTATATGTAGAAAATAAACTTTTGTTGTTGCAGAAATGATTAGATGCACCTGTATCAAATACCCAAAGGTAAAGTCTTTCTTGTGCCAACAATAAATCGTTTGTACTATATTCTGAAAGTTAGAATCTAAATATCGAATGAGCTGAAATCCCTGATATAACTCCTCAACAGGGTGACCTAAGTCACGTAATTTAAGTACTGTTTTCTTTACTTTAGCAGCAAATAATCCAATTCCTTCTTCAGCAACATAGCGATGCGAGAAAAATTCATCTAAAAGTTGTATAGTTCTACTCTAGAAGAGGGTTTGAAATGCTTTTTAAGCGTGTCCCATGCAACATCACCCGAATCTATCGTTGATATAAGTGAGCGAAGATCAGGGCCAACACCCAAATATATCGTCGAATATGCCCTCGCTTTACGTAGATTGTAATCTAGCATTTCTTTTTGTGTAGCTTTATCATCTAAAGCGGGTTCCGTTTTATCAATAATTTTCCAATTTCCCCTTTCCATTAACAAAACCTTTATGTCAACTTTCCAGGTATTCCAGTTCGATGCATTAAGCATCTCTATTTGGTTGCGAGTTTCGTGAATATGCGAGCACATTATTACCACTTTACAACACTAATTTACAATAAGTATAATAGACACATGCATATGATGAAATTTTAAATATAACTTACAACAAGGGAAGTCCTACTTCATACTCATGAAACATTACTGCAACGAAAAGTTCCATAGTCTGCTAAAAGTTCCTTTAAAGCTTGGCTGAAACGCCAGTATGCTTGGCCCCCGTCGAAGCAACACAATAAAAGTCCATTTCCATGCAAGGAATAACACGCCAGCTTGAAACACTAAACTGGGGATTCGAAAGCTTGACTGGTGACGGAACTCTTGAAGGTACAGATGGATAATACTTGTAGAATATGACAACAAGGATGATGACAAAAAAAAGCACTAGCCGGAACACTTGCTTCATAACGCCGCTACTCTATCAGCGAAGACTCCTCGGTAATGCTGCACCATGGAAAACACAGGCCGGGACTTGAGTTGAAAATGACAACTTGCATACGGTCATTATTAAAAGTCAGCAATGAGCAGTTTTACAATGGGAATGCTCAGCCCATAACCGAAATCTTAGCAGAAATTACTTGCATTTTACCAGCAGTGATGATTTAACACTTAAAAGGATGAGACATCATTAAGGAACTAAAATTCTTTAATTAAAAGAAACATCTTACAGTTTAAATACATTCACGCTCGCTGAGCGTCTTGCAGGACTAGCATACACAGAAGATATCTCGCAGGCAAAAGAAACCACATTATATACCAGGGGTCTGTCCAGGTCGAAATCAGGTCCGAAAACAAACCCTTCACAAAATTCAACAAGTTAAAAACAGACCCTTCACAAAATAACTATTGCACTTTTCAATTGAGTTTAGGAATTATTATCATCTAGTGATCGCTGCTCGTCACCCAATATCTTGGCCTAAATGTAAACAATGTTGTTGATGATGATGATGATGGGAGGTAGGTTGATTGGAGACCCTAAGCAAGGGGGGTAAATTATGCCGCCTACGATTGCAGTTTGAAGCAGACGCCTGCATTTGTTTGTTCTTCCTCCTAAGTTCCCTCCACCTGCTATGTAGGAGCTCTCTTTCTGGGAATAAAAATCAGACTAGTAGCGAGTGCTCATTTATTAATTCTTTTCATGTGAGTTGTGTCTATGCCAAAAAATTAAACATCAAGACTTATTCCACTATAATATTAATAATGCTCATTGCCAGAAGAAAAGGTGATGACAGCTGTCATTCTCGGAAAATTACAACGTTCTTCATGAATAAAGCCAGTAGTGTATGTAAAAAGGGCAGCCAAGTTGGGGAGGGGATTAAAAGAAAGCACTTCGTTTTCCAAACTGGCACATTTATGCACCATGTAGTAAATGTTCAGAAATCATTTGATGCAATCTCAAAATGATTAACTTAGTCCTAAATCTTATTCCTAAAGACAGACATAAATTCAGACCAATGCATGTTTCGAAATCGCGAAAACTTTTAACTCGCAATAAGTCGTTTTGCATTTTGAAATGAATTCGTAATTCTCTAATGTTTAATAAATATCTGTAATAACTATAAATAATCTGAAGTAGAAAGGCCATGTAATGATTACACTAAAAACAATTATTAAAAACCAAGTAACATGCAAGAGTGCATAACATCCAATTCAAAACAACGGGAGCTGCCGTCATTTATGTGGCTAAGTCTAAGCTTATTGTTTACTAATTCACAACTACGTACTTATCAAACATAAAATCCTTACGGGTGAAATCATTTTGAACTCCCTTCTTCCCCCCCCCCCCCCCCTAGCTGAAAGCGTAATGTTCCAGATGACCCTTTTACATTGTTGAAAAAACAAACATTCCAAGGGCATCTTTCAGATCATGCAAATGGAAGAAAACAGAAAAAATAATTATTTATAAAAGGACATTTTATCTGGTTGCATTAAAAAAAAAAAAAAAAAAAAAGGCTGATTGGAATTTGTGAAGGAACAGTTATACCCAGGACCGGCCTTCTATCTGAAGAGGACTGGTTGCAAGCATTTTTTGGGGGCCCCCAAAATACCAAACGATAAAAATGCATGAATGAGTTGTTGTACATTTATATACATAACGTTAAACATAACACACATACATAAACTTAAAGCCCTTTGAGATTTTAATGGTGGTGATTATATCGGGTTTAAAGTTCGAAATACAATCAAGCGGCTTCGAACGTGCTAGTAAAATCTGTGGGGTAGTATGTCATTAGATTTTTAAA
The DNA here is from genome assembly GCA_038373885.1 of Cheiracanthium punctorium. NCBI lineage: Eukaryota > Metazoa > Arthropoda > Arachnida > Araneae > Cheiracanthiidae > Cheiracanthium > Cheiracanthium punctorium. Next base: position 138,423 of record JAWZYV010011396.1, on the reverse strand, counting down.
CTTGCTGTTAAAAGAGAGGGAATGGCCTTTCTCAAACGGTAGCACTGAGAGTTGTGAGAAACTGTGAATGTATCCGCTCTGGAGCATCCTTGAAAATGACGTTAATAGCTTCAATATGGTCAATGAAGCTGCGATATATATAAAATAACTTTTTAATGATCCATAATTAAATAAATGCACTTTTGACAGACATGTAAAAAAAAAATAAAACGCCATATTGAAAAAGCGAGGGAGGGAAGAGAAACAGAGCTTATATGCTAAAGCTTCTCTAAACAATTTAACATAGAATCAACAATTTTACTTTTCATCCCAAATTAATCAAAATATACCGGGTGTTTTAATATAGATGTTACAGCAATTATCTTTTAAACCGTAAGTGATAGAAACATACTTTCAATTAGAAAAGCTAGTCATATGATTAGTAGATTTCGGATATGGTAATTTTTTTCTGGGGACTGTATACATATTAAAATACGAAATTAAAAAAACTATTTATGTCAAATACTTCAAAATTTTTAGAATGTCTCTTTACAAGCTATGCTATGCACTATAATAAATGATAAGTGTGTATTAGTTGCGAAAATTTTATTTAAAATCGAAAATTTTGCTGTGCAGTTCTATTTTTAAGAACTTTTCTGAAAATTTCATAAGAGGTGCAGTTTTCTCGGGGAAATTTACTTACCGGGTGTTCTCGCCAAGCGCCAATGTGTCGCCAAGTTTGAAGTTCGTTGAACAATTTGTGTACGACAGCGATAGCTTCAGATATCTCTTGTAACCTGTGTTTGGAGTTGAGTTGTTGACTGGTGCTGTAGTTTGATGAAAAAAACGCTCGGTGGGTTCATTAAACGGTACTAGGATGTTTGGTAAAGGAATTTTGTGATTGGTTTAGGCAATTTAACTGTAATTGGTAAACCGAAAAGCAGGTGAATTTGAATTCGATGGGGCAGTTCTTGTTTGGTGTTTGTTGAGTTATGTACGGGGAATGTAAGGTGTATTTGGAAATGTGTTGTGTTATTTGAAGTGTAGTGAATATTATGTTGTTGTTTAAAAAGGAAGTGTGTGTTTATTTGAAGGAGGGCGTGATTTTAATGTTAAATAAAAGAAGTGGTTTGGTGTTATGTTTTTAACTGGTGTGCGTTTTGGATATTTTTGAAGAGTTTCTTAAAATAAAGGTAAGTGTTTTTTTTAAAGAATTTTTGCAATTGCTTAAGGTTTTCAATGTGAATTGTATATGGATATTTGATGTTGTTATGTTTTCATATAGTGAATTTATATGAGGTGTATAACTAGGTTATTCAATCCACCGATGTTGTTTTGAGTTGAAAACGGGCCAGTGTTTGCCCAGTTTACATTTGCTTTACAACTAGGTTGCTTAATCCACTGTTGTTTTCTTAGTTAAAAAGGGTTTACTGGTTGCCTAGTTTACATAGCTGTACAACTAGGTTGCTGAATCCACTGAGGTTTTTTTAGTTTAAAACAGACCACTGGTTGCCTAGTTTACATAGCTGTACAACTAGGTTGCTGAATCCACTCTGGTTTTTTTAGTTAAAAACGGTCCACTAGTTGCCTAGTTTACATAGCTGTAGAACTAGATTGTTTAATATACTGAAATTTTTTTAGTTTAAAGCGGTTTACTGTTTGCTCATTTTGAATTGCCTGTTTCTGAAATTACTGATATTTTTTAGTGTTAAGTATGGATGGTGTATTTTGTTTTATTGTTTTTTTTTTGTGGAATATCTGTGCAATTTTAATGTGTTAAAGTGCTTTGTCTTTGGTGACAGTGCTCACCTTGTTGTATTATTTTATCCTATTCTAAAATGGTATTTCTTGTTTTGTAGAATCGTGTTTCGCTCGCGGAAAAATTTGGCGACCAAAAAAAAAGTGCCAAATTACGGGTGTTGGCGAAAAAAAAAAGTCGCCAAAAAATAGTCAACATTCGCTAACGAAATTACTCCCGTTTTCTCATTTATTTCCGCCTGTAGTGCAGCTAAATAAATTGACCTGAATTTTTTCGAATTCCTGGCGCTATTACTTCAGTTTGTGTGCAAAAACCTACATCGAGGCAGATTTTGTTTCTTCAACATTACACACTTAGAACACAGTTTAAGATATAACTTTCGAGAACTTTACCATCAAAACAGTTTTAGCTAATATTGCCTGAACGTAAAGTGAAATAATGACCATACATGGACTCTTTTTATAGCTGAACAAATCATTTATATTTTATACAAATCTATATAGAGCGTCTTGTAAAGTTCAGAGGAGAGTAGATTGAAGTGCACCATCCAGTTTTTGGATTTACTGTGTTTGCAGTTTAGATGACATCAAGTAATTTAACTCGGACAAATATTTATTTTTTCATAAATGTTCGCATTAAAGAGCCTTCACTGCATTAAAGCCTACCCCAAATTTAAGTCTTTTAGGGCCCCGAATGAATTATCAGGACCTGTATTCACGTTCATTTCGTATTTCGCACATTTTTATCTTTAAATCTGACTTATTATTGAACACGGCAAAAAAATTTGAAAAGTACGGTTTTCGGATTGTCTTCAATGATTTTGCCGTACCTATGTCCTATATTTTCAATCTGAAATTAATTTTGATATATAGTAACTATTAATACAGTTTTCACGGCCCAGTAGCTAGTAAAATTCTGGATTGGGATTTATATATCTATATGTATTGTTATGAATTTTCGGGGCAACCCGCTGCTCTGGGGCTTAAAATGGTTTAAAATTCGTATTCTACGCTTCAAATAGATAAATTTTGCTTTTTGTTGCATCAAAATCGGCCAATTAGAACCGGAGATACGGAGGTGTCGGTTTCCCATTCAAATATATGGGATTTCTAGAAAACTCGAGAAATATTAGTCCTAGAGCTTAGATCTCTTCACTTTTGAGGACTTATTTTTGGCGCCAAATTTGGCGATATTTCGCCAAAAGTCGCCAAGTTTGGCGACTTTTTGGTCATTTGGCGCGGTTTTCCCAATGGGGCCTGGAAGTTGTTTTTCCTGCATTAAAAACGCATAATAACCTAACATTTATCTTCTATGACGTAATCAAAATTCACGCTTTATGTAGAACCCTCGAGAAATTGACTTTTCTGGAAACCTCTTGTACCTCCTGCGTCGGCTATTTATAGAAGCGTGCATCGCCCCGAAGTGTCAGTGTGCGAGTTGAAAGCTCAATGTGTGAAGAGCTCTCAGTACGCTTGTTTTGTGTGAATTGATAGTGCTATAGAAGCTGTGTTTTAGCTTGCTTTGCGAAGCTGTTTTTAAAGTGCTGTGTGTAAATTCTTCATTGCTGTGTCTTAAGGGATTGTGTACTATATCCCTTGAATATTTCTACGGAATTTTTGCCTGTGAAAGTGACTTATTTTGTGTGAGAAATACAGCATTTGTGAGAGCTTCTGATCCAAGCGGATTGTTAAAAGCACGTTACTGCTAGATTGTGCTTGTGAATTATGTACAGCTGATTGTTCTACGAAGTTCTAGAAGCAATAAAGTTTGTGTTCCATCCTGACAAGTGACTTTTTACTTGGACATTTTTACACCAACAGGACTTTAGAACGACGAACCCCAGGAGTAGCAGAGTAATTCCGCAACAGTATATATTTTCTAAAGAAGTGGGATGAAGGAGAGAAAAGAAAACATTTTCTGAAACCATGGGGCCTCAAATTGAAACAGTAAATCATCAAATGGTTAAATTTTGGCCACCGATCGGAAGTCAATTCGTACTCGGCAACAGACTCAAGAATAAGACTTAATGAGTATCCAAGCATGAAATGATCTTTTTAATAACTTTGTGAAACATCAAACTAGGAAATTTATGAAAATGGTTTTTACAAAGAAAAGGAGATTATTCTCAGAACTCAGAGCCTGACTAATGTCAAGAGCAAACAGGGCAGTTAGCCGGGGGGCCCGTTGAATAAGGGGCATAGAAATTATAAAACGACACTGTTACCTACAGTAGAAATGTATGTGCATCACACATACATACACATGTATGATCAATATACTCAAAAAACAATTTATGTTTGAAGTATGTGTGAATGCATATGCTATCACAATGAAAGGGGGCCCACATAAGCGATGTCTACTCCAGGCCTCACACTGGGGACGACTCTGCGAGACCTTCTTCTTTGTCTTCCACACTAGTCTTCTCCGAAGATTTCGATAATAAAGTCAGGGTCATTTTAAATTCCGTTATTCACAGGAAACCATTAGCTTTAGCAACAGACAAAAGGGGAAAGAGGACTGTGTAGTGCATCTCTACCTCTACAGTCCTGGGGTCCAGATGTTTTTTCCCTCCTTTGAAAAAAGGTGAAAGAGAAGTGATATGGGATATCCTATTGAACCCAGTAGAAAAGGACCTCTTTTTAATGATGTTTTAACTTTTGAAGATGCCGAGTAGCAATACTTTCATTCAACTAACATAATTTAATGAAAATGAAATTTCTCGCTGTGTGTCAGATTAAATGTAAGATTTAAAAAAACATATAGAGCTATTTTTGATTTGGGGGCCCCTCTGAAGCCGGGGCCCGGGTGCTTTGCATCCGCAGCACCCCCCCTGTGGCCGGCCCTGGTTATACCTCCTGTTTTCTAAATGATCGTTTAAACGTCGATTTTTACTTCATTGTCTCCTGTATAAGGAAAACTGTATGGTAAGGAAGGAGAAAAAGTTTTTGCAAATAAGAATGGAAAAACCGACGGACATACCAAGGCATAGGGGGGAGAAAAAGGACTGCCAGACGTTAAAGGGTTGCTGGGTGCCGGGCCCTGTTTAATCGGTCAAGAATCCACACTGTGGAATGTGAAATGGAAGAGCAGTGATTGATCTATAGATCAATCACTGCTCAAGGCTGGAAAAAAAGAGGGGGGGTAGAAATAGTGTAATACTGCATTTTTTCATTCTTGGGAGTGAACAACAATGTATAGGAGTGATTTTGTTGGGATTTAATGTCTTTTTAAAGAGCGGTCATAGGGGTACACTACAGAGAAATGCTATCGACATAGGCAGGGCCGTAGCGAGCAAAAAATGATAGAAGACTGAAAATTTATAACTTTATTAAATTTTTTAAACTTAATTAATGTATGGGCACAGACTGGGAATTTTCTGTTTGGAGACCATATAAAAATGTACATTTGTATTTATTTAGATTTATCTTCCAAAAATTATAATCATTACTGTAAAATTCTGTACCTTTTTAACATAAATTTGTGATTTACTGTAAAATATTTAAGGAATAAAACCCCAGGTCAGTGTTTTTGGGATATTCTGTGTACACTGACAAGTAATTTTTCTTTAATGGTACAAGTTGAAATTAATTTTTAAAAGTATAATGTTAGCTAATTTCTCCTATCCGTAATTATCTGCAACTTTTTTTTATGTCCTTCCAATTTTGAAATTTAACTAGATTTAATAATTGCATTTTTCACATCGTTAGTATTAGAGTATTTTCAGTCGAAACTGACAGACATTGTAATATTTAAAAATTACTGAAGTTTGAATTTGGATGTAAATAAGTGTTTAGTACCTGCAATTTAAAATCAAAACTACTATGGCCTACGTTTATTATAAAATATATTTTTTAATCATTTAAAAGATTTAAAGCTTTATATTTTTAATTATAATCGAATTTTTTTTTTAAATATTGTTCCAGGGTATGACTATCCCGGATGTTTGGTGAACAGGAATTATTCAGTTTTGGCGAACTTTTTTTAAGGGAACTAACTATACCCGTTTTATTTTTAATTTTTTAAAAAAATATTCAATTCTATTTCGTGATTGCTTTCTTGATCAAAAATTAAATAGAAAATTGGAAGAAGTTCACAAAATAGGGAAAGATTCACAAAATTAGGTATAAATTCACAAAATTAGGTAAAATTTCACAAAAATAGGACCCTGGGAAAGAAACCTGGACTGCAGTGGCGGCTTGTGACCCGTTTCAGTGGTGGGGCCCGGAAAAAAAATATTGCCAATTAAAATCGCGAAAATATATATACATATAGAACAACCTATCCCCACGTTCACACAGCGTAAGTATTTAAAATTTCTCAAATGACAAATAATTATCGAATTTACTATACAACTTTTGCTATTTTTTATGTAGTTATGTTAAATTGAAAAGTTTACTTTATTACTAAACAAAAAGCCACATTTAAATATTTAATATTTATGTTCTTTATAGTTGCCTGTTCAAAATTTTTAGATGATTTAATTATTTTAAAATAAATAACATACATAAAAAATACATTCATACATCGCTTTTTGTAAATCAAGAAAACAAAACAGAAAAATATCTGACTGCACTGCAAAAATACAATCATGCAAATAAAAAATGATTTCCTCCTAAACGGAAAATTTCGCCAATAGCTACCGATTCCCAAAATTTCCCCGTACGGTCGTATAGTTCACCGTGCGAGGGCCCGAACATCTGGGCCCAGAAGGCAGCGCCAAATAAGCCGTTTGGAAGCCAAGTTAATGCCGCGTCAGTATGGCTTGGTGCTCAATGCTAAATATGTCAACCCGGTGAACGGAGAAGAGACGCCCCATTCAGGGCAGGCCAGACCATGGCCCAAGCATGGTTTAGATGGGGGGGAAATCGTATAACTATCGCATTTTTAAGTGCGCTTTTTAATGGATAGTATTAAAATAGAGTAAAACACATGTATTTTTTTAATGAAGGTAAATTATTGAAAGAACTGCCTTACATAATAGGAAGATACTTTGATTTAGACGGTGCTTAGTCGGTGGGGCCAGGCCCCTCTGGCCCTTAATGACGAGCCGCCACTGCTGGACTGACCCCTGTATACGTACATTACATTACAATTCACACGTGCAATAGTTAATTTGCATAAAACAAAGTTCTGACCGGCCAATCAGAAACAAAATATCTCCGTTACTATGGAGATATGCTGGGGCGATCACGGCTCATGAGAAAACAGTAAAAGAAGAATTGTTGTTGAAGTTGAGAAAACAGTGAAAAATTGAAGTTGAGAAAACAGTAAAAGAAGAAGAGAAAAAGTGATGTCACATGGCGAGCGAAGTCGCCGCCGAACTTTGGTGAACGATGGAAAGGGAAAACCAAACGCGCGGGAGGCTAGCAGATAATGATTTTGATTTCGAAGAAATTGCTAAGTGGAAATGTATAGATTCTGCTAAAAGAGATGAAATTATTGCTCGAGGACCTTCTTCCGGAAAATTGGCAAATGATAACTATCCAAGAAATGCAATGGGGTGTCATTTTTCAAATGTACATTTTCATAGAGTAATGCTGAATTGGGAAAGGTTTCAGAGACGATGGCTTGTATATTTGCAGTCTGCAGATGAAGTCTTCTGTTTCTGCTGTTCGTTATTTTGCCAAAATCCTCTTTCCAGTTTGGGAAAAGAAAGGTTTAATGATTGGGCTCACATTTCCAATAGATTACAGAAACACAAAACATCTCCAGATCATCGACTAGCATTAAGTAAATGGATGGATAGTACAAAGCTACTAAAGAACTTCAGCAGTGTTGATAAGGAATTACAAAAACAAATTGAAGACGAAAAGAATTGATGGTCTGCTATTTTAGAAAGAATGATGTTAATACTTTTTTATTTAGCTGAACATAATTTATCCTTTAGAGGAACTTCAGATAAATTATATCAACCGAAAAATGGAAATATCCTTGGTTTAGTTGAACTGTTCGGAAAATTTGATCCGTTGATGTAACATTTGCGACGGATCTTAAATAGAGACGAACATATATTATTTCTCAAAAAAAATTCAGGATAAATTGATATATTAGGAAATGAGGTTCGAAACAAAAATTTAGACAAAGTAAGAGCAGTCAAATATTTTGCTGTCATATTAGACTGTACTACAGATATCAGTCATGTTGAACAATTATCGATCACCTTGCGTTTTGTTGATACCGTAGAAGATGAAGTCATTTTGAGGGAATGTTTTCTTGCTTACCAACCAGTAAATGATTCTTCTGAAGAAATAACAAATCTGTTTCTTGAAAACATTGCGAATACCTTTGATTTTGATATGAATAATTGTCATGGGCAAGGCTACTGTGCGAATTTGGGCGGAATAAATAAAGGTTTGTAAACTAGAATTACAAAAAATTTTCCATGAGCTTTTTTTAATCCCTGTGGTTGCCACAGTTTGAATTTTGTAAGCAGATCAAAGTCAAAGTGTATTGCTATAGAGTGCCTGAGAGGGCGAAGCCTTCGCTTGTCTCTAATCGGAGTGAGATAGATCGAAACAGCAGGGATTAGAACAACGGGCCTAAAATGATAGAATTTTGCATTTCGGGAGGCCATTAGGCACTACCGGAGGGGGGGGGCGTAGAGAGAGTAGAGGTTTTCTTCCGCCAGGCAATATCGGTCCTCATTCCAGAACATTGATTCCCACAATTTGAGCCTTTACCCAGGGCCTGATCATAGGTGGTCGGGGCCCCTACTGTCACAAGCATTTTAACTTATTTTTGTTTGCTGTTGCATTTTCCCCAACATAAAAATAAAACATTTTTAAAGAATACTAAAATTGAATTAAAAAATACCTATTTATTTATACTTATTTAGAACAAGACTGTATTTAAAAGTGTTTTAATACTTTTTAGTCCGTTTGTATTATTAGTGCATGGGTACGCTAATTCAAGGAATGGCAATTACGAGGCATGGGAGCAAAGTTTCTCACTCCAAAATATTTTCTTGATGCACCTAAAAGTTCAAAATTTTCCTTCCTTCATCATTAGATAAAAAATGTTAACTAATGGATATTTTGTGATGAGCATATATTATGGCCATCCCATGCGTTTTCAAAAACTCCTAACTTCTTGTTTATTCATCCATGAGTCTTAAAGACCATTGAATTAGAACAGAAAATAAATCTCTTAAGTCCATCTATTGTTAAAAATTATTCTATAGATATTACAAAGGAAATTTAGCTGAGAGATTTGGGGGCCCTTATTGTTTTGGGGCCCCGTGTGGTGTTGTCACTATATTATCACTTTTCTTTTGTTAATGATTAATTTAATTTACCTCTACCCAGGACGTTTTAGTAATTTAAGATCTTTCCAGTTAAAATTTTAAATAAGCACTATGTAATTTCTTACTTTTGGGGGGCTGTTAATTATTCATTTTGTTTGGCAGTGTAAAGTGTCCCCTCTTTTGTTTACCTTTTTTTTTTTGTGATTAAATTTTCTCTTCACTAGCCGTTTTTTTTTTTTTTTTTTTTTTTTTAGCCTTCAGGGTGGTTAAAATTAATATTTACTTTTAATTGCCGTTCTGTGGGTAATCAGGAGTTTAAAATATAGTGGCTGTACTTCATACCTCCCTTTTCATTAAAGTTGTTTTGATGGGATTTTTTTAAAATTAATTTTCGTAACTTCCTGTAATCCCGCTTTTTCTTTATTTTATTACTTTATATCTCCTGTTAGGCGTCTCCCTGTAAATTTTCAATAATTTTTCATCTTTTAAGTTTTGCCTGCGATTTCACGCTATTGCATCAGATCTCGGAGGTGACGCTAATCTTTCCTGCGCTTTTCTTCCAAAATTGTTCTAGAACCTTCTTTCCCCCCCCCCTCACAGGTCGGACTATCCCGGAATGACTTGAGGTGCACTCTCAGCTCTGATTGGCTGAGGGGGGTTGCTCCGGAGCGGTGATGGAGGCAAGCGCGCGACTTTTCATTCAGTTTCGCTGGTACGCTTCAAGATGTTAGTTGGCTAGTTGAGTGCCAGATCTTCCCCCTTTTTTTGGCCATTCCAAAATGGCGACGCTAAGAAAGTGCTAACGGCGACGCTAAGTTAGCTCAGGAGGAGAGCGCTTGGAGTGCAACATGATCGACGCGAATTAACTCCACTCCTTTATTTAAAATGTTTGCTTAGGCACGGCCTCATCCTTTAGACATCAGCACTCGCGGGATAGGCATGACAAGATAATGCTGCCCTTTCACCGCCATCCTGGCGCGGGATCTCGAGGCAATAAGGGAACTTCGGCGTGAGGATCTGGCATCTTGCTGCTGTCAGCACGTCATTTAAGGGCAGCCTGCAGATGCCATTCGAGACCCCGTGCGATTCATGAAGGATGTTGCTCCAACGTCTGGTGAGAGAAATTTTTCCATTTTTGCTATCTTTGTGAGAGAGGCCCTACCAACATCGGAGGGACATTTTCGGTCACCGGGCTCGTGGATCGACGTAGTAAGCTCATCCAAGGCCAAGAAATCTTGTTTAGCTGCAGATCATTAAGCCCTTGGGACGCGTGTCGTGTAACACCTTTTTATTCTTTTTTTATTTTTGCATTTACCTTTCTTATACCCTTTTAATATGTCAACCCCCCCTTTTTTTTAATGCATTGCTAAGTCCGTCGATCATGTCATATAAAAAAAAAAAATTACTTAAATGGGATTGAGATTATGTGTCAAGCGTACTACTATAATTTGCATATAATATGTATGATGATTTATTTACCTTTTGGCAACGACTATCTATTCAATAGCTTTGGATTTGATGTGAAAGTTTAATTTTACCTTAACGACCTAATTGTTAAAATTTGGTTTGCAACCATGGGTACCCAGGGGTTATAATTTGATATTGATTATTTTTTTTTTTAAATGTATGTGTATGAATTGCTTGTCCTGTTTAATTGAACAGTGCCGGATTTAGTGGTAATTTGACCAAAACATATGCAATTAATTTAAAACCTGCTTTGTGACCTAATTTGAATGCTGCCTAACTAAGAGTAAAATTTATTTTGTCATTACTGTAAAATGGGAAAATGCTGTTGAGTCATTCTTAATGTTTAGTGTGGATCATGGTACTGCATTATGTGTTTAAAAATTTTTATCTATGTTTAATATGTTAATTGGTTAAATAAAATATGTTTCAATCCCATCTTTTAGCTCTCTTTGCTTTGTCAACACATACACAAGGGCGGTAAGCAAAATCCTGGATTATTCATTCTTAAACACAACGCATTCTAACTATTGCTTTTTTCGGTGAAAATTTAGTTGTGGTGTTCCAAATTGGAACTACACCACACCCGTATGCTCGTGTGATAATCAGGCTCTGCCTTTACCTGCTCTGAAATCTTTAAATCTTTCCCAGCTGATCTTTTTTTTTATGGGGGGGGGGGGCACATTTTTCCAGTTCCCTCCACATAGGAAAATACCTAGGACCGGCCCTGGGTATCATTATATACAGTTTGGGCTCAGGATGATTCTAATAGACAATAGAAAGCAAAAAGTTCACACAACTCGAAAGTAGATGTTACATATATTATAGGCAATAAAAAAGATTGCATTTAACTAAAAAAGCAGAATAAAAGTAAGCAAATAGTGGATTTTGTATCTATTATTATAGTTTTGCAGTTTTCTCAATATATATTTTTTTAGATGAGCATATTCTTGCTTATGATATACTGATTAAGCTTTTTTTAAATTATTTTTAGAACTTTCTCGACCAAATGTTCCAAATCCTACAGACCATAATGCTGAAAAGTTGAAGAAAACAGAAAAAGACATAAAATAGATCAGTTATGTGGAAAAATATTATGAAGTACAGTAACTTAACATTGAGAGATACTGCAGCAAAATGTGCATCATGCTATAACAGCTATTTTATTAACTTTAATTTGTAATATAACATTTTAAAAATGTTTTCTTATGGTAATGTTTTTACTGCATTAATGAAAATGTGGTTTAAAAAAAGCATAGTCATTAATTCATATTCATTTGATATTTTAAATGTTTCTCTGAGTAAATTAGATATATGTGTGTTAAAGTTGAAATAAATTTTTAAAGTGTGCAATTGGTATTGTGACTTCCTTTTTCCTTTAAATAGAATTTACTAAAATATTTTTGATAGTCTACTTCAGTATTCTCTAAAATTACAGAAGCATATTCATAATTTATATTTTAATATCTCATAACTTAAACAATTCTCCTGTATTACCTATAGCTTGTGAGTTAGCATCAGAATGTCTTGCAATTCAAATTTTCATAATGCCTAGTCAGTTTTTGTTATACAATAAGTACTTTTTAATAAAAATAAATAAAGATTTCACAGTAAAATGTATAACATGTATTATAACATCTATTTCATTGATTTCAATTTAACATTTAAAAAGTATTTTCTCATGTAGTTTAAAGTATGGCTTAAAGAAAACATAGATATTGATTCATATTCATTTCATATTTTAAGTATGTTTCTCTGACAAGGTTTGATATTGTGTGTAAACGTTTCAATAAATTTATAAAGTTTGTTTTTGATATTGTAAATTATGTTTTTTCTTGAATTTACCTAAGTTTTGCTCTACTTCAGTTTCCTCTAAAGAAGCTTATTCATAACTTAAAAATTTAGCACCTAACTTTTTTCAGCACATTCTCAAATTTATGTTGATGCCAGAAGGGATAAATAAAGGTTCTAGCTGGATAAGTATTATGATTTGGCCCCCAATGGCAACCTGAAATGAAACTTGCATATTAATATCGACTTGAGGTACCAATGCAAATCATATGTGTTTTGCCACAGCATTCCACTTTATTCTTGAGATATGGAAAATAATAAGCGTGCATATGATTATCTTTGAAAGTGATTTATCTCGTAAACTAATTGAGCTAGAAATATGAAACCAGCGCAAGGTTTTAGGAAACTTAAAGTGTATATATTATATTTGATTAGAAATAGTAAGAAGGACTTGCCTAAAATTGTTAAAATATTAAAACTACACAGATAAAATCCTTCGGTAGCAGCTTCAGCCATCGCCGTTTGCTTGCACTGATCTCTTCCTCAACGCTTCGCCACATCCCGGATCGATCTGCGCATGTGCCATATCATTAACTGTGCTATATCTGTAGTTAAGATCTGAAGTGCCTCCATTTTAAGTGCGTAATTGATATTTTTATAGTCAGCTAGTTTTTTTGATTTCATTAAAATTAATTTCAATGGGTTGTTCTTGGGCTATTTTAGAGAGAGCGGTTCTGGATTTATTGAATTTAATATCATTAAAGTGTTCCTTTTTCTTTCTTTGATTTTCCTTTTAGTCATTCCCATATAACACCCAGATTTATTTGAATTATTGAAAGTAAAATTTATTTTATAGATTCCGGCTGTTTCATTTTTATCTATTGGGTCTTTATCACTGCGTATTCGTTTGAAGATATTTTGATTAGGCTTTATAGGAATTTTGATATTTTTCTTAGCGGCCTCATTGGTTATTTTAATAGCAGCTCCCCTGCAGTAGGGTATAGATTTAGTAAACTGCGGTTTCTCTTTTTGATGGCTGCTAATGTGTTCAAGTTTTTTAATTCTATTTTTAACCTCTTTAAAAATAGAATTTTTAAAAAATGCCCAGATCGATCCAGGATGGGGCGAAGCGTTGAGGAAGAGATCAGCGTTTGAAGTTGATCTCTTGCAACGTTTGATTTTATCGTTTGAAGGCTTCTGGAAAATCAAATGTTGCAGATTTATTAAAAGCCTTTATCTCCAGAAAAAGGAGGTGGGCTGATAAGGGCCATTTTCGGCCCATCGTACACTTGAAAAAAATGAATTTATTTGTACACTTAAAGACGCTATTTTTTTATTATATAAAATTTACAGCATAAATAATAAAGCATGCTTACGAAATTATTGCCAAGAAAGAGTGTTTAGCAATTTTTTTTTTTTTTTTTTTTTTTTTACGAAGTGTATCATGAACCATGTTAACTTTGACACTCAGTTATTCTACTCATTATTGTTAGGAAAAGTAACTGTAAACCTTACCTTAAAGGTTCCATGACATGTGGTTTTGCTTTTCTTTATTATAACTGAATGCTGTATAACTTAACTTTAAATATTTGCCTTAAAATCTAACGGCACAGATAGCTTATTTTTCTTAATTAAAGTTCGTACTTCACTATTCTAATATCAACGCTTCAAACAAGCACCTAATTGCTGCAAAACGTTTTGCATAATGTGTTTCTGTTTTTGGCTGCTAGAGGCGCTGTACTCCCAGCGACTTGCCGCGGAGCTATTTTCTCCTTTTTCTTTTCACGTCACAGGTCCGCAGTCATTAGTGACGTCGTTGCCTGGCCGACAGATTATTTTTTGTATAAAAGTTCGCCATTCGCCACGATCGAGAGGAGAAAGGAGAGGCGAAAAGGGTGATACGACAAGATGTGTGTAGAAGGACGCTCGTGGCCAGCCGTGTGAGATGCTCTGAGCTGAGTCAAGCAATTAACTTGAGCCTTCCCGCCGCCGCTTCCAATAAAGCCTTTTGATTACGCCACTGCAAGTTTATCTCAAGACGATGCTGTTCGACCCGGTACCATAGGCTGGTTTGTTGTCCAGAACGTCCGACGACACATAGATGCTGTACTACATCAAATACTTGTTTTTTTCCTTTGTTCATCCCCACCTGTATACAAGCCTTCATACCTCATTACTAAAATAAAAGAACTATCAAGGTAAACGATTTTGTGATCTTTTACCTGGCAAGCCCTCAATTCATTTCCTTACTAGCTTTCACTGCTTAAAATTTTGAAGTATAAAAACTCTGCTAAACACAGACAATTATAAGCTTGTATATGAGCATTTATTTGTTTTGGTTCAGTGTGCGTGTCTATCCAATACGTAATAACGTTCCACGCGAGAGTGGGAGTCGCGTTGCAGTTGAAACGTGTTGACATGTTTTTTTGCGCTCGAAAAGTATCTACATAGTAAAAGCATCAAAGTCGTGTGATTGTTGTAAAACTTGGCAAAAAACAAATAGTGATTTTTGTACCTGCTTGAACAAAAAAATTATAGCAATACTTTGAAAGTCTAAAAACTGTGACCTACAGATTGGTTCTAAGTTAAGTCCGTTTTATGGTTTTTGGCTTACTGGCGCCACAACTCAACCGAAGTCAAAAAACCAACTTTTGAGTATGCCCATGCACTACAAGATACTGCCGCTGAAGGATGGTCCGATAGCGATTCGGATGAAGCAAAGAAGGAAGAAGATCAATAAAAAATATATATATATTATTAAGTGTGAAAACTGATTATTTTCGATTATTAGTTAATAAATGTACATAATGCTTAGATAATTAATTTATTTATACCCCGAATTTCAGTTTTTATTTAGTGATGTAACGAATATTCTGCCTATTTGGGTGTTTTGCCGAATATTCGGTAAGCCGAATATTCAGTTGGCCGAATACTGAACAGGTATTCGGCCGAATATTGCTTCATATTCGGCTGAATAATTTCAGAAAAAAGAGAGAAAAATATTTTTTTTAATGCATTTACAAATAATACTGCTTAGTTATACTTCAATGAGTTAATCTCATATAATAAAATATCCTAATTCATTGAATTTTAAACTGAATGAAACAATCTAATGCAATAATAATATTACAGAAATGCAGATTTTTCTACTTATTGACACTACTTGAATTGATTTTTTAATTTCTTTATTGGGTAGGAGTAGAAGGAATTTTTTCAGATTCTTAATTACAAATGTAATTTTGAAAAGCTGCTAAATACGCTTTGCTCTGAGTCTGTAAAACCCAAAACAGGATGTGATTATGTATAGTTACCAGATTAATGACATTTACCATAGCATATTTATTAAATTATGAATACATATATAATATTATTATATATTAGTATTAGTTATTAGTGTTTAACATTGTAAAATATATTTTATTATGACCATGCCATTTTTTCTCTCACCCCCTTTATTGAAAATTGTCCGAAAAATATGTTCAAAAATGCGACATAATTTTACATATATTTAAATACTATTAGTTCAAGACAGCTTTAATCTATTGTTACAATATTTCATAAGCTGTAGACTATGCTTTGCATGTATCTTTCTATAAATAGGTTACAATCATAAAAATTTCAACAGCCTAAGAAAATTGTTGAGTACTGAATTGTTTATTTTTGTTATTTTGCAATGTCTTATCCTCCTGAATTCTATATCCCTCAATAAACAAATGACATAGTCAATTAGTATCGTTTTAATATCACAATTATGAAACTAAAAATTTAGGGGGGTCTCGCCCTGATGAGGCTCGAACAGCTGAGTTATTTTTTTAGTTTTACAGATAATATACTGTTTGTTTTTAAGTACCTACATATAATATAAAATGAATTTTAATTAATCTTTACCCAGACTGCACAGCAAACTTGCAGCAAGCTTGATTTATCAAGCCAATAAACTTGAAAATTTCAAGCATGTAAGCTTAATGCAAGCTTGAATCAAGTGTTCTAGTTTACACTTGCCCAGCTTGCATTAAGCTTGACATATCAAGCTTGGCATAGCAAGCTTAATTTCAAGCTTAAAAAATTTTCCTAAAAAACTTTTTCTAAATACACGGGGCGCCCGTCGGCGAACGTGCCCCACATACTTTATTTTTCCACGCATTTTCTCCTCTATGCTGAAATTTTAAGTTATTTTAATCTGTTTCCATCAAACGTCTGCGGCTGGGTTCGATCTCGGGAACTATGGGCTGGGAGGCCAGCGTGTTATCCGTTCCGCCAATAAGCCTCGCGCTCCTATGACTAAAGTTTGAAGTGACTGGTATGTTTTCTGGCCAGATCGATACATATGGGCGATGCCGGTAAGTTTCTTTTATTTTTCCATGGGATGAATCAAAATTTAAATAATGTTATGTGTGATTTATAGACTCTACTAATAGGGAAATAAGCATAAACTTAAAAGCAGGACATGTTTTAAAACTTTCAATATCGCAACACTCATGTTGAGCAATACCGCTGGCCAAAATAGAGACAAACGACTGATTTTGAAATCAATTTCGTAGTATAAATGTATTTTATTTTGAAGAATTTCCATATTTGGAAATATAGAATCTTTTTTTTTTTAATTCTATGGTGAACCACCCATAAAGTGAAGTATATTAACTAACTAAATTGTGTTAATTATATTAAAATTTATTTTTAGGGCTAATTAATTAGTTAATGGAATTACTAATGTTATTTAGATGTAAATAAAACTACAACTCCCCTCGTGTTACACTTCAGAGGGGCTTATCCCATTCATTCCTTCCCCTTGCGTGTTCTAAAATATCCAGGTTTTGTGCGATAATAAAATAACAACTTTTACGAACTGTTCTTTATTTAATACTAGCTGCGTACCCGTTCTCCGCACGGTAGGGAACGAAACTTTTTCTTACATATATAATTTGAATTGATTCCAGTGATTTGGAATCTCAAAATAAGCAAAATGATTTGACTCTTGGCATAAAGTTTCTCATTCGTTATTCGTAAAGTTAGTATAAGTACTGACCTGAGACCATTGTTAATATTATGACAAAAACTATGTCGGTGTCATTGCCGATCAGAAAAAGAAAAGCGTGACGGTTTGCAGCGAAAATTCCTAACTTTCAAAATGTCTCATTTCTACATCATACTCTTTTTTAGATTTAAGTTATACCACCTTAGATACTACATGATGTGGCGAACCGTTTTATTTTATAGTTAAATAGTTGTGTACCCGCTCTTCGCAAGGCAAGAAGAGAACATTTTCCCAAAATGTGATCATGACTACTTGTGACAAAACAGAATCTCCAAGAAAAAAAAGTTCAGTTACAGTCTTTTCTGTTGAAACTACCGCGGGATATATTAACGTGACGTAGAATTACTTAATGCTTAGTTACCTGTGATGTAAGATGGTTATTGTAAAAGGAATAGAACACTTAGTTTCACGAAATATTTATTAATGCAGTATATTGTGCTTTGATCAATATTGCCCAAGCATATCTACTAACTATTACTTATACTATCTTTTATTGATACCAATACAATATATTTTCGTTTTCCAGTCGTTAATACTTAATTTAAAGAAACGGCTTGGATATTTGCCACGAATGTAGTCTTTCATTCTTTGGTGACTTTTGCAATTTACGCATTAGTATAAACGATAATCATTTCACTTTATGGTTGCCACTAAAACAGCTCTCCATACATTTGTATGCTTAATTATTGTCAGATTGGCCTATTTAGCACCAGGGCCCTATTATCTCACTGGCAAATCGGGACTTTGCCCAGTGCCTCCGGCTCGAAATGGCCCCCAATTTCAAATGTTGTTCTGAGATATTCTTTTTTATAAGCATATTTTATGAAAAATAAAACAAATTTCATAGATGGAGGCCCCAAAATTCATCAATGCGCGGGGTCCCTGTTTGCCATAATCAGGCCCTGTTTAGCACCGCAAAATATTTCTTGCGATTCGAAAACGTGTCCCGTTTAAAATCTCAATTGAAAATAATGCTGGATAATTCACTGGTGAAGAAACAGCATTCAATTCTTTTTCTGGCAACGTAAAATAAAATATGGAATTATTTCATGCAAGGTGTATGTTTTGCTTGCGAGTCCGTTATTCTGATTGAGTTTCGAAAGGGGTTTTAAACTCGTGACGTCAAAGTGACTCGTGACGTCATTTCACATGTGAAAACTCTGTTATTTTAAAGTAATTTTATTTATTTTTTTCAGCTGGCAATTTTAATCATTGTTACTGTTTCCAAGACAACCAAACCGCAAGATATAATACCGAAATTCTTAAGCATATAAGCAGCTGCGATTGAAATGAAAATCCTTCTTTACTTAAAAATTTGTAAAAATTCTCCTAATTTATATTTTTCCTCCGTTCTTCTTTTAAAAGTGGGCGATTTGTGTGCTCCGTCTTTTGCCGAAATATAAAAAAGTTATGACAGATAGAATTCAAGATGCAGCAGTTTTAAAAATATTTTACGAAAGTCAGCGTCAAATTTAATTTTATTTGAAAAATTCCCAAAAATCTGCAAATTACGTTACACATTCCGAACGAACAGTTTTTAAAAGAAAATTTTCTCCTCTATACGATGATGTAAATATAGTTTTCTTGCGAGTGTAATTACCGGCGTTATTATGTATTACGCAAGAAAAATCGCTAAAAATCGGACAAAACATAAAATAAAACATTTTCTAATTCGAATTTCGAAAAAATCGCTTCGAGGTGTGTCGAGACCCGTCTTGGAGAATTTCCGTACAAAATTTGGTAGGTCTACGATCACCCGTTTCGGAGCTACGCGAGATACAGACAGACAGACAAACGGACAGTTTACACTCTGTTTTATTTATATAGATGAGCAATTTGAAAAACGTCCATTCTTTTTCACAGATGGCGCCATCACTGCACGCTTTCGAAAGGCAAATGATTTTTGATAGCTTGCAGCAAGCTTAAATTGAATTGAACTGTCAAGCTTGTATTAATACGTCAAATTCAACGAAATGTCAAGCTTGATTTAAGCTTATGTGCTGTCTGGGTATTTAGTATTTAATTACAAAATTGAAAAGCAATATTTTATTTACAGTTAAAATAAAAATTTAAAAGATGTAATATTCGGCCTAAACTATGAGCCGAATATTCGGTATTCGGCTAAATCGCTATTCGTTACATCTCTATTTTTATTTGAAATAACTGTTTTCTTCTTTGTTATGGAGTACACTCTTCTTAAATATATATGTCACATCAATTGGCTGATGGGCAAAAAAAATGGCCCTTATCAGCTCACCTCCTTTGAAATGTATAGTACATGGTTGTTTGATTAAATATTGGGATAAGGAGGTTGTTTGATAAGATATTGGGAAAAGGAGGTGTTTATTGCTGTTGTATCTCAAAAACTAAAATTTTATGTTTTTTATATTTACTTTTGAACCCTTTTCACGAAAGACCTTTTTATAATTTGAAATATACCTAAGTTTCAATACAGCTATTAAAAAAAAAAAAAAATGATGTCATATACACAGCCATGTTGTATTTGTAAACAATTTTTTTTCAGTCTTTCTTAATTATATTAAGTACTTTATAAGAATATTCTTTTCATAATGAATAGTTGTTTAAACTTATAACAAATGCAAAAATAACATTTAAAGTACCTGGAGATGGTTTTAAGAACTTCATGTCACTGCAAACAACTTTGCTGACTTAGCACTGTCAGCCATGTTGTTGATGCCATGATGACAGATCTGGTTCAGTTAGACAAAATCAAGTTAACTTGTCAGTTGGTTGTTCTGAAATAAAGCTCTGTTTATCCTGCCAGGAAATGTTAAACTTTTTTCTTTAAGTGTCTGTTATGATGACATCTTGTTTTGAATGTTGATGATATGCAAATTCTTGTCCTGTTGTACATGTATATAAGCTGGATCTGTATCAGCTGGTTTGGCAAAGTAGAGCATCATGTTTTGGTTGGTTGGTTGGTTGGTGTGTGATTATGGCAACGCTACACTAGGGCGATCTGCCAAGGGGGGTGTGCCTTGGTAGGAGAACTTTCTAAGGGGTTCTAACGCATATTCACGTTACATCTGGAGAAAACCTACCGAAACTCCAGACCGTTAGATCGACAGCCGCGTGATGGGACCCAAACCCGGGACCTTCACACTTCGGCCATCTACCATTTTCAGTGGTATAACCACTGTGCCATGGTGAGGCACAGAACATCATGTTTTTATCCCCCCTAAAAGGTAATGCTATAATCCCTCTCCAGCCTTTTTTTTTTAACTATTAAAGTAGTTTTGTAGCAGAATTAAAATACAGTGAAACCTCTCCGAGCAGCCACCCCTCTAAATGGCCAATTTTTTTTCGGCTCATAAACCTAATGTCAAAATAACCTCTATCAGCGGCTACATAAACCCCTCTAAACAGCCATCGAGTGGGACCGCTCATTTCATTTTTTGGGAAATTCTACTCGCTCCATGCTTTAATTTTGAGCGGAAAAAAATCAAGGTCAGGTTTTTGGTGAAATGCAAGACCCAGGAATAACTTGCGAAGTCCACTGGAGCAAAAATGCCATTCATGTCCATGTTCACGCCAGTTTCATTTTATTAGTTGGTCAGTGATCAGAGTTGCAAATTGGAAAGAAAGATGGCTGAATTATTTAACTGTGAAAAAAAGCAAAGTCATTAAAGAAAAGGATTTGATTTTGAAAGAATACGAAGACTTCAAATTTTGTGATGTTAAATGTATGAGATCTGCTTTTTAAAGTAAAAAACGAACTTTAAAAAATGTTTGTTTCAGAGATAAGTAAAAACTCAAAGCAGGCACAAATTGTATCCTTTTTTTCAAAAAATGTAAGAAAGCATTAAAATACTAGTTTCTCTTTAGTAAGTTTTAAATATCATTTTAAATAAGGAATATGTGTCTGACTTGTTTATATTGTTTATACTATGCATTATAGCAGTTATCTTATAATAGTAAATAAAATCTTTGAGCGGCCAAATATTCCCGGTAAGGTGGGGTGGCCATTCAGAGTATGTGTCCCTGTATTAGATATGGAAGTTTATTTTTGAGCTAAATGTTTTTAATGCTAAATTTTAATACTTGTTAGTTGTAATTATTTTTACTAATCTCTTAATTCTGAATTGTTAAATTTGTTGAAATCATAACATAGTTAAATTTGTTACTTTTTAAAAAGAAAATTTATGAAATAAAATTAACTTAGGATTTAAATAGGAGCGCCCTGACATAGTAAGCAATGTAAGCATCGCATTGGGGCACCATTTCAAACTCAAAAGCTTGAAAAAAGTATAAAAGGGGTTGCCATTTTTAAGTCTGCAGGGGGGGGCACATTACCCCCAGTTAACCCGCTTCCAGGGCCGCACCTGGATTTAAAACTTCGGTTTCATTTTTTGTCTCTACTGTTCAGTGCACACATGTTGAGATACATTTTAGATTCTGTTTAGGATTCAAACCACCAAGACCAGGTTTTTGTCCTCTCTTAGCCAACAAGGTTTGCCATTGTGAGAGGAGATGAGACAAGACAGCCCTGTGTCTTATCTTATGTCCATCCCTAGTTCCCACCTCCCACTCCACCCAAAATTGTTCTACAGCAAAGCTGTAGCCAATTTGGTCATGTTCTTCTTTTAGAGAGGAGAAAAAGATTTCCTAATGTGGACCTAAAATTATGCATTTTCAGGCATAATTTCCACTGTGCAAAAAATTCAAGTACATTTCCTGGATGCTGGACATCCTGATCCCACTGATCCCCATCATGAGATGTGATCAAGATACGTACTACTAGAGAGCGCAGATTTGTTGCGTGGATTATGTGTAGTCAATAGTAAGCAGCCAGAGAATGAAAAATAAATGGTAGTATCAAGAAATGAAGCATAAAAATCGACTTTGAAGCAAACAAAAGACTGATGACAAATATGGTGCAGATAAAGAAAATTTACTATTATTGTAGCAACAGAAACTGATTGTTACAATTTGGCACAGATGAGAAAAATAAAATTTATTTGTAGCAGAACTTTTTTTATCAGTCTGCAAGATAGTAGTCTTCCAATCAGAAAAGGATAAGGATGAAGTTTCTCACAACTCCATATATAATAAAAATCTACAAAAGATTTTTTTTTATTATTATTAATCAGTGTACTGCAATTAGATTTTTTAAGAGACATTGCAGAGGCAAATCGGGCAGGTAGTTCCCATCACCATCTCAGAATTTCATGATTTTCTTTTATTGTGTTGCCTTACCCAAGGAAAGTACAAATCTGAAATATTTTTGATTTGCTTCTTTTAGTTTTGGAGTTATGGGGGTCAAAGTACCCCAGAAGAGCAACGTTGAATTAATTTAGGACCATTTTTGCCACATTATTGTCTCGACTGTGACTGGCTCAGAGGTGCTTCAGAGAATTTTTTCATTTTATCCTATAATATACCTTGAATATTAACATCTCAAATTAAAAATTCATTCGAAAATTGTCAGGGTCCCAAATTAGGGCCCCCCCAAAATACCCGCAATTTCATAAAAAAATACAGATTTAAGAATGCTTTAAATCTTGGCTCTGACGTGATACAGAAAAAAATTTTGTACTGTGTAGTTATATATCTTCATATCAAGTGAATCCAATGTTAAAAAGTTTTGAAGGCCCCCAGGAACCCACAGTACGGGGCCTCAAAACAGGGTCCTTAGTGCTAATTTACGGAATTTCGAAGCATTGGCGCAGCTGAAGCTGACTTCCCAAAGGAAAACTATTGACATGGAGATGTAGTATAAACATAGTAGTTTGATATTATGAAAAAACATTTCTTGAAGGTACAACTGTTTCCAAGAAAAATCCCAAAAAGTACCTCCCTATTTGAAACATTCCACTGGCACGCATGGGGGCATTTCGGCGTTACTTTTAGAAGTTTAATCGACAGTGACAACATTGAAAATTAACTTATTCTTCATATATCTCAAATATATCCTCCATATATCACAAATAGTTCTTTTACAGGGGCACTCAGAAGAATTACATTATGCTGTATGGGGATCTCTGCAACTAGTGAACTGATTCGAATTTTTTTTTCACTGATAGAAAGCTACACTATTCCTGAGTATTATAAGCTACATTTCAGCATGTAGCATAACTAGCTCCTTCACAGGGACGCTCAAAAGAATTCCAGCACATGATGCTATATGGACATATCTGTAACTACTGAACCGATTCTAAAGATCTTTTCACTGAAAGCTACACTATTCCTGAGTAACATAGCCTAAAATTCATGCATGTAGCATAATTTACAGGAACACTCAAAATGATTCGTAAACAAATTTCGTAACTGCAGGGATGTTAACTCCAACACTCGATTTGGGAGCACCCCGGGAGCAGAAAAAATTTCATTTGGGAGCACCTCGGGAGCACAAAAATTCCATTTGGGAGCAGAAAAATTCTATTTGGGAGCAGAAAAATTCCATTTGGGAGCACCTCGGGAGCACAAAAAAAATAGTTTCCGAGAAGAAAACTAAGATTCGAGATCAGAATTAACATGATTTTGGAGCATAAAATTGAAGATTTAGGAACACAATAAATGCATACAAGAAAAGCAAAGTTTGCAAGCAAACACCATTTGCTAAAAGCAAAACACTATTTGAAAGCACTTTAGGAAAGCTCTGGAAAAAAAAAGGGTGTATACAGGCTATGCTATCAGCAACTTGGTAAAAACAATACATGGATTTACATGGACGGAAGGAATTCTTTTTTTTGTGTGTGTGTGAAACTGCTCTTTTTAATGGTTTTCATATAAATGCTAAATGGAAAGAGAGTGGGAGGGAAGTATTTCTTATATGCAATGATACTTTTAATGCCTGTTTGAAGGTTGAAAAATACTAATATTTGAATGATAGAATTAACATTTCTGCCGTTTATATCATTCTAGAATTATGTATTCAAAATTTAGTCTATTTTAAAATAAAGATTTTAATTACGGATCTATAAATGAAATTCGTAACACATTCTGAAAAATTTGCGGACGCACTTTGGCTGAACACGGGCCCAGGGGCGTCGCCCCGTCTGCCCCCCCACCCCCGTCTGCCCCCTCTCGTAGAGCCTGCACACACACAAAGAGAAAAACAGTGGTGTAGTTTTAAGAAGAAAGGTTTAGGAACACTCGCAACTGAAGACTCAAAAATCATGCGTCCATGATGAAAAGTGAAGAACGCTTACTTCTGCTGACATAAGCTCGAATGAAAAAGTAGTGAGACGGCATCTCCCCGCTCATGATCTTCACGGGCCGAAAATGTCTAGCCCGGCCCGGCATTTAATCAAAATAAAAAATTCAGACCCGGTCCAGCTCGTATATTAATCATGATTTAAGGAAGGGGGGGGGAATCACAAGCCAATCGTTTCGTCTTGTCCAAATTTTAGGAGAGCAAAACTTTCCGGAAAGGCTCGATTTTGCAAGCGCAGAGGACCGTCTTGAAGAGTATACGCTTGTTCCGGTCCATTCTAGAAAATGCTGAGGTCAGCCCGTGTCTTGAATGAATCGTGCTGCAAAAGCCTGGGCCCGCACAGATCTCTACCCCCCGCGACTACACCACTGGCAGCGCATTTCCGGATTATTTTGAAATGAAATATTCTATTAATTCAGACAGCCTAGATTCTGATTTCTAAACCGGTCATGCTTCCAATTTTCATTCTTGCTACGGGCCGGGTCATAAACCGTGATTTTTTAGGGGCTGGGACGTCACCGTAATATACTGTTTTCTTTACGGACCGGTCTGGTTTAGATCAGGGCGGCCCTGCGGTATATGACACCCACTCCACCCTGCAAACGTAGAAAAAGACGTCCCTTTTACTTTTTTCAAAATTGCTTTTACGATTTTAAGTTGGAAATCGTGCCCCTTCATAAACAAAAAACGGTGCCCTTTGCGATGATTACTTGTTTGCGTATCTGGCCGGCCCTGATTGAGGTGACTAACAAAGTCCGACTGGTCCGATCCGGGGCGGGTAGAATGGCTTCGGAATGCAGCTTTCGTACGCAGTTTGAATCTTTCTTTACTGCTAACTAGCTTTCCATACGAGCTTTAAAAGATAAATGAGCGTGGCAAAAATTTAACAAAGAGTCAAAATGACGTATTCGGCGCAAAAATCAGCGAAAAGCACAGTTCGGCGCAATATTTGTGTTTCGGCGCACCCTAAAAGAGTCAAAATGACGTATTCGGCGCAGACCGGCGCAAGAATTTGTGTTTCGGCGCAATCGGCGCAGAATTAACATCCCTGTAACTGTCTCCATTCGCCACTCAAATTACTTCAAATTTTATTCAACTCCATTAAAATTTTTGAACAGTGATTCTAAAGATCTTTTCACTGATAGCTACACTATTTCTGAGTAAAATAGGCTAAAATTCATGCATGTAATATAATTTACAGGAACACTCAAAATAAATCTTCATATAAAGTGAATCCAATGTTAAAAATTTTTGAAGGCCCCCAGGGCCCCGCGGTATATTTTTTGAAAGCATCACCGTTTTCAAGAAAAATTTAACACAGTAATAAAAAAATATATATATCTTTTCATAATATGAAACTACTATGTTGAAACTACAACTCCATGCTAACAGTTCGCATGTGCGAAGTCAGAGCCAGCTGTACCTATGCTTCGAAATTGCATAAATTAGCGCTAAAAACCATGTTTGGGGACCCGTATCGAGGGGGCCCAGGAATTTTTATTTTTTCTGTATCACGCCAGAGCCAAGATTTAAAGTATTCTTTAAAGCTGTATTTTTTAATGAAATTGGGGATATTTTGGAGGGGGGTGGCTTATTTGGGGGCTCTGCCTATTTTCAAATGAATTTCCAGTTTTAGATGTTAATATTCAAGGCATATTATCACATTAAAAAAAAATTCTCTGAAGCATCTCGGAGCAAATCACAGTAAAATGGCAAAAGTGGCCCTAAATTCGTCACTCCTCTGGGATACTTTGACCCTCCATAACTCCAAAACTAAAAGAGCTAAATCAAAAATATTTCAGATATGTTCTTTCCTTGGGTAAGGCAACAAAAAACATGAGATGGTGATTGAAACTTTCTTCTTTTTTTTTTTTTTTTTTTTTAAACCTGATTTGCTCTTGCGATGCCTCTTAAAATGACTGGAAGGTACAGCCCGCAAAGCTGGGGGCTTTCAAAAATATTTAACATTGGATTCACTTTATATGAAGATATATAACTGCACTGTTCAAAAATTTGAATGGAGTTTAATAAAATTTGAATAAATTTGAGTGGCGAATGGAGACAGTTACGACAATGTTTACGAATCATTTTGAGTGTTCCTGTAAATTATGCTACATGCATGAATTTTAGGCTATGCTACTCAGGAAGTGTAGCTTTCAGTGAAAAGATCTTTAGAATCGGTTCAGTAGTTACAGAGATCCCCATTCAGCGTAATATAATTCTTATGAGTGCCCCTGTAAAATAACTATTTGTGATATATATGGAGGATACATTTGAGATACACTCATGTCCATAAATTAAGGATAATGAAGTTCAGGCAAAGAAAGAGAAAGAAGCAAAACAAATTTGACTTATTTGTAAAGTCTATTTATTAAACAAAAAGTAAAGAGCAAAAAAGATGCTATATGTTTGACTTAATTAATAAAAATTGCAAGTTTTACTCCCTTGACCAAATTTCAAAAAAGAACCTATTTACAAAAAACAGTATAACATGGTTAGTAGGATGGTTAATACGGAGTATGTCTCCCGGACGATGCAATACAGGCCTGACAACGCCTAGGCATGCTGAGTATCAAATGATCAATCTCATCTTGGGGAATATTACACCACTCATCAAGCAATGCACTCCGAAGTTCCGGTAGACAGGTGGGAGGGGGTTGACGGGCTGCAATTCGTCGGCCAAGCATATCCCACACATGCTCTATTGGATTCAAGTCCGGTGAGTATTCTGGCCAATGCATACGGGTGATATCCTCCGATTGAAGACATTCGTCTACAATGTTTGCACGGTGAGGACGGGCGTTGTCATCCATAAACACAAATTCAGCACCCATGGCGCCCCAAAACAAGCGTACATGTTGTTCCAGAATGACATCCCGATTGATGTGGCCTGTCATCGTTACACTCTGAAAATGCAGGTCAGTTCTGGAACCAAGAATAATTCCTCCCCAAACGAGCCATCCTGCACCACCGTAACGGTGTCTTTCAATGGTGTTCTCTTAGTGGTAACGGGTACCTGGCGCTCTCCAGATGAATGTCCGGCGAGAATCAGACTCCAAACTAAACCTGGACTCGTCGGAAAACATCACACAAGACCACTGTTGCGGTGTCCACAATGCATGCTCTCTACTCCAGGTTAATCGCAGGCGACAGTGAGTTGCGGTAAGTGAAACACATCTGACAGGCCTACGAGCATATAGACCAATGTGCCCTAAGCATCTGTACACGGTCTGTCTTGAAAGTGTCGTACCGGTAGCTGAAGAGAGCTGACGAGACAGGTCTGATGCTGTACTCCGTCTGTTTCTTTTGGCAGTAACTGCCAAATAGCGGTCCTCATTCGGCGTTGTAACTCGGGGGCGATCTGTGCTGTAACGTCTACTCACATTACCATCATCTTGGAATCGTTGCCAAAGCCTGGAGATGACACTCTGGGCGATTCCAAGTTCCTCGGATACTTCCAGCTGGGTACGTCCACATTCCAGTCGTCCGATAATTCTGCCACGTAAACATCATCCAAATGCCTCCTTTGTGCCATAACTATGCGGTTTTTGCACTGAAAGGCTTTCACAGCGCTTGTGAACAATTTTACTTCTTTGCCACCATTCCTTATATACCCCTATCTTACACTCTCGTCATTGTGATGTACCATCCACGCCATCTGGTGGTTTCCTGTAATTTGCATATTCTTCTTCAAGATGTGTGTGATCATTCCACAGGTGAAATTTTTATTTTAGAGATCAATTTCTGTGTGATTCTGAATTATCCTTAATTTATGGACATGAGTGTATATGAAGAATAAGTTAATTTTCAATATTGCCACTGTCGATTAAACTGCTAAAAGTAACGCCGAAATGCCCCCATGCGTGCCAGTGGAATGTCCCAAATAGGAGGTACTTTTTGGGATTTTTCTTGGAAACAGTTGTACCTTCAAGAAATGTTTTTTCATATCAAACTACTATATTGATACTACATCTCCGTGTCAATAGTTCTCCTGTGGGAAGTCGGCTTCAGCTGTACCAATGCTTCGAAATTGCATAAATTAGCGCTAAGGACCCTGTTTGGGGCCCGTACCGGGGGACCCTGGGGCCTTCAAAAATTTTTAACATTGGATTCACTTGGTATGAAGATATATACAGGCATGAAAATCTTCCGCTTTTCGGCGGATTTCCGCTTTTTTTGTTTTTTTTTTTTGGAAGACCTCCGCTTTCCGAAAATGTTTTAAAACCTTTCCGCTTAAAAAAAAACAAAAAAAACAGTGATTACCGAACCTAAAGCAAAACGTAGCGGACATAGCAGAGTAACAAGAGGACGATAATGCGCGCCTGGGATGTACGTTTTCATTGCATCTCGCACTGCGCCTAGACTAAAGTCAGCTAGAGTGCAATGTTACTGATTTCCTGAGTTGGTAAATTCAAAACTTAGGTCAGAGGGGCAAATTCTTATTTTAGATCTTCGATGTTTCGAAAGGCATCTGATACATAATTATGTACTTGGCGAACTACTACACAACAATAATTATCTATCGAGACCTTTCGCCACTGGAAAACCGTTGTCGGTGAGCTATTGTTACTCGCGACGTGTTTTTATTGCTGTTTTGCACACTTGATGAATCTATAAATTTTTTTCACGGACACGTACCAGCTTAACTGATACTTCTATTGTGGATTATTGAAAAAATGGCAGATTTATCGAATATATTAGAAAACGTGGATTGAAAACGAAATGTTTGTGGTCATTTTCGGATTCAAAAATTTGCTTGGTTTTAGAAAAATCGTCGGCCGAACGAGAACTTCCAGACATGCTAAACTGGAATTTTTGTTTAAATAAAGCAAACTGACGGTCTACACGACAAATAAAACTTGTATAAAAGTGCAGCTTTTAGTAATGGTATTTAAAATATAAATCTTGTCGTATTCCTTTAGGTCTTCAACATGCAAAGGAAGTAAAATAATTTATGGTAGTTTAAATATACTTTTCTTAAATAAATTATTAATAATAGTTCCAATAAATAAATACTTCGATATTTATAGCTATTAAAACGTACACGTCTTAATTTTATGCTGAATAAAAGAATAATGCTTTTTTAAAATGTGAGTTAATGTTAAGAAATCCGTAAGAAAAAGAAAACCAAAATTTTCAGTTTTTTTTTTTTTTTTTTTTTTTAAACAGTTATGCGGATTTTACTAAAAATATGTACCGTAACTTCGTGAAAAGTTAACTAATGGTAAGACCTCGGACGGATTAAAGGGATTGGGTGGGGGGGAGCGAATACTCCTCCGCTACAGGAAAAAGAAATTCTATTTTACATCCATAAACTAGACAAATTTCAACTAACCGACCATAAAATTGCATTAATCCGTCCTTTGGCAAGACGTATCGCCTCCTTAAATAAATAAAAAGATTACTTTTATTAATCATTTATGAAAATGTACATAACCAAGCAAAAAAAAAAAAGAAAAGAAAAGATCATTACTAATTTTCATGGGTCAATCCACATAATACTTAATTTTAAACAACATTCAATTGATACTCCCTCTGGGTTAAAAGTTAAGGAAATATGAAATTTAAAAATGCTCTCTATTAAAAATTCGCGTTCGCAATTGGAAAAAGAAAGAAAGAAATTGAGGCGACTAGGCGACACAAGTCATGTTTTAACGTCTCAGCGGAATTCGCTCTCTTGCTTAGCCAGCTGGCTGAGTGAAGACAAAACAATAACAACCTTCTCGATGTTGACGCGGCGTCGGTACCTCGGTTTGTGAAGGCCCGTTTTCCCCCGTATTACATAAATTATTTTTTTTTTTTAAAGCACATTCAAAATTTGGTTCTTCTGCATATCGGACGGAAATATTTCTAAAATGGTTTCACGAAGCTTGTCCGCACCTGTAACTTCGTCGATGCTTTAAATGACATAATGGGGGGGAAAATAATTCAAATGCTCCCTGCATGCCGACTTCAAGTGCATCTATGTGCTTTATTTTCTACAGAAATAAATTTGTTAGCATCGGCTTCACTGGAGCTTGCGTGCTAACTACAGATCAAAAAGCAAGATCAATATACTAAATTTTTTTGCAAAAGAAATTTATTTCAGCCAGATAGTCCGTGTCCTGGAAAAAAATCCCTTTTTGACATGCATAGTCCGCGGACTATACTAGCGAAATTATGGTAACTAACTATCCCCGATCTCCGGGTTCCATATTTGCCAACTGAACTTCAATCTATTTGCAGCCTTTTGGTAAATGAATAATTTTAAAAACAAGATGTAAAACAGAGTTTTTAATACTCTATTGTTAAATTAAAATTTAAGGCATTTTAGTAACTCAACAGAAAAGTATTATTTTCCCCATAATATGTTTATTGATTTCTGAAACATTTTTACTTCAATTTTAAAATCAGGAAAATCGCTATTTCGTTTTATTCTCATGTGCAGGTTTTTCTTTGGTAATTATTTTTACAGTTAATTTTAAAAAGCATAATCTTGTGAGTTGGTATTTTGCAGCTAATATAGGAAGGATCAGAACATATGTCCCTGTCATAAGTTCCACTTCTGTGTGCTGATGTGCTGCAAGACTGCTAAGATTCTAAAATTTTACCTGAGAAAATATTTAGACATTTATTAAAGAATTATTCTTTTTCCAATAGAACAAGAAAACTTCACTTTTATTCTATCATTTGAATGCTTATTTTAGAAAATGCCAATGCCATATGAATAATTTTTCATTCCATTTCTGATCAAAATTAAAAAAAAAAAAAAAAAAAAAAAAAAAAAAGATAGGTCTTAAAATTTTTGAGAATCAATTTTTTATTTTATTTTCATATCAAAAGAATAATCTGAAATTTGGATGTGAGACTTATGATTTGTTTTGATCTAGGATTTTACGATATTGTTTAAGATAATTATTTTAAATAATTATAGCCTGTTTTCTTTTAATAAATATTGTATATCTAAAACTGATTATTAAACATTTACAGTGCATAATTATTTTCTTCAGGATCACAGTCAATTTGTTTGTGGTTGAAATTTAAATGGTAGAAATTGTTTAGTACACCATTTAGTTTAACAGTGGTTGAATTTAAGCTCACACATTATTCCCCAGTTCCATGTTTTTGCATTATCAACAGGCGCGTAGCCAGGAAAATTTTTCGGAGGGAGATATGAACTTATATGTGTATAAATAGATGGAATTTCATCACTAATCCAAACATTTCGGGGGGGGGATATATCCCGATATCCCCCCCCCTGGCTACGCCCCTGATTAGATTATCAACCTTGTTATATATGCCTGAAAATACGTGCACGTAAATTTTTCAATTTTTTGCTGGAAAATATGTCCACGTGTATTTCCTCTTTTTTGCTCTTCAGCTGTTTTCATGCCTGTATATAACTACACAGTACAAAATTTTTTTCTGTATCACGTCAGAGCCAAGATTTAAAGCATTCTTAAATCTGTATTTTTTTATGAAATTGCGGGTATTTTGGGGGGCCCTAATTTGGGCCCCTGACAATTTTCGAATGAATTTTTAATTTGAGATGTTAATATTCAAGGTACAGTAAAGGACCAATTATCCGGAATCAGTTTTACCAAACCCTTTCCGGATAACTGAATTTTCCGGTTTTCTGGAATCGACCGGTAGCGTCATCTATTGGCAGTTTTCATATTTAATTGATACAACCTACGTTATATCAGGAGCAATCTATAACAAAAACATAACATGGCAGATAAATGTACTTTAAAATTACATTTAAATTAAAAAAAAAAAACACTTACCTGTGTATTATTTAGTAGTTTCAATCATATAGCAATAAAAAAATGACAAAATTTTTCTGTATTAACATCTACTCCCCTTTTCCCCCGGGAAAAAAGATATGTAAAGATTACTTTAAAAAAATAATAATAATAACTGAATTAAGCAGAACTAATTTTTTTATTAAACATTTCATGTACTTTTAACTGTTTCAAATTAGTTTTCTACTTGCAGTTCCGATATTTAATTTATTTTATGATATAAATCATGATTACTTAACACTAAAACAATAAATTGGACTGTAAAACTTTAATCTAATCTGAAATTTACCCAAGCTAAGAATTTATATTGTGGACTACGAACTGAACTGTATCATTTGAATCATAATTTGCACGTGGTGCCGTTTATAATTAAGTAGAACTTCTCAAATCCGGAATCGCTGGGACTTTACCAATTCCGGATTATAGAAACTCTGTAATATCAACTATAAAAAGTGCTGCAAAAGCACCCTCATCTATACATATCAGTAGCATGTATAGTTTCCATTTGGGGGGAGGGGAGCGATCCGGTATTTTAATGATAGTTCAGTTAATATAAATGTTTTAAAATACATGTTTTATAATAATTGCTTTATATTTTCGGAGGGGGCGCGGCCCGCCTCTGCCCCCTTCTTAAATACGCTTCTAATGTGTATCGCTCCTATGTATATCGTTTAATACCGAACAAATACCCTTTTATAATTTATTATTACAGTAAAACATACAATTAATTGACAAGTTCAAGAAACGCTGATCACTCTTAAAATAAACCCAAATGCACCAAATATCAGAAAAAATAAAACATCACACAGCATTCAAAGCCTAAAACAAACAACTCTATGTCTGCTCATATGGTCATATTACGTAATCAACTTGCTTCCGGCGCAAGTGTTTATTTAACTCTCTTCCCCTTCTCTCCTTTACATTTTTCGCTCTTTCTTGTTAACAGCAAATGTTCTGGCCTGCTTTGGATTCTGCAAATGTATATGCGCTTTTGACGCAGGTAGGGATATGATCTTTTCATCTGCTTTTGCCTTGATAGATTCCTTTGTTTTGTTTTGGAAGTGATTGTCTGCTGGGCATGCCACCACTAAAAGACTTTTTTTTTATAATTATGCTTTTCTTTAAATGTTAGAACATGTGTGACACTATTCTATTAGCAAGAATAATGTTTCTGGTTTTAGTATTATAATGAAATTGCAAAATTTAATTCATCAGAATTGAATTGGCAAGCAAACCCACCCTGAAACAGATTACACAATGCAAAAGGAACTGCCAGTACAAAGCGGTGGCGGACGAAAATATCGTATCCATCTGCCTCAAAAGTGCACATACATCTTTGGGATTTGATGCAGTGAATATAAAACCTTCTATGAGTAAAATATATAAAAACTGTGAAAAAAAAAACAAGCATAAAATGTCTTGAAGTCTTCATTATGTTTGGTGCTGCCATGTATTTGCATTTTGAGGAGATACAAAAAAGAATTTTTTTTTTTTTTTGGTTAATACCAATTTATTATTATTTGGAAGGCCGAATTTTGTCCAGATTATAGAAATTCCGGATGAGAAGTTCTACTTACAATACAATTCTAGAGAGAAACTATTTAGAGTCTATTCACCAAATTTTCAACCAGAAGTTTTTCTGGTTGAAAATTTGGTGGCGCCATCTATCGGATAGAAGAAACACTATTCCCAGCCTATTTTTATTTTTTCCGGTTAATTGGTCCTGCACTGTATATTATAGGATAAAATGAAAAAATTCTCTTAAGCACCCCTGAGCCAGTCACAGTCGAGACAATAATGTGGCAAAAATCGCCCTAAATTAATTCGACGTTGCTCGTGTGGGGTACTTTGTCCTCCCATAACTCCAAAACTAAAAGAGGCAAATCAAAAATATTTCAGATTTGCTCTTTCCTTGGGTAAGGCAACACAATAAAAGAAAATCACGAAATTCTGAGATGGTGATGGGAACTTTTTTCTATTGACCTGCCCGATTTGCTTTTGCAATGGCTCTTAATACTATGCAGCGTATACGGCTGAAAGGTCTTTAGTAGACTGGTGAATTCTTTTAAAACTTGGCAAAGGAGCACAACAGGCCAAATCATTTAGTAATTTTGGCAGTTGAGAATGAATTATGCAAGACTCTCAACTTTTTTCCAACGTCATTAATCATTTTAGTCATAAGAAAGTTTGGAGGACTAGTTTAAACACTCTTATTTTGTAGTCCGTGTCTATGACTCACTTAGATCCTAATACTCGTTTTTAGTAACTACTTTTATTTTAATTTTTGTGTGTTAAATATACTTGCAGTGGTCATTTTTAAGTAAAATAATTTTATAAATAAAATTTACTTTGGACTTGTGAAATAGTTATTATAATTGAACAGCTAAGAGGGAAAACATATTAAGGGACAGTTCAGCAATTTTCAGATAATCAGCTGTAAAATTGTCTTTTTTTTTCACCAGTTCATTTATTTCCTGTTTGTCTATTGAAAATCACCTGTTCAGGGACCAATTTGCAGATATGGAGTCCCAGGGCAAAACCTCCATTGGACGGGGGGCTTCTTATGAACACTTTTATACAATTCAAAATAACTTTCATATCATACCATACAAAGAAGGATGTTATAAATGCATAAAACTGATTATTTAATCAAGATGAAAAAAAAAATCCAAGAGTTTGATAATATTATGCAGGATAATAACATTTAAATTATATTATTTCATTTTCAATTATTATTTTCATTCCACATTTTTCAAGGAACATGTTCCACAATATTTTGGTATTTATTTTCCTAATATTTATATCAGAGTATTTATTTATAGTAGGATAGATCTTTACTTCACTCCTCTTAGGAAGCTATTTCTTTTTATCTCTTCTGGTTGAAAATCAGTTCTATCATTTCCTGGCGATCAGCATACATGTACATCATTACATAGGCCATAATCCCAGGAGCAGAATTATATTCAGTGTTCTGCAACATAACTTTGAACTTTTGCAAATGTTCTGCAGGCATTTTGTCCAAGTCTGACAGACCACAGTAAAATGCAAATTAGGTATAAAAATTGTGCAAAAAGTGAAGAGAGAAGGCATAGCATAAAGGGCACGTCGCTTTAATCGCTCTGCAGAACATATCATTTTATATATTCTTTCTTTTAAAAGATGAAATGTTCTGCAAAGATTGTGATTGTTCTGTGATGTATGCCACACTTTTACCCACTTTCTGCTTCCGGGGCCATAATGATAAGTTTGTGCTGAATAATTGCATGAGACTATACACCATTTAGCTAAAAAAGGTGTGGATATAATTCCACAGCTGTAAAATAGTAACAGAGTTTATTACTACTATTATTTTTCATAAAATTAGTTTATTTGTCTCTTATTTTAAATTAAAATCAAAATTTGCAAATTCTTAAATTTAAAGTATAATTTGTGAGCCCCCTCTTTGTCGGAGGCCTGGGCACCTGCCTCAAATGCCCTGCTGTAAATCAATCCCTGCACCTTGTAAGGTTGGCAGAATTAATGAACATCCAATAATCAATGCAGTCTTTCACATTTTCTTCCTTCCAGAAATCTCTTTTTTGTAAAAAAAAATGTCACATTTAACAAATTCACCCACTTAGTTCTTCAATTACACCCTGTATTTCCAGGTTAAATTACATCCTAAAAAGAGTATGGATGAGATATAATCATGCAATAAAATGTAGCACGGGACTGGAAAAAGGAAAGGTGGGGGGGCCCATCTCTGATCCTGGGACCGCGATCAGATGTGGGGCCCACGGGTAACACTTCTCACAAAAAACATTTGATTCTATTAAAAAAAGTTACATCTGTAACATCCATCTGGATTGGCCAATTCTGCCAAATATTATATTTCACTTAAAAAAAAAAAAAAAAGAAAAAAAAAAAAAAAAAACAAGGCACCCTAGTGGCCATCCCTTTTTCTATTACTATTATTTTTCATAAAATTAGTTTATTTGTCTATGAGAGTTGTTAACCATTCAACTTATTCACCTTTACTTCTGTGACCTTTTCTTTTTCATCTCTTGAACTTCGCATGAATTTTTAAGATCCTTATATGATGGAAGACAACCTATTTCATGTTTGCAAGAATCAAATTTATCTAAAAGAGATTCAACATAAATACATATTAAATTCAATGCTGTGTAAAAAAAAAAAAAAAAAAAAATACTCATCATGCATTATTTTATTAATTTTTAATGACAAAGTACATCTTTGCTTGCTCCCAAAGTAAACAAACTTTTCTGGGCATAACATATTAATCTACTCTGAACATTCAGGATGAAATTGGGGTTTCTTAGTTTTATATAGACATTTCAGGATCAGACCTACTAAGTCCAAGGCACAAGTAAAAATTATAAAATTGAACCCAAAGTTTTGTCCTAAGAAACATTAAATGGGGCTAAAAGCATTTAATACTGCTGTTTATTATAATGTGCAGGATACGTCTGCCAAAAGAAGTTAAACTGAATGAATGAGAAATCTTTAAACCTTAAAAAGATTTTAAAATATAGAGTCCATATTAAGTCTAGGTTCAGACTAATTTCTACTTCTCATCAGCGAAGATAGATAAAAGTATTCACAAAATTTGATATACAATGAATGAGACTTTTTGCTGATTTTACCAATATACAACAAAATGAAATCAAGCATAAGTTATTATATTATTTCAAACATTATGTTTCAAGCGAAGCAATAAGGCTATGATAGACAACAGAATCTAAAATTGATGAAGAACCACAAGAAACTGAATTATCACAGTCAGAGTCTTCGAGTACAGTATTTCTATATTGTAAACCACAAGGTTGAGAAGAATACATGTGGACTGAATTCCCTTGCTTTAAGGTCTGACATGACAAAGGATCATCAGTGCTTTGATCAGTATAAAATATTTTCGAGAAAGAGGAACTCTGCAAGATTTCACACTGAAGAGAACTTGCAATTTCATCTGGGGATTGCGTATAGACAGATAAATGAAAATCATATGGAACAGAAGAGTGAACATTATGACATGTGAAGTTATTTGGAAAATCACTGTAGCCATTATGTTTAGCATACTGAAAATTATCAGCTTCACAATAATTCTGTTTACTTGCAACAGCACCATTACTAGGATTTGCATCAACCCAGTTACTAGATATATGACAAGACACATTTTCTTGGAAATAAGATTGACATTTGTTATTAATTGCAACATCTTTCTGAAGCCTTTTAACTGTATTGTTTATAAGGACGGAACGACGCAAGTAAGTTTCAGGGTCATCAACACCACATATTTTTGCCATAGAAATATGTAACAAACGCTGTTCCTCTTTCCAAGTAAATTTGGGTGCATACACAATAGGAGTACTACAGTTCACATTTTGGACTGATAAATCAACATCTTTATTATTTTTTTGCAACTGCACACTCATTGCATCATCACCTTTAAACCATTCCATTTGTTCATACGCTTCATCACCATCATTAATAACTAAATCTGCATTTCCTGTAGTTTTCAAAATGGGTTGTTTCCTTTGAACTTTAATAAATCTTTCTTCCATGTCTTCTTTTTCACATTCTAAAATTTTTCTTTTAGAAGTTTGTGAAACTGAATCCAATGTGTAGAGAGAAGGTAATGCATTTGAGTAAGTTTTACTTTCAAAACCTAAAAGAAAAATATACATACATAAATTTATCATATATATACTAATCACACATATTACAACAAAAACTGCACTTTAAATGTATATCTTATCACTCCATCTAACCAGTGCTGGATTTAGAAATGTGGAGGCCCTAGGACACACAAAGGAGTGGTGGTCCCTAATTATTTCTCAAACAAGTTGACAATTTTTTAAACAACTAGTCTGGCGAAGTTCATTCACTGTTAACTCATAGCCTAGAGGTCAACGGCTTGATTCCCGAGCATGACACAACATGATGAAACTTTACTTTCATGATCACATGCACTTGAACTATAATAAAAATTAACAGCATAAGTACTGCAATAAAAGATAATCACAACAAAAGATAAACAATAAACATAGTTTAATTTACCTTTTTAAATTTGTGTACAAGTACATGTTTCATATCCTGCAGAAGAAACTATCCAAAGTCATTCTGATTACATTTTTCTCACATAACTCACTTTTCAACAAAGATCAGTGAGAGAAAAATAATTAATTTTCTTTTATGTGACTGGAGTTGTATTTTTCAAATGTACTGAAGGCTTCTCATGTAAAATAACAAATCAAAGGAGTACAGAAAAAAAATTGGGAGACAGGAAAAGCATGATATAACAGGGTACTGCATTATAAAACAAGTTACTACAACTGGAAATATTCACACAGGAAAGGCCCCCGATCAGAAACTAGTATTAACTGATCAGAAGTAAACCTATTTTGTTAACATATTCGTGAAAATAGGCACTTGGTAGTCACAAATCTTGTCACATTGGAAAGACTATTTCCTAAGCAAGTGTTCATCAAAATATTAGTGGGTGCGGCTATGCATTAAAGAAAGTAAGACATAAGCCATTCTGACTTAAGCGAATACACATCATCGTATTCACCGCATCACCAGCTCAGAAGATTGTATACACATATTTGAAATGAATTTATGCCCATTAATGCAATGACTATTTTTCAGAAAATTTGTAACTTTTCCAACAACTATGCCAAAGATCATTGAAATCCGTTTCCTTGAGACCATGCCTCCTCCTTGTAAAATATTTTTAGTTAGTGTCATTTACCAATTCTAAGTAAATGACACTAACTAAAAGTCAAATTCATTCAAATAATTTAAACAAATCAAAATTGCATGTAAATTACACGAACAAAAACAGATAAAAACATCAAATTCTAATTCAAAAATCTTCAACCACTGGTTCATATTAAACATAAAAAAACGTCTGCAAATTCAGCAATAACTAATTTAAAAAGAGCAAAAAGTGGACCATTTTTGACGCAAAAAAAAAAACACAGTGGATTAAGCAACCTCGTTGTACAGCTAATGTAAACATTGCAAACACTGGCCCGTTTTTAACTCAAAAAAATAATAATAATAATAATAATAAATAAAAATTGCAGGATTAAGCAACCTCTATGTAACTCATCCAGTCAGAATGATTAAAAAACACATAAATAGCTCTAACAAAACCATAAACACATCAAATATCAATTTAAAATTTACATTAAAAACCTTAAAGAATGCAAAGATTCGTTTAAAAGAACCACTTACCTTTGTTCTTTTTTTTTTTTTAAACTGCCCAGAAATGTCCCTTCATACACCGGCATAACTAAAACCAACATGCTTTTTTAAAATTTAGTTTTATATTCACACTAAATTTCTAACAAAAACGCACACTTCCTTTTCATACAATAACACATTTCATTCCTTTCCATCAATAACATAAAAAAATTAAAAATTCCAACAGTCTACAACTGACGATATACACATAACTTTATGGTTACCAGTCAAAAGAGCCTAAGCAGCTTTCTTAATGGCACATCCATCGCTGAAGGACTGCATCAAAACCATCAACAAAGCTTTGCTTACAGATCAATATATGCTAAACTCGTGTATCCTAATCTACATACACTGAAAGTCCTTTTTTATAAAGAAGTTTGTACCAATAAAGATGCAATATCCAATATGAATGTGCCCAAGTATGAAAACTTGTGACACATGACAGTGTGATAAAATTGATGAACAAGAAGTAATATTCCTCCCCTCCTCTTCTGGATAAAAATTTCTGGAACTTTAATATATGTACTATGCATTCTTATAAATAATAAGTATGTATGTAACGCAATTCCGAGAGAAAAAAATTAAGGACAAACTTCCTACCATAAATTAATCATATTAAAGCCTCTTCTTTTTTTTTTTTAAATCAAAAACTTCTAGTTTTGCACAGATTTAATTAATCATAACATTTTATTTATGCCATATTTAGGGTAAAATAATGTCTACAAATAAATTTTCTTAGTTTGCTTAGTTTAACAGGAAATTTTCTCCAAAAGAGAAAAAAAAACTATAGTATGCTAGGAAAAAAAAAAAAAAAAAAGCTAACTATGCATTGTCAGTCAGAACACACATTACAAGCCTACGTGTCAAATCTCTGGGGACAAATCCTAGTCATGTTGAGATTATTACAAACCAGTTTCTATGCATGTTATCTACCTGTAACATTCTCATGGAACTCAAAAGGGTTCTTTTTATTTTCTAGAGTCAACACTAGCCTATGAGTACACAGTCAATTTTAAGTACCTTAAAAATTATAGATGTGCCCTTTTTAGAACTCTGAGCATCCTGCATTTTTTGATCTTAGAATGAAATCTGATAGTGTGCAAAACAGATAGCCTTTAGTATTACCCACTCAAATTTCTCGCCAAAAGATGTTGCCAAGCCTGGTGATAAACTGTCAAATGTGGCAACCCAAACTGCTTTATGAGTTCACCTTTACGCTGCCAGGTTCAACTAAGAAAGATATATTGGTCAATCAGCAAACGTTGATTACAGAACCGTTTTTTGTAGAAGTTTCCGGAATTAAATTATGCTTTGAAACTTGGAGGAAGTAGCATCTCGAGTGTGGGTCAGCCATGTAAAATATGTGCTTTGCTATTGTTTATTGAAAACGGGTTAGTGTTGTGATGGTGAAGTAAATGAATTTTAAAGGAATATAAAGAGTACGAGTTTTGATTTTTCAAATTTGTCAAGAGTTAGAAATAGATATTTTAAGTGTGAGATCACATGGAATTATGTTTAAATATGTTGTTATTGTCAACGATGTTGTGTTTAGAAGCAAGATGGCTGCCGTTTTGTAATCGGGACTTCCATTGAGAAGCTAAAAGGTAAGCTTATTTGATTTAGGCATTTACGTTTGAGTTTTCAAGTTTTTAGGAAATTCAGCAGTTGCAAATAGATATTTTATGTATGAATATTCGAGGAATTATGTTTAAATTTGTTATTGTCAATGATTTTGTGATTAGAAACAAGATGGCCACTGTTTTCAAGCATGGAGTTGTGTTAAGAATTTAAGCGGTAAAGTTTTTTGATTACGCCTTTTATGATATGAAAATTTGTTTGTGCAATGACTTTTTGGAGGTAATAAGGGATATGAGAATTTTAATTACAGTGGTAACTCGACATACAAGTGCCCCAACATACGAGATTTTTGAGATACGAACGGTCAAGAGAGCGATATTTTGCTTTGAGATATGAGGAACCGAATTGACGGGTTGTATGGCTGCATACAGCGCCGTTTACTGAGCAGCCTGCTCATGCTTGTTTCCCTTGCTGTCGGAGAATTTTTGATTAGTTATTCTCGTGCTTTGTGCATTTTATTTATTCACAGTTCTTTATCACATTTATTTTTATAATCATGGGTCCTAAGAAAGGGAGTGGAAATGTCAGTGCACAGAAGATGATGTTGACTGATGATATTAAAGTATGAAATTATAGAAAAGCGTGAGCAAGGTGTGCGAGTGATTGCTTTGGCGAGGCACTACGGTTGCAGTACTTCAACGATATGTACTGTGCTTAAACAGAAGGAATCAATAACGGGTGTAACACCAGCAAAGGGTATTACAATAATTTCTAAGCTCCAGACACTTCTCCATGAAAAGATGGAGAAACTGCTGATGGTGTGGGTGACGTAGAAGCAGCTTAGAGGAGATACTTTAACCCAGGGCATCACATGCGAGAAGACACGAACGATTTACGGTGATTTGCTGAAGGATTCCTCGGACAAGACACCAGAAGACTCGTTTATAATCAGTCGGGGCTGGTTTGACAAGTTTAGAAAAAGGGCCAGCATTCACTCCTTTGTCAGATATGGTGAGGTAGCAAGTTCGGATGTGAAAGCAGCTGAGGATTACCTCAAAATGTTTTCCCGAACTGATAGAAGCCAAAGGATACATCCCCCAGCAAGTTTTCAACTGTGACGAGACGAGACGAGACTGGGTTTTTCTGGAAGAAGATGCCAAATAGGACTTACATAACGGCAGGGGAGGACGATAGACAATGCCAGGCCACACAAACCAATGAAGGATTGACTAACTCTTGTATTATGAGCCAATGCAAGTGGCGACTGAAACATCAAGCCTCTGCTCATTTACCATTCCGAAAAGCCTAGAGGCCTTTAAATCACATAATATTTCAAAAGAAAAACTGCCAGTTATGAGGAGGGCAAACCCGAAGGCATGTGTCACCAGGAAGTTTTTTGTGGAGCGGGTGAACCTGGTTTTTGGCCCTACAGTAAAAAAATATCTACATGAAAAGAATCTACCCACACAAGCCCTTCTCCTCCTAGACAATGCTCCTGCTCACCCACCGAACCTTGAAGATGATATCATTGAAGAGTTCAAGTTTATAATGGCTCTTTAGCTACCACCCAACACCACTTCTATCCTGCAGCCCATGGATCAGCAAGTGATTTCTAATTTCAAGAAACTATAGAACAAGCACCTGTTGAGACGCTGCTTTGAGGCGACGGAAAACACAAACCTAACTCTTCGAGAGTTCTGGAAGGAACAATTTAAAATCGTGATATGCCTCAGAATTATTGATCAGGTCTGGCTGAATGTTGCAACAAGGACCTTGACCTCTGCACAGAAGTTGTGGCCTGGGGCTGAGGCCGAAATGACCTTCGAAGAATTCAAACCTGAAGTGCCAGTGGAGGAGGAGATTGTAGCCCTGGGAAAATCCATGGGCCTGGAGGTGGATGAGAGATGTAAATGAGCTCGTCGCGAAGCACTCTCAGGAACTGATGACCGAGAAGTTGCGAGTTAAGCTCACAGCAGCATATGGGGATTCTAGAAGAAATTGTTTTCAAGATGGAGGAGGTTGTCTCTACAACTTGGAAATGTGGGAGAGAGTTTCACAGTTTGTGGAAAAGAAACACCCTGAAAAAGTTGCAACTGGTCATACATCAGAGCTGTTTAATGACACTTGCCTAACTCATTTCCACAACATTTTGAAAGGGAGGATGATATCATTGAACTGAGGAAAGTGCAGCGAAAAAGGCAAAGACCAGTGATGAGAAAAGCTGTGATGAAAACTAAGTAAAAGTAACAAAAAGTTGTACAGTACAATTTAAGTTCAACTGAGTTTAGTGTTCAAAGGTAAATAAAATCAGTTTATTAATAAATATTTTCTTTTATGTTTTTATACAATAATTGTTGTTTATAAACACATTTTTCTTATTCAAAAAAAGTGACAAAAACAACTAGGGTGGCATTTTGGGGGGGTGGAACAGATTAATGCCATTTCAATTAATTTGAATTGGGAAAATTGCTTTGAGATACGAGCAATTTGACTTACGGACATTATGGAA
Organism: Cheiracanthium punctorium; assembly: GCA_038373885.1. Taxonomy (NCBI): domain Eukaryota; kingdom Metazoa; phylum Arthropoda; class Arachnida; order Araneae; family Cheiracanthiidae; genus Cheiracanthium; species Cheiracanthium punctorium. The sequence continues at coordinate 94,856 of JAWZYV010011396.1, read as the reverse complement.
TGAATGAAACTCATATCTCGAGCAGGGATCAAGCTGTAGTCGCATTTTTCGCAAAATGAGACGAATTGCGCGAAAATGAGAAAAAATATTGTCCGTCGCAAAAATGCGACAGCCATTTTTAACTTCCGTGTTCTCTGAAAACAGAATTTTCTGATTCCCTGAATAGTCTGTACGCACTTTAGCGATCTTTTCTTTTCTTTTTTCCTTCTCAAAATTCTTAAGAGCACCTGTTGGAACACCCAATCAATCACCTTGAAGGTGGGCTTACCCCTTTCTCGTGATAATCTCTTCTTAAAATTTGTAAATGGGAGGTTATAATGCCTATGATTGCAGTTTGAAGCAGACATCTTCAATTCTTTGTTCTTATTTTTACTAAGTTTCCTCCATCTGCAATGCTCCCTTCCAGGGAACAAACATTTGACAAATGGATAGCATTCTTTATTAATTCTTCTTATGTGTTGTTTTAATACCAAAAAATTAAACAAGCGTAAAGCTGATGACAGCTGTCATTCTTGGAAAATTACTACTTCCGTCATGAATGAAGACCAATGAGAAAGAGAGAGAGACATATGTAAAAAGAGCAGCGGTAGGCATTTAAAATTTAAAAAAAAAAATGAGTTTTATTTTCTAAAAAGGCACTTTTGTGTACCATGTGAAAAACATTCAGAACTGTTTTGACGTTAATGGTTAGATTATTTCTAAATCTTCAATTCATAAAGGCTGTGACATAAATTCAAACAAATGCATAACTCGAAATCTCGCTCAAACTTTCTAACTTGCAATAAATCATTCTGCATCTGTAAATGAATCCGTAATTCACTAATGCTTAGTGAACATCTGTAATATTGTAAATAAACTGAAGTATGAAGGTCAGATAATGATTACACTAAGCAATCATTTGGAACAAAAACGAATAAGAGTGTAAAACAGCCAATTATAAACAATAGGAGTTGCCATCGTGTTGCAGAGTTTAGAACTGCATGATTGCATAGTAATACACAACTGCATAACACACACTTTTAAAGATCGACATTCAAATCATTTTGAGCCCACTCCTTTCTCCCAAAGACAGTGAAATATGCCAGATGGCCCTTTTATGATGCTGAAAACAAACATCACAGGGGCACCTCTCAGGTCACGCGGACGAAAGAAAATAGATAAAATAAAGAAACAAGTTATATCTGAAAAACATTCCGATTATGAAAAAAATAATTATTTGTAAAAACACATTTTATCTGGTTGTATTTATGAGAAAGGTGTAATTGCATTGCTTGAAATTTTGTGAAGGTGCAGTTACACAACGCTCGTAAAGGTTGGTTTTAATTGATGAAATTTCTGTTACAGGATAGTTTTCACAGATAGCACTTTGTAAATGGATCATAAAACGGTCCTTAATTTTAACTGCATTGATCCTTATCAGGGGGAATGGGAACTTTTGGCAAATAAGAATGAGTACAAGGAGGACATGCCAGGCAAAACGCGTGCGATAAACAAAGGGAGGATTTTTTTTTACTGAATTCAAGTTCTTCTTTCTATATCGCTTCACTATTTCTATTGGAAATCTGAAAAAGTGATTTTCAGATTTCCAATAGAAATAGTTTCCTAACCCCTTAATTTTTTATTTATGTAAATTGAATTTAAAAATAGTACAGTATAAGTAGAAGAAAATTCAATATTAATTGGTGTTACATTAATTTATAAGCAGCAAATTTTCTTTAGCATTTTGCTACAGCTTTTTTCTACATTTTAACACTTTTGCTACAGCATTTTCTGACCCAGCTTAAACCCTGATCTCGAGGTACCACTGTATAAGGTTTAGGGAGTTTTCTGTTGACTAGGGATTGCTGACATTTTTTGTTTGTATTGTTGTTATGAAAAGGTTTCTGTAGGGGGAAAATAAGTGAAATTTTAAAATTGAACAAAAATAAAAAAAATAAATAAGCTATGGCAAATAAAATGCATTTACTTTTATGTGCTCTTGAATAATATCGTAGTAACTGTGGATAAAAATGTAATACATTTTTGTCAATGTTTTTGTGTCTAGAAAAAAGATGACCGCTATTCTGGAACTTGGGAGTTGTGTCAGGAGTCTGAAAGGTAAATATACAAAACAAGGTACTTGGCATGGTTTGGTGAAAAACAAACGGCATCAAGAATGGCGGGTGGGCGATAATAAAGTTGTTCCTGCAAAACAGTTAAAAACATCAAGAAGAGCAATAACTATGCAGTTGGCAATGAACTCTGGAATAATGATTGTTTAATAATTAAAAACCTTTTATTTTATCCTAGAATGAACTTCGGTAATAAATTGCCTTCAATAGGTATGTCACTGAATTTTTTTCTTCATAATAAGCTGAAAGTTACAGTACAAGAAGACTCTAAGACCAAATTAGCCGCAATAGCAAAGTTTGGGATGAAAGCCAGAATTCCCATGCGGGATCCCCAGCATTGTCAGAAAAAATTAGAGAAACTATTTGAAGAATGGATATTGTTAAAAACGAGCAAAAGATGTGAAACATCCAATCAAAAGGCCAAAGAGAGTGTGTTCTCTTTAAAATTAGATAATTTGATATTGCCCATGCCAATGCACTTGATAAAATAAAAATAGCTGAGAATAGAGATTTCTTGCTAGCTCAGTGGGAAGATAAAAGATGAGGATCAATTATTGCTGTGTATTAAAAGAAGTTTATCTTTTTCAGAAAGAAGGACTTGCTGATAAAAAGAAAAAAGCCTCCTGTACAAGAAAGTACTGAATACGAAAGATTTGCAGAAAGCAATAGATTTTATAACTAACTCAGATGAAGATGAAAGTGATACTGAAAAGTCAGTAGAACTGTTTGAAGATAAAAAAGCAACATCGGGTCCTGATTCCTCAAAAGCTAAGGGACATAACATCATAACACCAGAATTAACAACACCTCCAGATCAGTGTTGTAGTCCTAAGAAAAAAAGTGGGGGGACGCTCATTTTTGACGAAATTCAACCTAAACTTATCGGATTCATTAAATAATGTAATTATTCCTTAAACAACCAATAAAACTAATTTAACCATCATTTGTTTATTAATTCATTAAAATGAACTCATTGTTAAATTATTGATTACTTGTTAATAATCTAAACTAAGTCTTTTTGATCAACCGTGTAAGCTACTTAATTTGTTGTTGCGACATGTATATCGGATTTGTTTGCTTGGCTCGAAGCCCTCTTATAAATCCTCGTCAGAAGAACAACACAAGGGGGTTGCCCTCCATGGGGGTCTTTCTAAGGGGTCATAACTCGTATTTACGCAAAGTTTCGGAGAGAACTACGGAAAACTCCGAACGGTTAGGTCGACGGGCGCACAATGGGACCCAAACCCGGGACCTTCACACTTCGCCCGTCTGTCATTTCCAGTAACATAACCACTGTGCCATGGTGAGATAACAATCCAATGTCAAAATGGCAAATTTTCTTTTGGATTGGTACGTGACTATTTGCTACCCCGATTTTTGTCACTTTTTCGGCCATTCGGAAAGGCATTTTTTACTAAGCGTACGTTCGGGAAGATTATAATCTGTTCTATTCTTATGGATATGTTTTCACTGCTGAAGTGTTTAAGAATCCCTTACAATCCCATTTGTAAATTCTATTCAAACAGTCAAAAGTTTCCATTTGCTTTTTATACCGATATACTTGCTCTCGAACGAACAAAACGAAAATTTTAATTTCTTCACAGAATTTTTAAAAAGACCTTGTAAATGAGCGTCCCCCCTGAGAATAAAAAGCGGGGGGATGTATGGGCTGAAGTGAAAAAGTAGGGGGACGGCGTCCCCCCGCGTCCCCCTTCGACTACACCACTGCTCCAGATAAAATAAAAGTATTTGATAGAAAAGCTGTGTTTGTGGTTGCAGAAACTGCTAAGAGTTTGGGTATTAATGTGAGAGATATCAGCCAGAGCAGAAATTCAATTCGATGGAGAATCTGAAAGAGAATTGAACAAGCCAACAAAATAAAAGTACAGCTACAAACTAATGTTCTCTTGATTTTACACTGGGATGGAAAACTGTAACTAGAATTCATCACGGTATATCAAAAGTTGCATCAGAAAAGTTTGCAAAACATCTGCGGTATTTGTCAAAAGATCTTTCTGCACTGTCCTTTTTCGACAGCCACTTACCTCTTTCAACAAAAAAAATATGTAGTTGAAGCCATAAAAAAATCCAAAAGGCATGAAGAATTCTGAAGAAAGGATAACAGCTGCCCTTGAAACTTTCCATGAAAGGAAGTTTGAGGAATTTGTAACTCAACAGTCTTTCAAGTTCTTCAGAGTAATGAATATACCACATGGATTCCTCCATGTAGACCCTGAACACTAATTATGATTACTGCAATGCTTTGAAATGTGTTCAAGCTATAAATGTAGTAAATGATCATGCCAAGAGAGGTATTGCTTTGGTGAAAGAATATACTGGACTTCTTAATTGAAGTGAACCTCAGTTTCAGGTTCTGATGAAAGCACACATCTCATTTGCTCCATGAGATTGGAGCAAAAACCTAAAATATACATAAAAGCGATGGAAACATAAACAAACAAGAAAATTAGTCACTGGATATCAACTGCATCAATTCCTTAGCCCGCCAGTATCGGCTGCATAAGTCTTTCTCGTTCAATGAACAACAACTTAACAAGTGATCTTTGTCCATATCAAAATTCACTTGATATGGACAAAGTTTGCATAGAGTGCACTCAGGGGTGATTGTGGGACTTCTTCAAAAACCCTGAAAGATGCGCGGTGAAAAAAAAGCGTTCTTTTTGACTTTTAGTGCAACAATCAGTGAACAAACTAATAACCATTTTTCTAAAATGTATTTTTAAAAAAAGAAGTATTAAAGTATTTTTTTAATAACTTGGTTACAAATTTTAAGATAATAATAATAATACATTTACAATAATACATTCTTATTTAAAGAAATCATTTAGCGTTTTTAGTTTTTTTGTCTGTTTGCTTGTAGAACCTGCGTCAACTGTTTCCTTGTAGAAGGCTGTAACTGCTTACTTGTCGAGGGCTGTGGCAACTGTTTACTTGTTGAAGGTTGTGGCAAGAGTTTACTTGTTGTAGGCTCTGGTAACTGTTTACTTGTTAAAGGCTGTGGCAATTGTTTACTAGAAGATTGTTTCTTTTGAAGGTCTTCTTGATATAAATTCCAGCTGGAAATTAAAAGTTTCACCAATTCTTTGTTTAAGGGCTGGGTTACGGGCTGGTTAAGGGCTGGGATCTATATGGCAGATAGTGGTATTTTCTGATAACAGTTCATATTTAACTGTTAGAATAGAATCTAGTGAGTCGACAGACAGTGATGTTCGGCTGTCTGTCATTATTCCATGTATTAAAATTAAAAACACTTCCATCAAATTAAAAACACTTTCAACAGATGGTCCATGAAAGCAACTCAACATAGCTCTCACTAGTTTTGAAAGTGATGGGCACTTAGAAACCAGCTACGTCAAGTTTTTTGCACCAGGAACGAAGAAAATCTTCATTTTCATCACGCTTTTCCAGCCACTCCATTAAGGGGGAAAAATAAAAAATAAACTTGTTAGTGTGCAAAACTATTAAAAACATTGAGAAGAGCAATAACTATATACAGCTGGCGACGAACACTGGAATAATGATTGTTTGATAATTCGCAACTACATATTTATCAAACGTAGCAACCGATATTTGAGGATTGACAGATGGAATCAGAAATATTTAGATAACTTTATAAAATTTTGAATTTCCCAACCATATTTTCTTCCCCCAACTCCCAAATGAAATGCCTACGTAGTTCTGCTCTGCGATCGAGCTTCTCACTTAAGGGCCCGATTCAAACGAAACAGAGTTCTATCGTTTTCCGTTGCGATCGCAGAAATTTTCGACTGATTCCTATGTTTCCTATTCAAGTGAAACCTGTCTATCGCTTTTGGATCACGTGACACTACGATCGGTGTTTTGCTATCGCTTTTTCAAAATCGATCGTTTTCAAGAACATGGCGGATCGATCGGCGGATGGTTAATAAGAAGATTACAACAACAACGAAGACTCGTTATTTAAAATTACAAAGCAATCCGTTGGAATTATCAGACAGGAAAGCTGAATTTTCTCGCAGAACAGAATTTCTGTAGGGTTTATTTTCTGTCGGCCTTTGAATTCCACTCTAGCAGACACTACGATGCAGGCGCCATCTATAGTTCTTATTTTAAATCATTTATTGCTCGATAAATTTGAACTCGATATATTGCTCGATAAATTTGTTTGAAACAGCGCGAAAAAATACATGAATAACGAATAATTTGTCGCTAAAATAAGCATTCTAGCAACCCTCCTAAACAAATATTCATATCATTATATTAAGGATGTCTTTGATTGTTAATTATATATCAGAACATAAAATATATAGTAATTCTACCCCTCCATTATAATTATAAACAGCTTCTCTGCTACAGAAAAATAAAATGTAGTAGGCAAATTAGAGAACAATTATTATTCGATAATTCGAACAATTCGACATGATAATTATGACGAACAATACTATTATTAATAATTTTCTAAAAAAAAGTCTTCATAAATTAAAAATTTATTTCTTTGATTATAAACATACAAAAAATATTAACCTAAACCAGTTAAAATTTTAAAACATTTTCCTACAATACTATTGGGGAAAAAAATTAAGACACAGCCTGTTGTCCGTTGCAGCTCAAACATAAATAAATAAACAGTTGGTCGTCGCTTTCTGAAGTTTTTCCAGAGAAAGATGCGATTTTTTTATTGGTTAACACCGACTTTCTACGTCACCGGAAGTTGCGTTTTCACTCTGTGGTGATAAAGTTTCGATCTAGCAAACCTGTAAGTTCGATCACCTATTTTGTTTCACTTTGAATACACTTTTGCGATCGCTTGTAAAAGCGATCGAACTTCCAGAGAGAAAACGATCGTTTTGGAGACGACCGATCGCGTTTCGTTTGAATCGGGCCCTAAGTGAGCAAAAACAGAACATACTAGAGGGGCCCTTTTTCAGGTTACTCAGCTCGCGTAAATGAAAACATAGACAATGAAAAAGGCAGTAACAATATTTCAATCTGAAAGAATAGAATATTTGAAAAAGGCATTTTAATAAATTACACTTGTGGGAAAGATCCGATTTCATAGAATGTTTCTGTGAAAGGGCCGCTTTCAATAGAACCTATTTTTATGATAGGGTTATTGTACTCAATCGTATTTCTGTGAAGGGGCCATTTTAATTAACATATTTTTGTGATGGGCCGCAAATGGTATGTAGGAAAAAAAAAGTGGCGATTGTTGACTAAGAATAATAAAAATATAAAAGCAGTAGGGTAGAAAGAGAAAAAATAGGGCAGCAGGGCACTAAAAAGACGATAAAAGGGCCGCCGGCACTGCGCCCTACCAAATCAATCTAGAGTCTGTGAAGGTGCTGACTAATGTGAACAAAAAGGAAAGGGATGCCGCAGCGCAATAAATGTAAACAGAGGGGAGAGGATGGCGTTATGAATGAAATCGGGGCTAGAAGAGCGACAGGCAGGGCGCTGTTTTTGAGTGGCAAAAGGATTTTTTTTTAAAGGGCAAGTAGGACGGGATTTTTTGCTTTAAAGGGCGGGCTATCATCATAGCTTCTTCAGGTAGTGTATGAAAAACTGGCGTTGCAATTAAATTTTTTTTTTTGAGAAGTGAACTTTCGTAAAACGCTACTCCATTTTTTAGTCACTGCTTCAACACATCACTGTATGTAGAACTATCAGTAGTTTTTTCATCACAACAATAAGAGCTTGTTTGGTCTGGTGGCATATTTGTAACTGTAATATAATTCTTTAAAATAAGTTTCACGCCTTAAATACATCTATTCAAAATTTTAACATGTGATATTTTAAATTTGACAACCCATCAACAGATGACAGACGATTACAAGAAATAATGCTGTTGCTGTGGCATCACGAACGGGTGAAAATTAGAAAAGAAGTCTCTCTTATAATTGTCACAAAAAGAAATGTACCTTAAATAAACATTGAGTTTTGCGAGTGTTAAAAGTGAATTATTTTGAATGTGTAAAATTCTGATTCCAAAGTAAAGATTTTGCAAGTAGAAATAAAATTTAAATAATAATAAAAAAATCAATAAGTAGGTACTAAAAATAAATAATGAAATAATAAATGAATAAAAACAGTATTGTTGTATTTAAAAACAGAGTGAGCGGGGGGAAAAAAATACTAGCGCAATATGAGATTCGAACTCGGGACCCCTGAGTAAAAGACCACCGTTCTAACCATTACACCATGGCGCTCAATCTGATTAGTGCGTAACTTTTATTTTAAGTTTTGGTGAAGTGGTTCAAAAATTAATATTAATTTTTCTCGACTGTATTTGAGTATTGTGTCTTAGTATTTTTGTTGGATATACACCCACGTTTTGGGTTTAATGTATGACAAAAGTTGAAAAGTTTAATTACGAAATTAATTCATTAATTAGCAGAGTAATTTAACTTAAGCAGAATGGAAACATTGCTGAAATTAAGCCTAAGTACCTGAAATAAAAAGTGTTTTGTCTGAAACTTATTAAAGACACTTTGAGTTAACTAACAACATTTTTAGTTTATTAACATTAAAATATTCAACAAAAACAACTACAAAAAATGACTAGATGGATGTATTAAAATGCTATTAAGTTTAGAAATTTACAAGTCATACCTTTTTAGTTAGAGACCTCAATTTTTAACTTACATAGTGAATGAATAAGAACCATGGCTTTACATTGAGCTCAGGAGGATAATAACAGTCAGTACTCATATGGAAGTAATGCCGGAGTGCTGGACAGAAATTTAACTACTAACAAATGCTATTTTAAATTTCATCTTCATTTATATCGTGGGAGTAGACTCAGCCCTCTTTAATCTTGTAATATCGGCACATAACACTACTTAGGAATACCTGGATTCATGCTTCACAACTATACTACCAAATTATGGATGGCAGGAACACTATGCTTAAAAATACATCTTTAAAGGAAACTTGCACCGAACTCCATTGCTCCGGAACTAACTCCGAAAAAGAAATAAACTAAGATACAGACATCACCTTGAAATGAAACAAAAACCTCAACACGAAACTGATTACTGCTCAGAAACACGCAGCTTATATACGCTCTGACTGGGACCTGCCCACCAGTTACGGAGCAAGCGCTGAGCACAGATGCGTGCGGCTGCCGGTATGATGCGGCCTGATCACGATGTCACTTAGGAGCAAGCGTGATTTGTTATTGACGATGCGACGCCACTACTGCTCCGTTGTTGCGTCATCCTCGTTCAACATGGCGATTCTGCCGAGTTACGGCTGAGCTACTGTTTAGATTTTAATATAGAAGTATATGGAGTAAGTAATAGATTTAAATTGTTCGAGTTTAAAATTATAAAGGTGACTAGAATAACTTTTTAGATACCAGTACATAAGCTGGCTTAAGAACACTACTTATAAATATAAGTTACTGTTGTTTGGGGTTGTGCTGGGCTAACAATTTTACACATAGTATATTCACATGGCGGTCCAGGACATTTCACCTACACCCTTTACACCGACATGGATTTTTCACCGACTGGACATTTCACCGACATGGACTTTTCACCAACCGGACATTTCACCGACACTGATTTTTCACCAAGTGGACATTTCACCGACAGGACATTTTACGGACATGGATTTTCACAGACATGCGTATTGTCTCCTGAAATTGTTGATATCATACCAGTGGCAGATCCATGGGGGAGGCTTCAGGAGCTCGAGCCTCCACCCCAGAGTGAGACGGTGTCGGCAAAATGTCCTGTCACTAATTAGTGTTTTCTTAGAGTTTCAAACCTTTATAAATTTTTTCCCGCATAAGGAACTTTTATGTTTCATACAACTAAAATCCCCAATTAATGTTTTTCTGAAAGTTTAAAAGCTATATAATCAACTTCCCATTTTTCCATGTTTGCCTTAGTTACCAACAAGGTCGTATAAAACGACATATATGCTTATTTATGGTACTGTATAGTGTTTTTTTATATATTGAGAGAAAAGGTGCTATGGAATGGATGTACTCCCCCCCTTCACTCCCCCTTCGAAAATTTGATGTATATTGTTATCAAAAAATACACTTTCTGTACGATTGTTTTTCTCAAATCTTCTTTTACAGTAATACACTAATTATATAAATAAGTTTTAATTACGTAATTAATTTAATTACACAGCAAAGTTAATAAATATGTATTTAAGTTAATTTTTTTATATATGATATAATTTGATTAATGTTAATTAATTACGTGTGCATAATTAATACGTATGATTTTTAATAATGCACATTTAATTAATTATGGTTCAAATGAGTGTTTTTGGCAACCCCTACCTCCCACACCAACAAAAATAAACAAACTATAGTCACGGCCCTGCTTTAAACGCCTAAACTTTCTAGTTTTGTACAAAAGAATTTTTGTACAAAATCATAATTAGCTGCTCTTTTTATTGGAGACTTTTTGTCAAATGTATTATTAAAACTGTGTGGAAATTGGCCTGTCGTCGTAATATTGAAAATTTAGTCCATTTTAAAGTGCCTGAAATGTTCATGTAAATGTCTTGTCGGTGAAAAATTCATGTCAGTGAAATGTCCTGTCGGTGAAAAATCTGTGTCGTTGAAATGTCTAGTCGGTGAAAAGTCCACTCGGTGAAAAATCCGTGTCGGGGAAGTGTCCAGACGGTGAAAAATTAGTGTCGGTAAAATGTCCTGTCGGTGTAGTTGTTGTCGGTGAATTGTCCCAAACCCTTCACATGGTATACTACCACTGTGCCAAAGATCATTGAAATCCATTTCCCTGAGGCTGGGCCTCCTCCTTGTTAGTATTTTTCATCATTTGAAGAATTTTTTTTAACGTATGCATAGCCCAGTGCTTGTGTTTTGTTTATCTTCAATTTGTTTTTTATTACACTTGAAGGTAAAATCAACCAAGATGGTGCATGCACCACATAAACACGGTGACAGTCACTGGAGCTTGGCGGTTGCCAAGTCCCAATGACTGTCGCCAACCATTTCGCACGATCAGCAAAGTAAAGGATTTTAACACATTAAAATTACACATAGTCCACTAACAAAAACATTAAGACGAAATACACCGTCCATATTTAACCTAAAAAACGTCTGAAAATTCAGTAACAGATAATTTAAAATGAGCAAACAGTGGACTGTTTTTAACTGAAAAAAACTACAGTGGATTAAGCAACCTAGTTGTACAGCTAATGTAAACTGGTCAAAATCTGGCCCATTTTCAACTAAAAAAAAAAACCATTGGTGGATTAAACAACCTAGTTGTAGACCTCATATAAAGTCGTTATAATTAGAATAGCACATAAATAGCACTAACAAAAACATAAAATCATTAAATATCAATTTAAAATTCACATTAAAAACCTCAAACATTGCAAAGATTCGTTAAAAAAATGAGCACTTACCTTTATTTTTTTTAATTAAGAACTCAGAAATGTCCCTAACACCAAATGGCTTATAACGTAAACCCAGCATGCTTTCTTTTATTTAGTTTTATATTCACACTGCATTTCTAACAAACACACACGCCGGCTTAGGTACAGCTTTTGTATTAGTCCTTATAGGCGAGATTTTATTTGGTGACTTTTTCTGGGTGCGATAAAGGAAGCCTTTATGGTAACCCTGACGTTTGACAATAGGAAGTTAAGACATGGTAATCCTAAAGCAGGCTTGTTATTTCCAAAAATGGCTAGGCTACTCGCTGATGACGATGTGCTTTGATTTTATTTTAAATTAAATTGTATTATGTAATTATTTTCTAAACTTAAAATGGGAGTTTAGTTTCATACTGACTGTTTATTTACAGTTTAGTATGAATTAACATCCTTTTGATAGTACTTTTTAGTTTAAAATTTTCATTATCCTTTGTTTATTTGTTAAGGGTAGAAGTAACAAGTACGTAATTACGTTATTAATATTTTATACTGTCAAATATTAGACATTTTGATTTTATTATTTCAGTATTATAATAATTTTGCAATTTTAATCAAGGTATGAGATAAGCATTGTTTGTTTATATTTGTTATGATTTCCTTTGTTTATTTGTTAAGGGTAGAAGCAACTAATAATTACGTTATTAATATTTTATACCATGAAATAATATTTGATATTTTGATGTTATTATTTCTATATTGCAATAATTTAGCAATTTTAATCAATGTATGAGATAAGCATTGTGTTTTTATATTTGTTACAATTTAAACTAGTTTTGCTTATGTAACTTTTATGTATGTATGCTTTTGTCAGAATGCTAAAATATATTATAATTTTTTAATGTCTTTTTTATTGATGTTATTTTTGTGAGGTATTGTCTTTATTTTTTGTTTGCATTATATGGAATATTATTTGTTTGCATTATTAAACTTATTCTACTAAAAAGAGAAAGGGAGGTTGAGGGGGGGGGGACAGCCCCCTCACATAAAAAGTAATTAAATTTTATTAAACCGAATCTATATGTACATGTAAGCTTGTAACCTGTTTATAATTTATTTTTTCATAAAAATATTTAAAAGCCATTAAAATAAATCATAGCAAAGTTAACGGCAAGGATCAATTATCTCGGAAACCGGTGCCATCCGATCTGCCACATTGTTTACAATCGGCATCGGCAAGGCAAACTTGGGTTGGCGACAAGATTTTGTCACCAAAACAAAAGCGTGCCAAAAAGGACTAATATTAAGCTGTTCTCTGGCTTATAACATAAAACCAACATACTTTCTATGTTGGTTTTACGTTATACTCACACCATATTTCTAACAAACACACACACTTTCATGTCATACAATAACATTATTGCATTGCTTTCCATCCAAAATATGAACCAATTTCAAATTCCCAAACTGACGATACACGTTTCTTTATGGTTGCCAGCCAAAACTACCACTGTCAGGGTACTTCACTCCAACTGTGCATCACCCACGATGGTGTCAGAACGATCACCAAATGAAACATGTAAACAAACATCAATATGTATAGTCCTGCTACGTTAACTTGACAGTCAGTCGCATGAATTTGGTCGAGTTAAAGGTCAAAATTAACGGTCGCCACTCGCCACATGGCAACTGTATTTTTGAAAGTGGAGACTGCAAATTTATGTACCAGTCGCCACAGTTTATTTCCCTATTCTCTTTCCTTTTTTCACAAAGTTTTTATGAATTGAAAGTAAAACAGAAACGGGACATTCAAACAGATGCTGTTGACAGGAGGCAACTAAACTCCAAGATCGATTTCGGCTTAGCAGAGTGGGGTGGGGTAGAGCTGGATCATTGATAAAGGGTATTAGCACCACTTGACCAATTAGCAAAAGTAACCATCTGTTCTGGAAATTTGCAAACGGGGATTACGACAATGCGTAAGATTGCGGTTTGAAGCAGATGCCGGCACTTGTTTGTTTTTGCAAAATTTCCTGCAATTTGCGGGCTCTCTTTCCGAGAACAAAAATCCTAAAAGAGGCGAGCATTCATTTATAAATTCTTTTCTTGTGATCTATTAATACCAAAAAAAATGAACATTTCAAGATTTGTTCCATCATAATAAGGCATGAATAAAGACCAATGGAGTACGCAAATGCAGCCGCATGGGATTTAAAAATAGGGATACTTTGTTCCCGAAAAAAAGGCACTTTTGTGTACCCTATAGAAAATATTCATAACTGGTTTGGTGCAATCTCAAAATGATTAAAGTTTATTCTTAAACCTTCATTTCTTATAGTCCGACACATAAATTCAGATCGATGGACGTCACGAAGTCGCGCAATTTAACTCGCAAAAAGGCACTTTTCATTTCTAAATGAATCCGTAATTCGCTAATGCATAGTTAATATCTTTAATAACTATACATAATTTGAAGTAGGAAGGCCAGATAATGATTATACTAACAAGGAGAGGGCGCGACATTGGACTCACCGATTTGAATGAAATTTGGTACAAATATAGCTCACAAGACATACAATCACTGATGCAAATTTTAGGACGCAACTCTCAGGCATTCTCAGGAAATCACGTTCCGAACATTCGAAAATCAGCGTATGTAGCTTAAATACTTTTTTTGATGCAATACGAATGGACTGACCGTGGCATAGAGGATAAAAGTGCTGGTTTGCAGAGCCGTAGATGGCAAATTCGATTCCAGCTGCCACTGGATTTGTTTTGAATGTTTCTTTTTTTCATTTTAATGTCCAATTTAATTAAATAATAAAATAAAATTTATCATCACAGCTTCCGTAGTTGACAGTGGCGGCCCGTGATCAAAAATGTTAGAGCAGCCGGAAGCATATGAGCCCCCCCCCCCCCCTTTCCTCCGGAGAGGATTGGAAAATCTTTGTTACTGAATTCGAAAGCTGGCGGATTAAGCCCTCACCGAGGGGAGAAAAAAAAAAGAAAAAGAAATTACATTAAAAATGTCAGAGATCCTATTTTACTTCCATAAAATGGACATAAATTTCAACCAGCCGCTCTTATCCTCAAAATTGCATTAATCCGTGTCTGATTCGAAGTTTCCTTAGAATTTTCTTTTGTAACGATAACTTGAGAAGAAAAAAAAAAAGAAAACTTACTTATTTTTTATAAGTCAAATCAATCCTCCTTTCTTTTAAATATGCGAATCGGTCAGTGATGTCCCCATAAAAAGGCGTTGTTTTAATTCAGATATCAATAATTTTAAAAGCTCTTTAAAATTTCCCATGTTTAAAGAATTTTCTCGCTCGCCATGTCTAAATGCCAGTTCTTGCTTATTTAAAAACAATATTGCTTTGATGGGTAATTGTCCATTCATAAGCGTCTATTCAGGCTTACCTTCTTGATAAATTCAGCAATATAAAGTCCAGAGTTTTCCAAACATATATTGTCCTTACCCCCTCCCTCACTTCTTGTCATAGAGATCTTCGCCGGGCGAATCAGTTAGTCGAGTTCTCAAGTTCAGCCGCCGTTAGAAAATCTTCTATCGGCTGTATCAGCTGCATACTGCCTATGCCGGAGAGGCTGCTGACGTAGTCGTTGTCATGGCAACGGTGCTGCCAATTTTCTTTTCCGTGCTCTGGGCTGAACCAAAGATTTTCCCAATTGAATTGCGGGAAGATTAAAGTGCTTTATTTCTGAATGAGCGATCCGGCCACAATACTTTTTGTTTGGTTGGTTTTTTTTTGGAGATTTTTTTAATTTACCGTAGGAATTCCACAATTCTAATCTGAATTTAGGAAAATTAGTAGAATAAATTATTTTAAAGTATGTGCTGATAATTTCAAGTGCAGCCCGGCTGTACTTGCTGTATCCCACGAGCCGCCACTGGTAGTTGAATCGATTTCATGTAAATTATTAATATAATAGGTTTCTTTTTCCCCTGTGTGGTATTTACAAATAGCATGGCAATTTAATAAGCAAAAAATAATAAAAATAAACAATTTAATCCCAGAGAATGTTTCATCCAAGGAACAGATGCTTGGAGCATGCAAACCTATCTAATTTCGGGAATGGTTGTACTATTACGAATTATAATCCTTCAAAGAGAGATCGTATAAAATAGGTGTTGTGCAGCTGTCGCTCTAATGGATTGGAGTAAAGGGCGGTTTTCTCCAAATGCAACGCGTTAGAGCCCCTCATAAATTAAATTGAATGTACTTATTTGTAAATCACAAGCATTTTATTTTAAATGTAATTATTTGTCCTGCAGATAATCGTAAAACCTTTAACGGTTAACATCCCAGCTTTTGTTATTGATTAAATTTCAAATAAATTATTAATATTATGTATCTTTTCCTCATTTATGTATTTATTTCTGCTATGTAATATTTTATACGACTTCTCTTTGAAGGAATATAATTCGTAATACAAAATTAGATATGTTTGCATGCTCCAAGCATCTGCTCCGTGATGAAGCATTCTCTAGGATAAAATTGTTTATTTTTATTATTTTTTGCTTATTAAATTGCTATACTATTTGTAAATACCACACAGGGGAAAAAATACCTATTATATTAATAATTTACATGAAATCGATTCAACTTCACAAGCTGTGATGATAAAATTAATTTTATTTTATTTTATTTTATTATTTAATTAAATTTGACATTAAAATGAAAAAAGAAACATTCAAAACAAATCCAGCGGCAGCTGGAATTGAACTTGCTATCTACGGCTCTGCAAACCAGCGATTTTATCCTCTACGCCACGGTCGGTCGATTCGCACTGCATCAAAAAAGTATTTAAGCTGCATACGCTGATTTTCGAATGTTCGGAGCGTAATTTCCTGAGAATGCCTGAGAGTTGCGTTCTAAAATTTGCATCAGTGATTGTATGTCTTGTGAGCTATATTTGTACCAAATTTTATTCAAATCAGTGAGTCCAAGGTCGCACCCTCTCCTTGTAAGCAATCATTAAGAACAAAAACTTGCAAGTGTGCAAAACAGGCAATTATAAACTATAGAAGCTGCCATTATTTATACTGACAGCTTTCACTAAAAAGCTGAAGTCTAGAATTATGATTGTTAAATAATTATCAAATATAACACCCACATTATAGGATCGACGATAAAGTTATTTTGAATCCCTTTCTTACCCCTAACTGAAAGTGTTATGTGCCAGAGATTGCAGTTTTTTATTGCTACATTAGGTGAAAACAAACATCCCAGAGGTGCCTCTTTTTGGGTGACGTGAACGAAAGAAAACAGATGAAATGAAAAAGCGATGACTGTCACTGTCTACTTCTGATAAGCATCTCAATTAGGAAAAAAGTAACTTGTTTTTAAAAGGAAATTTTATCAGGTTTCATTTACGATAAATGTTTGATTGCGTTGCTTGGAATTTTGTGAAGGAACAGTTATACATCGCGTTTAGTTAAGGGTGGTTTAAATCGATCGTATTTTTGTTATAGTATCATTTTAATTGAAAGTGTTTTGTATAGGGGCTCGTAAAATGATCGATAATCTTGACTGCGATAATCCCTGTAACAGAAGGGGCAGGGGAATGGCAAGTTTTAGAGTGAAAACATGGACAAAGGGGGGTAAAAGGGGCTGTCAATTGTTGAAAGTTTGTCGGGCGCCGTGCTTTTTAAAGAGTGGTAGTAGGGGGGCACTACAAAGAAATGCTTTTGACAAACACAAGGTTGTAGCCAGGCAAAAAAAAAAAAAAAAAAAGGATGTAAGGTTGATATTCTGAAAAAAAAAAAAAGGTTGAAAGTTTGGACATTACCTATTTAATGTAAGGGATAATTTTACAAACTGGTAATATTTTTGTATAGGGTCCTTATAAAAATCAAAAATTTTAATGTTCTGAAAATGTTAATCAACACTATAAAATTCTGTCCCTTATATAACTTTGTGATTTATTGTACATATGTCTATGATCAATATTTAAGAAATAAAAGACTAGGTCAGTGTGTTTGGAACACTATATACTAGCAGGTAATATTTTTTTTTTAATTAGCAGAAGATTTAGATGTATATTTTAAGAAATTTTTTCTTATTACTTACATTAACTGTGTATGTTTATTAAACGGACTATATTCCGTATATGGTGCTTTGTTTACATATCAATGTTTTTGTTTACAAATCATTGGTGAACAATCTGATGCCAGAGTGTGTGATGCACTGCCAAATTGAAGTTACCTGCCGGTGGTAGTTGTGACTGGCAACCATAAAGAATACGTGTTTCGTCAGGTTTGGGAATTTGAAATTGTTTCTGTTATTAATGGAAGGGAATGAAATGTGTTATGTTAATATATGAAAAGAATTTGTGTGTGTTTGTTAGAAATATAGTGTGAATATAAAGCTAAATAAAAGAATTTGTGTGTGTTTGTTAGAAATATGGTGTGAATATAAAGTTAAATAAAAGAAAGCATGCTGGTGTTATGTTATAAGCCGGTGGGTGTTGGGGACATTTCTGAGCAGTTATTTAAAAAAAAAAATAAAGGTAAGTGCTCTTTTTTAACGAATCTTTGCAATGTTTAAGGTTTTTAATGGGAATTTTAAATTGATATTTGATGTGTTTATGTTTTCGTAAGTGCTATTTACGTGCTATTCTAATCATACTGACTTTATAAGAGGTGTACAACTAGGTTGTTTAATCCACCGATGTTTTTTTGAGTTGAAAACGGGCCAGTGTTTGCCTAGTTTACATTAGCTGTACAACTAGGTTGCTTAATTCACTGTTGTTTTTTTAGTTAAACAGGGTGTCTACCACATAAAGTAAACTTGATTTCTTGACCTTTTCTTGACCATAACAAATACGAAACTAATATCAAAAATACCTCGTACCAGGGATGCAGACTATGTCCTAACCGGTGATCTAGGATCAGGGGGGGAAATTTTGCAGAAAAATATACAACTGATTTTGATTTTAACAATAAATTACAAAATTCTTCGAGTTTTTCTTACCCCCTTCCCATTTTTAAAGAGATTTTTTTTTCAACCTGTGGTGATCAGCCGTTTGCTTTCTGTTAACTTGGACCAATTGCTATTTTGTAAATGCGTTTGTAGCTTGTACATTGCAAATCTTTTTACATCTATGCTAATACAGAACTTATGCAAGTCTATAACATATCATAAAATTTTAGGGTAATTTTCAAATGGATTGAGGGAAATGTTGAGAGTAAAAACATTTTCTGCACACCTGCATCATGCTGATAGAATGCAGGAAAATTATACTTTTAAATTTAACACTATTAATATATATTATTAAATATTTTTGTATAACTTTAAGTTGCGGGAGTTACTCAATAAAGCAAAACAATGTTACGATCATCATTTCCGGATATTTTTTTGTATAACATTATATTTTTACTTACTCCTATTTTATTTTGATTACTTCAAAAAAAAAAAGAAAACTTAATTGTATGGCATGCAGTTAGTAATAATTTATTTCCCTCAAATCATGCAAGTATTTGAGCTTCTGCGCGATGCATGCTTGTTTAAATAATGATTAACTTTTCTTCTTGAATATCTCTTTTATAACATAAATAAATTATTATGAAGATTGCAAACAGAACATATTTTGTTCTCCTCCTTCCACCGCCCTTCCTCCTCCTCTATTAACAGCAGGTGATAAACGCATTCCTCTCAGCTGAACTGGGTTTGTTGTTTTTTTCTCCCCTCCCTTTTGCTAGCACTTGTTTAGGTTCTTTTTTTAAACATTACGACGATTAGTAATACTATTGATATCCTCTTGCAGTTAGAAATTTGCATTCCATTCTAAGTTTTGGCTAGCGGTGCGGTCTCTGTACCAGTTAATCCATTTTTTTTTTTATAGTTTTATTGTGCATATATTGCTACTTTTGTTTGCTTTAGCTTTTAATGATACAAGAGATTTTCTCTTCTGGCCGGAAGACCGGAAGTCTTCCGTCAAAATCGGAAAGTACGAAAATCGGAAGCGTATGAAATTAAGGTAAAATCATACAAGCCGGTGCCCACCCCATGTAAACATGGCGACAGTCGCTGGAGCTTGGCGACCGCCAAGCTCCAGCGACTGTCGCCATGTTTACTAGTCATTCTAGGCAACCAGTGGTCCGTTTTTAACTAAAAAAACCCCAGTGGATTCAGCAACCTAGTTGTACAGCTATCTAAACTAGGCAACCAGTGGTCTGTTTTTAACTAAAAAAACCTCAGTGGATTCAGCAACCTAGTTGTACAGCTATCTAAACTAGGCAACCAGTGGTCCGTTTTTAACTAAAAAAACCTCAGTGGATTCAGCAACCTAGCTGTACAGCTATCTAAACTAGGCAACCAGTGGCCCGTTTTTAACTAAAAAAACCTCAGTGGATTCAGCAACCTAGCTGTACAGCTATCTAAACTAGGCAACCAGTGGCCCGTTTTTAACTAAAAAAACCTCAGTGGATTCAGCAACCTAGTTGTACAGCTATGTAAACTACGCAACCAGTGGACCGTTTTTAACTAAAAAAAAACAACAACAGTGAACTAAGCAACCTAGTTGTACAGCTAATGTAAACTGGGCAAACACTGGCCCGTTTTCAACTCAAAAAAACATCGGTGGATTAAACAACCTAGTTGTACACCTCTTATAAAGTCAGTATGATTAGAATAGCACGTAAATAGCACTTACGAAAACATAAACACTTCAAATATCAATTTAAAATTCACATTAAAAACCTTAAACATCGAAAGATTCGTTAAAAAAGAACACTTACCTCTATTTTTTTGGTAAATAACCGCTCAGAAATGTCCCCAACACCCACCGGCTTATAACGTACTATATTTCTAACAAACACCCACAAATTCTTTTCTTATATTAACATAACACATTTCATTCCCTTCCATCAATAACGCAAACAATTTCAAATTCCCAAACCTGACGAAACACGTATTCTTTATGGTTGCCAGTCACAACTACCACCGGCAGTTGGCGGTGCATCGCTCACTCTCGCGTCAGATTGTTCGCCAATGATTTGTAAACAAACCATTGACATGTAAACAAGGCACCGTATACGGAATATAGTCCGAAATTAAGTATGAAAATTTGCCGGACTCTAAAGAGAAAAGGGGTAAGTGGTAGAGGGTTCGGTGGTTCAGTCTGCTCGATGAGGGGGGGGGGGACACACAGTAGAAGGGGATGAAAACGGTGCGATCTGTTGACGAATTTTGCAGGTGCGTATATGCGATCTGTTGATAGATTTTGCTGGCGCGATGTGCGATTTGTTGACGGATTTTTCTAGCTCCACCATTATATTTTCCTGGCCGGTAGTTAGAATTTCATAAATCGCCAGTGTTTAATGTTTAATCACCACCTGGCGACTGGCAACCGAGAATTTTAAGCTTTACTGGCTTGTATGATTTTACCTATTAAACTTGTATGTATGTTGTGCAATATTCAAAAACATGCGAGTGGCCACTTAAAATTTCAAGCACAGGCCCCCTGCAAATTTTCTAAATTTTGACCTCTAGGTTGAGTCCACTGGGGAAATTCGGTAACAGGTTTTCCTTCAGGGTAAATCAGGTAGCTGTAATTGGCACCTTATTGGGGATACAGGAAATTTCTAGCACAATGAAGAATGAGCGTGCGGAGCAGGCGTGCCCTTTTATTCGCTTTCACTCTGGGGGGTGAGAGACCAGATGACCACCAGAAATTCTCCCCACTTGGCAAAAGAGACTGTAGCCAACTAAGCAGTAGCATGTAGTAACCTTTCAATGAGCGACCCTTCTCTAGGAATGAAATCGCCTATGGTCGACTGCCGAACTACAAACAGCACCAGATATGGAATATAGTCCCATTTGAAATATGTGTACAAATGTTTTAATAAGGTGTTTGAGTAAATGTATTTTAGTTTTGGGTTAATTTTTTCTTATATAACTATTAAGTTTATGTTATGTTCATTGAGAAGAAAAAGTTGCCAAGGTTAGACGTTGGCGACCAAAAAAAGTCGCCATCTTTGCCTGCCCCCCACTAACAAAATTTCTCCCATATTTAATGTTTATAAAAATCAGTTTCATGCACTTTAAAACATTTAAAGGGTAAATCTCTATTTCACGAATTTTCCATATAACGAACTTTTTTTTCAGGATTTAGTGACTTCATTAAATAGAGGCCGACTGTACATTCATCGCTTACACAGACATCCAATTCATGCTTGGCAACTTTTACCCACTAATTGAATTATCTCCTTTTTTTTTCATAACTGATTTTGAAATAAAATTATTTAACTCTTAAAAAATAACTGATTCATCATTTATAATGTTATTGTATCAAACTTAATAGCGATAGAACAGGCACTAATTTCATAGAAACAACCCCAAAACAATTTTTGAATTAAATGATTTGAAGCTATGAGATTTTTTTAAAAATAATGACTGAATATTTGAAGACAACTAGTAGCAATAAAACTGATAAAGCTGAAAGCATACTGCTGCCAGATAACTGGATATCCAGTTTAAATTTTGGCAGGCAATTCAATATCCGGCCAATCCATTGCATCACTAATTCCTCAGTCCCACATCCAGCTGATTGTTCCAAGACATTGGTTTAGTACAGTTTTAGGACCACGTTTTGAGTACATATTCAAGTTAATTTCTGGGGATGGGTATCACACAGTACGGTAGAAAATTACCCAGCTTTTTACCAGATTAGCAAAAGGGAAAGAACATTAATATTCTAGCCTTGTAACAAACCAGGTGTTAAAAATATACAGAGCATCTTAATTATATTTTGTGGATACAAATTTTTCGGCTCTGAAAACAATATCATATACCTTCACTAAGAGAAAAAAAAAATCAAGATTCAAAAGATCAATATCTAAATTCAGCTTTGACTTTACACGCGCATAAAGTTGCGATTTTTTCAGGCAGCAGTTCTGAGAGAGAAAAAAGAAAAAATGCATTGCAATATGTATACCGAACGACATAAGCTGTCACTGAAAGGAAATAAAATTCAAATGCACAGGAAAACTGGAACAAAATTGATATTTAACTTACTGTTTATACTACGCATAGTCTCTAAAACTCCTTGATTGTTGATATTAGATGTCCAATAATTAACACAAGAAGAACGAGGTTTTGTTTCATCTTTATCATAACAACGCATTATGCTTTGGCTGGTATAAACAAAAATACTCAACTAAAGTACATATATTCACACACATTTATAAAGAATATACAGAAAATTTGCTAAGCGATATCTTTTTTAGTTAATTAAGTTTTTATTTTTAACGAAAATATTATACTTGTATTTGAAACATTTATTTTCGGAATTAGTTTGTGTTGTTTGGGAGACGTTAGTAGGAGTAGGAGCCTCGTCTCGTCTTACTGCTATTTGTGACTTCCGTCATGGCTAACTCCGATCTTCTCACGGCTATCCAAACGGTGCGAAAAACACGAATGCGCGGTTGTTGGCATTTTTTCCGCCGTGGCGCTTTAGATATACTCCCTCCAATAAAAGTATTCGAGCAAAAGAGAAATTTCCTACGTTGGTTTCGTATATTAACAATTATTTATCATAGAATATGAATTAGGCTATGTATAAATATGACTTTCCATATTTCTACCAAGTTGAGCGTTTTACAAAAACTCAATTATTATTCTCAAATCTAAAATAGGAAATTTCTCTCTTGCTCTAATACTTTTTTTGGAGGGTGTAGGTAATCGTTTTGTGAATCTTGCGCCGTTTTCTTTCATGAAAATTTATCATAAAATTCGAACATTTTGCTCTGAATGTAAAGGTAAGTGAACACTTTTATAATTTATTTAGAAATTCTAAAAATATGTATGCAAATCATGTTTAGTGAATAATTACTCATGTTGTGTTATTTATAAATAAATTATTTTAATCAGGAAACCGTATTACTTATTTATTTATAAATAACACAACATGAGTAATTATTCACTAACCATAATTTGCATACATATTTTTAGAATTTCTAAATAAATTATAAAAGTGTTCACTTACCTTTACCGTATTACTTCAGTAGTTTATTCTTGTAAATAAGCATGACGTATGCATTCCAACGGTTGGAACGGTTATGTTGGCAATACGTTAGAGCATAAGTTGGTCCAACGTAAGAAATAACCAGTTGCCAACCGTTGGATAACGTGTCGTTTCAACGTTGCCCCAACGTATGTGTGCTAGCTGGGTACAAGCGTTCATTATGCTTGCTCAATTCCAATGTTCCATTGAGAAAGCGACAAAAGAATGACATATACTACATGAAATGTCTTTATAAAAGAATAATTAATTCAGGGATCGCGCTATAGAGCGTATTTTATCAATTTTCTCCAATATACAGGATATCCCAAAACACTGAAATGCGCTTTAATACATCATTTGTTAAAGATTAATGTTAAATTGTTTAAAATAGCGTAGGAAATGAGACTACGTTCATGAAATATTCATCTTAAAAATGTGTTTCCCATTTGTGTATTTAGTTATTTTAAAGTACATTAAATATCCACTTGTGAAACTAAAATAAGCAATCGTGAATCATCAGAGTAAGCGCTATTTTGTTTTTCCTTCAAATTACATGCATCCATTTTCTTAATGTCAATATGTATCATAGCAAACAAATTAATCATGAGTTCGTACTTGAATCAGTAACACAAATACTACTTAAAACTATATTAAATAACGTTTGAAAGCACTGGGAAGCTTAACCATTTATCGGGCGAGTTTATGTACAGAGAGTCGAAGTACTTGAGATTTTCTGGCCTATTTTTTAGGATTAATTCGTATATTTTCCCTCTACCGTAAGATCCCACGTGAAAATTGGAGAAAAAAGTATTAAACAGGCATAGATATTTTGCAGGATAATACATTAATTATTCACATATCAAAGTCGGAAAACTACCTGCTGCTTGTACACGGAAGCGATGATTCTTGTGCTCAATTTTCGAGTAATTATTCGAGCTTTCTTTAAAATTGCGAATGAAAGAAAAGTTCATAAGCCAAATATAATTTAGAATCTAGATGTATGGAAAAATATACATCCAATATAACTGAACAAAAATCAAATTCACTAATGATAATGGATTTCTGTGTTTAATTGACCGTAGGTGGTACACCCTCCAAAAAAAAAGTATTCGAGCAAGAGAGAAATTTCCTTTTTAGATTTGAGAATAGTAATTGAGTTTTTGAAAAACGCACAACTTGATAGAAATATAGAAAGTCATATCTATACATAGCCTAATTCATATTCTTTCATAAATAATTTTTAATATTCGAAACCAACGTAGGAAATTTCTCGCTTGCTCGAATACTTTTTTTGGAGAGTGTAAGTATCTTACCACGGCCTTATAAAGGGTTAAGAAATGCCTGATGTATACGTGAAGACTCAAGCATCCGTAGGCCTCTTTGGATGGCTCATCAAAATACACGCGCAGGCCCGTTACTAATTGCGAAGGCCCCGGTTGTACACTCTCTACAAAAAGTATTCGAGCAAACGAGAAATTTCCTACGTTGGTTTCGTACATGAAAAATTATTTATCAAAGAATATGAATTAGGCTATGTATAAATATGACTTTCTATATTTCTATCAAGTTGT
Source organism: Cheiracanthium punctorium (assembly GCA_038373885.1). Taxonomy (NCBI): domain Eukaryota; kingdom Metazoa; phylum Arthropoda; class Arachnida; order Araneae; family Cheiracanthiidae; genus Cheiracanthium; species Cheiracanthium punctorium. The sequence continues at coordinate 69,784 of JAWZYV010011396.1, read as the reverse complement.
GCGTTTTTCAAAAACTCAAGTACTATTCGCAAATCTAAAATAGGAAATTTTTCTCTTGCTCGAATACATTTTTTGGAGGGTGTACGATCTTAGGCTTTTATATGCATTGAAATCTGTTTCCATATAAGTTAATGTTTTGTACGCAAGATATTTACTCATAGACCATATACGGACCTTTGCAGGCCTCTCAATTGGTCCTCTTTTTTTAAAATTCCTACCTCTATAAATAATAGAGTAAAATGTTCTCCTTCTTCAACAGTTGTTAAATGTTCTTTCCCAGACAGCAGAGCAAACTTGCATCAAACCTGCAGCAAGCTTGATTTATCAAGTCAATAAGCTTGAATTAAGCTTGAAAATTTCAAGCGTGTAAGCTTAATGCAAGCTTGAATCAAGTGTTCTAGTTTACACTTGGCCAGCTTGCATTAAGCTTGACATTTCAAGCTTGAAATAGCAAGCTTAATTTCAAGCTTAAAAAATTTTCCTAAAAATAAATAATTTCCTAAATACACGGGGTGCCGGTCGGCGAACTCGCCCCACATATTTTACTTTGCCACGCATTTTCCCGTCTACGCTGAAATTTCAATTTAATTTAATCTGTTTCCATCGAGTGTCCGTGGCTGGAATAGAACCCGGGACCTTTCGGTTCGTAGCCGAGCGCGTTATCCATTCAGCTACCAAGCTTCGGACAGTTATGACTAAATTTTGAAGTGAATTATCAAGCCGTTTTCTGGCCAGATTGATAAGTGCACGATATGTTTTTTTTTTTTTTTTCCATGGGCATCAAAATTAAAATAATGTTATGTGTGATTTAGAGACTCTACTAATATTGAAATAAACATAATATAAACTTAAGAGCAGCATACGTTTTAAAACTTTCGCAACACTCATGAGCAATACTGCTGGCCAAAATCGAGACAAACGACTGATTTTTAAATCAATTTCGTAGTATAATTGTATTTTATTTTGAAGAATTTCCATATTTGGAAATATAGAATGGGTTTACTTACTTAACACAAATTTTGTGTTAAGTAATCTGAAATCAAAGAAACAGATAGTTAAACATTACTTCGAAATGCTATTGCTATATCACAGTTGCTAACATGTATGTGCAGGCGCCGCCTCTAGGCTCGAGCACACTTTCTTCGGTTACGGCGGTCGAAGGTCCGATACCAACTGGGGGACCGGTCGCCCAGAGGAGGTGCAGAAGACGAGCTGCATATCGCTTTTGGGATCCGACCACTAAATTCAAATGAGCAGCGAGCGGTAGCTGCTAAATACAAATGTGCGCGAGGCGGACAAAGATAAAAGGCCAGCCAAGTTCTTGCTTAAAAACACTGTCAGCAGTCACAGCAACGGGTGCTGCTGCTCGCCGCCTGCTATTTCCTGGTTCTGAGGCCAAGCTGCCTAGTGGAGCCCTGCCTGCTATTTCCTGGTTCTGATGCCAAGCTGCCTAGTGGAGCCCAGCCTGCTAATTCCTGGTTCTGGTGCCAAGCACCCTAGTGGATCTCTGCCTAGGATTCTGCGTGCTGTCCTTCTGCCTGATCGTCGTCAATTGTCATATTGATGGAAGAGTTATTAGAGTTATAGAAGTTCCATGTTTTTAAGTTCCTTGTTTCCGTTAATTAGTGAATTATTTGTTCAGTTAATAAAGAGTTTATGTCAACATCGAAGTGATTATTGACCAGAAAAGCACACGCTACCTTCATATGGAATACAAACATTTTAGTCATTTTTGTAAATATTTCTTAAAATAGCAAATAATTGAAAAATTTTGCTATTTTTTAACGCTAAAAATTCTCTTTACAAATGTGGTTAGTTATTTTCCTACATATTGGTATGCTATATCGATATAGAGCATTTCGAAGAATTAAAAATAAGTTTAAATTAATTTATACAAAAGTAAATTTGAATTATTTTCATTGTTCATACTTTATAATTAAAAAAATTATTTAACTTCTGAATTTTTTTTTTTTTTATCCTTTGTAATTTTATTTTAAAACTACAAAAGTGTAAGATGTAAGATTTTTGGGCCCTAAAATCTGTAGGCCCTGGGCAGTTTCCCGTTTGCCCTGCAGGTAATATGGCACTGGTAATAAAATAAAACACATCTTTTACGGACTTTCAGCAAATTTGAGGACGCTAGACAATTTCAATCAAGCAAAATCACAGCGGACAAATCAAGCTGTATTTAAGCTTGACAATTCAACTTGACTCCTGCAAGCTTGCTGCCAGCTTAAAATGAGTTGAACTGTCAAGCTTGCATTAATACGTCAAATTCAAGGAAATGTCAAGCTTGATTTAAGCTTATGTGCTGTCTGGGTTTAGATGTTAAGGTTTCGTCTATCAAACCATTAAAATACTAGGCTATATAAATAAAACTATGACGAAGGTAGGAATTTTGAAAAAAGAGGACCAATTGAGAGACCTGCCTTTGAGAAATGTTCGTTATCTTTCGAGAAAGATGTAGGATCGATTTCATAAGGATCAGTGTTGTCTATTGATTTCAATTTCTCTCTATATGTGGCTTTTTTGATGCGGGATCGAGAAATTGCACATAGACAGACATGTTAAAAGTACACCCTCCAAAAAAAAAAGTATTCGAGCAAGAGAGAAATTTCCTTTTTAGATTTGCGAATAGTAATTGAGTTTTTGAAAAACGCACAACTTGATAAATAATTTTTAATATACGAAACCAACGTAGGAAATTTCTCGCTTGCTCGAATACTTTTTTTGGAGAGTGTACAGGATGCCTGTCCAACAGGAAATGGTTGGCAGAGTGGCTATTTGGACCGACCGGTGCGGATAGTTAGAGGCTATTCGGCCCGTCCTGTAGTGCTGCCATCTATATTTCAATGTTCGTACTAATAATTCACCGATAATTTATTTAAAATTGTATGTTTATTTAGAACAAAGAACATGAATTTCGTCCGCAATTTCTATTTTTAAAATTTATATTAGAGCTTTGGTCTGAAATGAGCAAGCTTTTCAAGGTATGAGCCTACCTTCGGAGGACTTTTTCTTATTTGAAGTAAAAAAAATTAATGAAAATCAATGTTTTAATTAAGATGAGGTATAAAACCATAAAAATTTAAATGCTCGTTAATGAAATTCAGTGTAAACTTTGCAATAAAGGCAATCTTAAGTTTCCGACAGGTTTTACGACTGGAAATAGAATTGCATAAAAATTCTTTTATACATATTTAATGCATGCAGGCCGTTATTTTATACGTATATAAAATTATAGAATGAAATAAACAATTTTGAAAATTTTTACACAGTTTCAATTTTAACGATCGTCAAATTCATCGGAAATAATCCTCGCTTATTAGCTTTGCTTATTATTATTTTTTAAATGGCTTTTACATATATTGTTCTGTAAAGTATTATTTTTTAAAACATACTTCAAGTTTGCACATATATATAAAGCTTTGGTTTAATAAAATGTAATTAACTTTTACATAAGGGGACTTTTTCTTATTTGAAGTAAAAAAATTAATGAAAAATCAATGTTTTAATTAAGATGAGGTATAAAACCATAAAAATTTAAATGCCCGTTAATGAAATGAACGAACACGGCGGGCTCCTCCCGCCGTGTTCGTTTTCTTAAAATAAATTTAATGATGCAAACAAATACAATTCTAAAGATGTATAGTACCTCAAGAAAGCAGGGCCCGATTATGCCTCGGCATTGATGGATTGGCCTTGGAGGGGCCTCGGGCACTGATGGATTTGGCGGCCTCCATCCATGAAATTTGTTTAAATGTTTTATAATATATAAATGTTTTTGGAGTGCTGTAACATACCTCAAATATAATTTTCACAGTGACCTTTTGTGTGCTAAGCAGATAATACTTTTGCACTTATTTAATTGAACAAATTAGTGTCGGGTTTAAAAATATAAAATTTGGTCAGGTCATAAAATCAATAATTTTTAATTTTAAATAGTTAAAAGCCTAGTACATTTTGGATATTAAATTTTCTTGGTCACTTTGCATTGCGCTAGTTACAAGTACAGTTGTACACATTTAAGTAAATTTTAAAAATGTTTCCCCTAATACAGCACATTCCCATAACATTTTTCTTTTTTAAGTTTTATGAGCACTTTGCCCTATGACGTGAAATGGTAAATGAGTAAGTATTCTATTAGATAAATTGTCATAAAGAATGGTAAGCAAAATACTAATACAATGGTAAGCAGTGACTTTATTTTATATGTTTTACGGCACTTGTATTTAAGTAATTAGCATTTCATTTGTTCTATATATACATTTAAAACATCAAAAATTGGTTCTCAGAATTCAGTATCATCAATATTGTCACCAGTCATTCAAGAATTCTGGCCTACCGCGCGGCTGTCGATCTGGAACTTTGGGCGGTTTTCTCTAGATGTCACGTGAATACACGTTTGAACTCCTTAGAAAGTTCTTCGCCCAAGGCATCCCTTAGACAGATTACCCCACGTGTAGTGTTTGCCTTAAATACACAATACAATACAATGTATCCATTCATTTTATTATCAAATGACCAAAGAAAATTTGGCACTGCGAAATATTCATAAAAGTATTGTATAATCTGTTTTGCATAAATGTTATCGGTTATGTACTTGTAGAGTTCAGCCATTATGAGAACGGACTAAGATATCCTCCTCCATTTTTCCACGCACATATACTTCTTCAGAAAAAAAAAAAGATATTATACAATTGCCAATAAATGAAATTAACTATATTGTTTTGCTAAAAAAGAACAAGGATCGCTGATCGTATTGCAGTGCAATAAAATAAAAGGCAAGTCGTTTCGAAATTGGGTACCCTACACTTTTGAGTACCATCTCTTATCTTCCATATGACAGTCAATCCCCATTAAATAACTACTAATGAATTTAAAGTTTAAATTTTATTAATATGTAAATATGTACCCATAGGTAGGTGGCCGTATGTAAATATGTACCCATAGGTAGGTCGGAAAAAAGCTCACAACATTGAAGGGGATATTTTTTAGATGAGTGAGGGTGGGTGGGGGGGGGGGCGTGAAATCAGAAATGTAAGGAAGGAGTGGGCACCCGCACCCGAAAGGGCGCAAACAGAGGTACATTCATGAATTTTGTATTTATCTCTATTAAAAATTGACATTCAGGTAATTTACTAAGGACAGTTGTCTGATTTATAAGTACACAGTATGCACAGTAGCCCCATTGCCCCCTAGCTTTTGGTGAAGTGAATTTTTTTGTATCAGTTTTACACTAAAATGTTTCATACTCTGAATGCCCCCCCCCCTCCGACCATTAAAATACCGACAAAAAGGTCGGTCAAGCCACATGTCAAGGTCATGAAGGTCATTAAAGGGAGGAAAGGAGGTGAGGGAGATCTTACCTTTTTTTTTTTCCTGGAAAAAAAAAAGGAAGATTCCTCCAACAGAAGATACGATACTATGACCGTCGGAGTGTACGGTAGAAAACAAGCATCTGAGCGAGGGATCTAGGCCGAGGGGAGGAGGGGGGGGAATTGCCCTGTGTGGGAACACATCAGGAACAGACGTGTTGTCTTGACGATCAGGATGACGTACAGATGTGCAACCATTGAGTAACTGACCACCCAGATGAACCAAAGGGCTACCATAAGTCTCCGGAACGACGGTTCAGCGAACGTTTGCTGAGGAGCATTATGGTCTGGGGAATGTTTTCATCGCATTCTCTGGGCGCACTCATCATTGTAGAAGGCAACTCTCCGGATTTAAATAAAATCGATAAACTGTAGGATCCCTCGATTGGGTTAGTTCGCGCCATGGACCCCCAATCACGTAACCTATCGCAGATGGTCACTGCACTGTAGTCCTCATGGACCCTAGAATATTCCAGTGAACACCTTCAATAACTAAGTGACTCTCTCCCTGCGCATCTCTCAGCGATCCGCTCTAAGTAATCGGGATATTCTGGCTTTTGATAAAGTGGTCACATTAATGTGACTGGACTGTGTAGCTACTAGTATATTTTTAAAAATAGATTTTTTCTAAAACAAATGGGAAAAAAATATCATTTAAGTATCTATCATTCTACATATGCGCTTGTCACTACTATGTCTACCTTCTGGAGACATCAAGTTTTCTCTTGTTATGCTCAACAGTGATTCCTATAACTAAAAATCATGTAAATGAACAAATTTAAAAGGCTCTCGTAGATTTTTTCCTTTTATTACTTGAACCAGTTGATCTCTAGAGCTGATACATTATGAAATGTAAGCGTCGTTCTCCAGTCTCGTTGCATGGACGGTTGCCCCTAATTGAGCTGTTAACTTCTGCTTCAGTGGTACTCCAGAGTGCGATGATTCCCTGTTTCGCACAATTTAGAACATCTTCATAAAAAAGATATATGATTTGTGGCAAATATATGATAACACCAGATGCAGAACTAAAAGAAAAGTATGGAAGGAGATGGTACCAAAAGAAGGACATCAGTTGCAGCTATTACCCAACTGGACAGATGAACTACTACTCATCGTTGTGGATGGGACTAGGCATGAAGATAGATATATAACTATCCTGTTGGACCATGTCCACCCTTCAATGCAAATTGTTCTTTAATCCAATCGAAAACTTTCGGGATCTGCTCAATCCTGCTGTTTGCTCTGTAGCAGCATACCTGACTATAATAAGCTAAAGTCATCATAGCTCAGAATCTGTGCGAGAGGGAAATCAAATATCTCGGTTTAAACTGAAACTTTACTTGGAAGATAACACAGCAGTATTCCAAAGATAGAAACGGCCTTATTGGAACGCCACGAGCGAGAGGTTTTGAAGTCATCTAGTGAGCAACGCTTTTGTTAGAAATTGATATCATTGAGTAAAGCCACGCCTTGTTGGAAGACAGTTGTTCCTGCAAATAGGATATGTTGGTAGAAGTTCAATTCCTGCCTCCGGCTTCATTGTTTTATATGGCGAAAACTGCTCGTGGCATCGCCAGGGCATGACTATAACAATTTTGTGGACAGGCATTTTTAAAATTTTGTGTCTTTATATATAGGTCTTAACTTAGGTTCCTATTTCTGCTTGTATTTCTAGGGCACGGACCCACAAGTGCTCGTGCTATTATCAGGGCCTGCCTGGGCGTCTTCCTTATATTCTATTTTACTTGAAATATTCCATCATTTCACAAAACGATAATCATTTACTACACTCGAATGATTGTTAAAGGGAAAAACAATAATCTTATAAAGGCAGTTATAGGGCCTTTTTCCGCACGGCACTGCTGTTTAGGTTATGTTTGCGAAAAAAAAACTAAAAAATTACAAATTCAGAATAAATTTGAGGCGGCACGAGATCGCATACGCACACGCTACATCTCAGCAATTTGGTACCTTTGCCTGGTCGGACAACGCCTTAATCTATCTCGCGGGATCAAAATCAGTTCACGCCACGCGCTTCCCTTCATTGATGACCCAGACAACTGAACACGCATTTCTCTTTCTTGCCTTCAATGACAGATGGTTCCAGCACCAATCCCATTCATCTCTCGCTTTTTCAAAGTCCACATACAACGCGTGGCTATGTCTATAACGCTAGGAACATCGTTCATTAGCCTCTGACTGACTCTCGCGGGGCGGAGTAGTGATCGCAAACGCACGCGCAACATCTTGGCCGGAAAAATGAATACCGTTTGTCCGGTCGGATAACGCCTTACCACGTGGAATTCGCGGGATAAAAACCAGTCCTCGTCACAAGCTTCCTTTCAAACTTAATCTTGAAAGCCCCATCACGATGAAATATACAAGATAGGAGAGACAGTCATCATAAAATCATTAAAAGAAAGGGGAGAAAACCCCATTCAGAAAAATCAGGAAAGCCCATTGTATTTCTGTAATTTATACTCTGAAGATTAGCTGATTGTTTAAAATCATGTTATTGTTTGATAATTTCCGTGAATTGGCAATAGATATTTTTTATCAAATTTCTACAAACAATAAAGTTCGTGTTTTGTCCTGTTAACTAGACTGATTACTGGAACATTCCTTACACAATAGACTTTTAAATTTATGAATCAGACAGATAAGTATTTTGCAACAATGTGATGTCACTTAAAGGACAGATGATTGTGTATTATTTTATGCAGATGTCAGAATGGCTGCCATCAAAATCAGTCCACGCCACGCGCTTCCCTTCATTGATGACCCAGACAACTGAACACGCATTTCTCTTTCTTGCCTTCAATGACAGATGGCTCCAGCCCCAATCCCATTCATCTCTCGCTTTTTCAAAGTCCACATACAACGCATGGACTTCACTATCAGTACATGATGATATTTCTGTCAGATAAATACATTTTGAATATTAGGCATGGTTCTTTAGCCTCATTGCTAGAATCGACAAAATACTGTGTTGCTCAGCCTCATAAGTCCACCGTTCATTGCTCCACACAATTAAAGCACACTCAGTAATATTGAAATAGTTTCCCGAGAAGAAAGCGTCAGATGGAAAGAAATTAATATACATATAATAGACATATAGATGAGAGATTCACTTGATCCCAAAATCAAGACAATTAAACAAATACAGAGTGTGCAATTACACAAATACAGGGCAATTTCAATAGTGCGTTGGACCGCTTCTTGCTGCAATATATGCCATAACACGGTCTGGCATTGAGTTGATTAGACATCTGATATTGTGCTGAGGCAGATGGGCCCACAAATCTTGAGCATCCACCTTCAAATAATATACCGAGTGACAGTGTATCATTTGGCGTTTCAGCTGATCACATGCGTGCTCTACAGGGGACAAATCAGGGGGAGCGGGCCGGCCATGGAAGAGTCTGAACATGGCATAGTAAGTCTTGAGCAGCTCTAGCTGTATGAGGATAAGCTTTATGTTGCTGGAAAATTGCCTCTGGGAGACTATTTAGGATAGGTCCCACGTGGGGTCCAAGAATGTCATTAACATAACGCTGGCCCATTAAGGTTGCATATACCACAAGTAGAGTGGACCGGCTATCATAGGTTATGGACCCAGACCTTTTATTGCAGACTTTATGTGCCACCTGTCACAGGATCACTAGTGTCTAAGGACAGAATTGTGCTGTTTTTGCCATTAGACTTCATTATAGAGAAATGAAAGATAGGAGTTTATTCAGGTTATCAATAACTAGGGAGCACATGGAGGAAGTTGGTATCAAACCAAGAACTCAAGAGTTGTGACTACAGGCTTTATCCAAATGGATAAAAAGTACACATGCCATTTTCTTAAGTTTGTGATCACATGTTCTACCTCAAGATATATACTAGAGAATTAATGCTCATATTTGTTTCATGTAAGAGGTGTCGTTCTTTAATAAAGTATGAATTCGAACACAGGTCCTTTGATTTGGGTGAACTGAAGTATGAAACTTCAGAACTTGCAATCTTTAACTCTTTACTAGACATATTTTTCTAGAAAGATCAATATTTATAGTTCATGCATCCCAAAAGGTATTTGATTGTGAGAGAAATTTCCTATGTTAATTTTATGAGCAACTGATTGATTTTTTGAAAAAAAAGCATGCTGATAATAAATGTTAGAAATTATTATATACTACATCATCCACATTTTATAAAGAACAACCCTTTATAATAAAATTGACTTGCAATCGCATATTTTTTGAAAGGGTGTATGGATATGCAGCTTTGCATATTAAATGCACTGCAAACTGTGTACTAAAAGGTTAAGGTTGGGGCAGACATGCTAATCACCATCTTGACAAAACCGAATATCGGCATTTGAAGGCTAGAGAACTGGTACTACTGGTTTAATGCCTTACACTACTTTTTATAGCTCAGGTTTGATTACAACTCCCACCACTCACTAATTTTATTGATTCTCTATAAAAATTGAACCCATATCTTTCAGCTCACAGCAGCAACTATTTGTGGTGCCCAGTTTGATTCTCTCAAGACCAAGTCAAAATCTATGACTATGGCATGTGGCACATAAAATTTATAATACGTAGCACTTATAAAGAATGAGAAAAACACTGTCCATCACACACGGTGATCCTTCAATGACACTCATCAGACATCAACTTCTGGATGACTTTCTAGGAATGGAGTGGTGACACAGACATGAGATTGCCAAACTGCAGTCTCAAGAGGGTCTCTGAATGCTTTTCAAGAGCTTAGCATTGTGCTTTTGCAAGGTTGTGTCTTTTTAGTAGAGGCATATCTGTGAAGTAGAACTTTCAGTAGACAAAAAACTGTGTATTCACCCATCATCCATATAACCAAGTATAGGTACAGTTATCCATGATAAATTTTTATTTTGCACTTGATTCCTTTTCTATGTTCATTATTTCTTCCTGATAAAAGAAGATTCATAAGAACTGAAAGAAGGTAAACAGGTTTAAGCAAATAAGATATTAAAGTATATGCATATTATTTTGGCCAAAAGGGCTATATAAATATTACAGACGCCTTTTTTTTTACACCTTTGAACACTTTATAGATAAGTAAAAAAGGTTTTTTGTAAAATATAGTCTAAGGCTCTTTTCAAAGGTTGCTGGTATTATAGCTTAAATGCGGTGGACCTCTTACTAAAGAAAATTCTACTTGCCTTCATTACTTTGATTAAGTGATAAATTGATTGTCTAGAAATTCTGACATTTTATTGTTATTATTATTATTTTTTTAAATTTGTGTTTAGGGATCATATTATTTGCAATCTCTGAATGACCAATATGCACCTATTAGAATCTTAAAAAAAATCCCTTATATTGCTCCTCCTATACAAGAATCATCTCTTAAGTTGTGATTACTTTGTTTACACAGAAATTGATTTTGTCATTGCTGAATCAGCTGGTTGTTTCCCTGAGAAACAAAATATTTAGAAGCATGCTAAAAAACACTGCTGAATGCATGAAAAGGATGTTAGACAATACTTACATGGTATTTTTGGTTACGTCACGGACAGTCATTTACGCCCCACTAGCCATGGTCTAAATACAACACAGCTTATGATACTTTACTGTTGTATCTTTCCAATGATGTAAAGAAACAGGTTATTCTTGGGTTCGGTGGGTTTAGCCACTTAACAACCTCCTTCTTTCATATGCAACCATATTTTTCCCTTTTTCAAAATGCTCAAAGGATTAATTATTTACAAAACTAATTCAATTATTCATTTTACATATCTATTTAGTACTTTGCTAATATCCATTCTAAAATAAGATTTTTTTTTTTAAATGAACAGCTTATTTCAGAAAAAAAAATAACATTAAATTTGATGATAAAAGTATTTTTGTAATAAATAAGTAAATGTGTTTCATAAGCTGAGAAACATGAAGGTCAATGTAACAATATAGATTTAGTAGCATAAAGTTTACTTTTTAAAGACCTACTTCTGAAGCAGATGCCTTATCAGGAATCTCATTGCAAAACAATGATGTTGTCAGCATTCTATTTTCCAGGTTTAAATATCTTCCTTCATTCATATTTTTATGTGCTAGCAAGACCGCATTCAGAGACAGGAAAGGAAAATCATCCAGACTCTGAACACAGTCCAGCTGGCTTTTCTTTCAGCTACATGTTGAGTGGCGAAACTTTACTTCCCAAAAGCAATAAATGAACGAATTCACAACCTTAAGGAAACAAATAATACAATGAATAAATGATAACTGAAAAATTTTAGACCACAAGGTATATTAAGCAAAAACATGATTGGGCTTGTAATTTTTCTATATATATATATTTCATATTCAAATAATTCAGAAGACTAGAAACAGTTAAGTTGTAATACAGGGATGTTAACTCCAACACTCGATTTGGGAGCACACCGGGAGCAGAAAAAATTTCATTTGGGAGCACCTCGGGAGCAGAAAAATTCCATTTGGGAGCAGAAAAATTCTATTTGGGAGCAGAAAAATTCCATTTGGGAGCACCTCGGGAGCACAAAAAAATAGTTTCCGAGAGGAAAACTAAGATTCGAGATCAGAATTAACATGATTTTGGAGCATATAAAATTGAAGATTTAGGAACACAATAAATGCATACAAGAAAAGCAAAGTTTGCGAGCAAACACCATTTGCTAAAAGCAAAACACTATTTGAAAGCACTTTAGGAAAGCTCTGAAAAAAAAAAAAGGTGTATACAGGCTATGCTATCAGCAACTTGGTAAAAACAATACATATCAGGAGTCAGCCACCTTTCTGTGGTTATGTCATTTTTTTCCTACTCAAGAACCATGAGTATGATTTGTATGCGGCTTGCGAGCCACAGGTTGCCAATCCCTGTCCCTTTTTTTTTTTTTTTCTTTTTCAGAATCATTTAGGGAATCTTCCTCTCGAAAAAGAGAGCACAAATAAATTGAAAACTAAATTTTAAAACAAAAACTTCTATCTCATTCTTTGGTTCTATTACAAATCACAAGTAGTACTAAATGGAGATTTTTGAAAACCTAAATATTATACCTCTTATACAACAACACGTAATTGGTAAGCAGTATCGAAAACAAAATAAATTTGATGGTTAGAATAATTAAATGTGTGTACTTTTAATAGCATATGCTTTTGTATCAGTAATTTAACCTCATCTAATATTTACATATTCATCTATAATACTTGAACACAATATAAAAAGCAAATGTAAACAAAAAATATTTAATGACTGTTGAGAGAAATTAAGAATTATGGGAAGTTAAAAATTAAGATTATGAGAAATTAATAATGAGATTACAAATTAAGTATTATAAGTTATCTAGTTTTCTATTTATTCTTTTTTTTTATTATTAATTTCTTCTTGAGCTTTTTCATTTTCTTCTAATAGTTTTAATGTTTTTGCAAGTCTATCCTTCCCTTCCGTTAATAGAATCTGTCCACTTTCTATAACAGCCAGTGGCGGCTCGTGACCTGCTTCAGTGGTGGGGCCCGAAAAAAATAGTGCCAGTTCAAATTGGGAAAATACATATACATAGAGCTGTGGCGGATCGTTACCCATTTCAGAGGAGGGGGCTTTTTTTTTTTTTAAGCTCGAAAAGGTAAAACATATGAATCGCTTTTGTAAACAGTGTGAATACATAAAAACTTTTCGAATAACAAGTTATGAAAGGCGTATTGATTTCTCCTTTAAGTTTTCATTTAAAGACAGCAGATTTATTTTGCACCAAAAAAACATTTTCCCCCCATTTTTCTTTCTCAAAAAGGTACAATATCAATTAAAAAAACAAAAAAACAATGCATGTGTACATGTTGAAAAACGAATTGGTCCATAATGTTTCATCTCCAAATAGCAAATCGTGCCCCTTCATAAACAAAAAACGGTGCCCGTTGCGATGATTACCGTAATTTATGGAAGAAACGCCGCACCCACGAAAATGAGCTTAGTTAGCTAGAAAATCGTCAAAAACGCCGTGATCGTTGGTGTGTGTGTGTGTTGGGGGGGGGGGGGGTGATCGTGGTCAGAAGTCAATGCCAGATAAAATTCAATGTTTTCTAAAATAATTTCTTAATTAACAATAAATAAATAAATAAAAAATATGTTGCATTACTTATTAGACCTAATTTATTAAAAAAGCTATTAAGTTGATCGGATATATTTCGGTAGAAATTGGATAAACGGTAAAAAAATCTCCTTTTTTCTCCCCCTTCCCATAGAATGTTTTAAAGTATTTGCCACTATTTTACGAAGCTTACGATTTCTATTTTCAAATAATCAGATATCAATGTTTATATTCACAAAGGTGAATTTATAGAAATAAAAAAAAATATCTTCTAAAAACCGTCTTACATCCGCACAAAGTTCAGACAGACTACCAGGCGCCATTAAAATGAAAACAGCAATTGATGTGTGAGAAGAGTCTCCAGTTAAAAGTAAATATTCCCCCCCCCCCACGGATGGCCAGCTGTTGATTACGTAATGAGCTTGCTTCAGCAAATTGTTGTTTTAAATTGAATCTTGTGTAACAACTCTTGATGGTATTTATTTATTATTTTTTATATTTATAACATTGGGTTTTTTTTTTAAAGCACTCAGCATTTCTTGAGCATACCAATTAGTTGGCAGTGTTTATTCCATAGAGTGCACAGGGCGCAAAGCCGCACGGCGAAAAAAAAATCTTTCAGATTAACTTTATTTATTTTTTTTTGGGGGGGGAGGGGGGAAGGGTTAAACTCGCACCGTGCGTAACATTGACTAATTTTGGTTGAAATTCAGTATTTTAAGAACAATAGAGGTTCATGTGAAAAACGGGTGCATTTAATAGAGGGTAGTGCACTTTTGCGGTATTTTACAGAACTTTAACCCTTCAAAATATATATTCAAAACTTCATTAAAATTTAATTATAGTTCTAAAATGTAGATGTAAAAGATTTACTTCTATTTTTTTTTCTTTTTACTTAATTGAGGAGACATCGGTTGGATGTATGAAGCCATCCACTTCAGAGCACGGGACATGGACCCATCCAGGGAGTAATAGGGGGAAGGAGATAAACGTTCTATGGCAGCAGGCAGGGATTTCCGTCAACAATTTTCGGCAGAAAAAGATGGCGCTGCAATAAAAATCCTCCCTGTCTGTCGTCTGCTTCCTCCTACCCCTTCCCCAACCGGTTTCAGTTTTCCCGCCTTTCCACCTCTTGTTCCTTTGTCGCTGTTCGTTTCCAGAAAATTTTCGACTATGTTTTTCCGGAAAATTTTCAATGTCAAAAAGACAATTTTTCATGGAACATATTTGAGCTTTCTATATTTTCTTTTATTAGTCAATTTCTGTACTATTTAAACAAAAAATATAAGTCATAATTCTAACATTGTAATCTACATGAATAAAATTTAAGTTTGATTCTGTTTTATACTTTCAAATTCTGCTTCTACATCTGAGCATGACCTATCAAAGGAATGCACAGACACAATATTCTCTGTTAGTAGTAGTAATTCTGATTTAGACTACCTCGTGTTCTGCAGTTCAGAGAGTGACCCAGAAAGTTTGTAGAAAAAATTGGGATTAAAATATTCAAAATAATATTTTATTATTTTTTTCCCTGAAAATTCGTATTGCCTAAATTTTTTCTTTACTAATAAAAATAAATAAATAAATAAAAGAAAGGAAAAGGAAAGAAATCAAAGCTAACATATTTTTATAGTAATTTGTTTTTTCCATATGAATCACCACAACAAATAAAAACAAAGTTTAATCTCAATTTTCTACCTGAGTTACATAAGGCAAACAGATTGGATACTTGAAAAAGAGCTAAAAATATTAAGTAAATTAGTATAAATTCAATCCTCCCAAATTTTAAAATGAATATTATTGCATCATACCCAAACTAATTCAGTGGAAGTCATAAGATAAAAGCATCTGCATTAAAGCACACGTCTCTCTCATAAATAACTTATTTAATAAATAACATGTTTCACACTTAACCCTTTAACGCGCAGTGTTCCCGCTCTGGGAACACCCAACTCTGACGTTTTGACTGTTGCCAGTCACAAAGAATACATTTGATTTCTATAAAAAATAGTTGCGGGTGACATAGCTCCACGAGAATCCTTTACTTTTTAGCACGTCATTTCCCGTAAAAAATGGTCACGATTATTTTTAACAGCACTGACATCTGCCGAAAAATGGAAGAATGCGAGAACAGCTGGATAGATTGCCCAATGCTGAAAAAAGGGCAGCCGTTCATTCTTCTCTAGACAGATCTAGAGACCCTTTTTTTCGTAGATGGCTGTGCCGGGCACAGCCAGCTGTCGGCAAAAAAGGGGTCCCTAGATCTGTGGCACGCGATGTGACGATCGCCCGCCATCTTGCTGGTGATTAAGTCAAGCGATGGCAACGGCTTCCCTTTTTTCAGCATTGGGAAAATGTTGCGCGTCAAAGGGTTAAACGAAATTCTCAGGGATGTGCCAGCTGCTCCAAATTGTGCCAAATCAATCCTGATGTGCCAATCTGCTACAAAAAGATCATTTTTGGACCCCTCCCCCCCGATGAAAAATTTCTGGCTACCCCCCTACCTTAAATTATTATAGTTTGAACATAAAAAAATAATAATAACTAAAATTACCAAATCTTGGCTTCTAAAATATGAATATGTTTGAAAAATAAAACTTACTACAAAAGAATTGGTCATCATCAAAGGAATCGTAAACAATTAAAAGAAACCTCCATTCTATACATTTATTATTTCTTTCAAGTGCTACTTTAAAAGAACTTACCTTATACTCCCCAATGCAAAATTTCTTCCAGATCAACTATAATTAACAACAAATCCAGGGCCCAATTCAAAAAATTCTTGGCTATAGGCGCAACTTGGACTTTGGCCCCCGAACACTGATGTAGGTAGCATGAAATTTGCAAAAGTCAATTACTGTAAATGCCCTAGTTTTGGATTTTTTTTCTCCCAAAATGGCAATCATCTATTATTTTTCATGGTGAATTTAATGAACAAATTCAAGCTGAACATAAAATAACTAAGAATTTACAACTTTTTTCAAACCCTTTGGTTATAAATGCCGTCTAGTCATCAAGTAGATTAGCAATTTGTTTAAAATATTGTTTGAAAAAATTTGAAAGGTTATATAAAAATCTGCCATCTAAAAGAAAAAAAAACAAGAAAAACTTAAGAAAATTTGAATTGTGTTTTTAGTTTTTTGGGGCCCCCAAATGTTGAGGCCCTAAGCCTGGGCCTGAACAAATAAAATACCTAGACAAAATTTTCATGCCGTAATTACCTCACTGAAATTCAGCATGAAAATTAGGAACACTAATTTCGATTGTTGATTTATTTATATAAAAAACGGGGGGGGGGAGGAGAATATAAAAACCATGTATGAGCATCAATATATATTGTTCTCATTTGCGAGTAAGAAACGGAATTCAAAGAGATCATAACCCATTCCATAATACTCCCTGTTGACTAAATTCATCCCTATTTGTGGCGGCGAAGCGAAACGCCGAGAGAACGGAAGGCCCATATTTTCATGCCGTAAAAATGTTTGTTCACTGCGGCACCATAAAAAAGGAGGTCGTCGGTAGGTTTCCCTCCCTGGTAAATTCTCCCTCCCTGTCGTCTGCTTCGGTGGAAGCCGCCGTCGGTAAGTTTCGGTTGTCGATAAATAAATTCTTGCTTAAATTCGCCTAGAAAAAGGTTCGGAAAAAATACAAAACTGTGTTTTATTAATAAAAGTACTCAGTTAGAGTTATTTTTGTTTCATATTTTACGTTAAAATATATTTTCCTTTTTATAAAATGCATAATTGGCTCATTTGCTCATAGGGAGTAATGCTAAACACGGGAGGAGGTCGATCGTTGCGCCTCCTTTTTGTGTGCGGCGGAGTTGACGTTTCTCCAACGTTTCGCTTTATCTCCTTCCCCCTATTACTCCCTGGACCCATCTTAGGGTGCTCTGACTTTCTCCAAAACTGGATCAAAGATCAAACCTCTTTTCTATGGGGGTAGGTTCGCATTCTGATTCGCTACACTGTGATCTGTGCACTCTAAAGAGTACGTGTCGGTGGTGGCGCCATCTTTTGAGAAAATTATCACGAAACGAATTTTTCGATTTTTCGTTGAAGATCGGCTTAAAAATATTGTAAACGCCGCACCCGGTAGAAACGCCGCACTTACTATTTTTTAACTTTTAAACCTATAAACGCCGCGGCGTTTCTTCCATAAATTACGGTACTTGCTTGCCTATCTGGCCGGCCCTGATTGAGGTGACTAACAAAGCCCGACTGGTCCGATCCGGGGCGGGTAGAATGGCTTCGGAATGCAGCTTTCGTACGCAGTTTGAATCTTGCTTTACTGCTAACTAGCTTTCCAAACACGCTTTAAAAGATAAATGAGCGTGGCAAAAATTTAACAAAGAGTCAAAATGACGTATTCGGCTCAGACCGGCGCAAAAATCGGCTAAAAGCGCAGTTCGGCGCAATATTTGTGTTTCGGCGCACCCTGAAAGAGTCAAAATGACGTATTCGGCGCAGTCCGGCGCAAAAATCGGCTAAAAGCGCAGTTCGGCACAAGAATTTGTGTTTCGGCGCAGAATTAACATCCCTGTGTAATATCTATTAAAAAAGTATTTTTTGTGAATCAAAGAAACTGGCTGTCTATAATAAAGTTAGATCTGAGAGGAGGGTGAGCAAGTTCGACTGGCTTAGGTTTTGTTTTGGCGAATTTGCTTTTTTAGGTATGTAAATCTTTTGAAAGCAATTTAAAATCTCTATGAAAAATTGTTCATCTTTAGTATGCAACAAATAGAAGGAATTAATCAAATAAGTTACTTACAGAAAAATTCAAAATTACATCAAACCCATTTTCTTATTTTTTCAGAAGGGAAGGGAGAAGGCAAGAAAAAATCACAGAATTAAATTACCTAGTTAAAATTTTTTTATTTGGGAATACCTTATTCCCCCGTACAGGATATATATTACACAGTGTGAGTTCCAGAAACGACTGATGATGGTTATGTGTGTAACCGAAATATATATCGTGTACGGGGGAATAAGGTATTCCCAAATAAAAAATTTTAACTAATTAATCCGCCGTATTAAGTATTGTTTTATATGTTTTTATTAAATTACCTATTTTGAAAGATTTTAACAGCAATTTACTGTGTGTAAATGCAAACTATTTCCAACAATATTAATTACTGCATGATTAGGAAAAAATACTCATGGATACAACAAAAATACTTAAAAGATTAGTGAAAAAAATCATTGATTAGAATCCCACTTCGGGGATAATACCGTAAGCGGGTGTCCATCGCCAAGGGAGATGCGTCGCCAAAGCTTACTATTTGTAGTAAACAGTCCTGGCAGCGTTGCCAATCGAGATTAGCTATTCGGCCACTCGTCCGGCGGAGTTGTGTTGTTTTATGATGTCATGAGAAACTATACTGTTGGAAGGAATTATGTGATTGGTTGAACGAATTTCAAGGAGTTTAACTGGCAAAATAACTGAACTTGAATTCGCCGGGGAAGGAAGTCGTGTCGTGTCGTCTGCTGAAGTTTTGTATTTTATAATGGTTATTTTTGAAAAGTGTAATTTTTGCTTGGTTTTATAATAAATGTAGGTAATTTGTGTAAAGCTGTAATGATATCGGTTCGTTTATACGCTGAGTTGTTTCTTTATCAAGTCAATTTCGACAAACACTTGAAAATGTTGCGACTGTCTTGAGCTATAGTTGTTATGCTTATTTGAATGCTTCTGATGGATTTATTTTGAGATGAACGCACGTTGTTCATGAATAAAATTTAAGGTATGTGGTGCTTTTATTTATTTAAATGTTTATTCCTTGCTTTACGGTACACCAGTGTATAGTTGAGAATATTTATGGTCTTATGTTTTCATAATTATGTAAGGTTGTCAGTATGTTATGTTATTTTTTTGTGAATTGGGATGAAAAAGTAAAAATTTTTAAGGTTTTAAGAGGGATGGTTAATTTCATTTGTGATATGCATTTGCTCCTGATTTACAGAATTCCCGTACAATTTCTAGGTTTAATATGAATAAATATGTAAGGATTTTTGAGATTAGATTTGATTCTAGTGTGATTAATAGTGTAAATGTTGTGTGTTTTGAAGGTATTAAATTGCAAAAAGCACGTGAGGGAGGAAGTAGTTGGTTTATCATAGTAGTTTTATGTTAGTTATAAAGAGTGTTTTTAACGTTATGAAAATATTTGCAGTATATTTTTCTTGAAATCACGTGCACTATTCACGTTAAATATGATTCAATATATGTATTTTTGAGTTGTTTGTGGGGAGTTGTGTGTGTGTGTGGGGGGGTAGTTGGTTTATTTGATGTTTTTCTATTAATTTAAAATTGTTATTTTAACGTTTTAAGGGAAATTTTGCTGTATAATTATGTGCAGAAACTTATTTTGGCATTTTGTATATGATTATGGTTATGGTTTATTTATTTTTTGACGTACCCATAGTCCAGAGGTAGTGCTTTGTTTATGTGATTTTTGTTCATAATTGCATTTGAAATATGTCTAAAAATGTTTTTATGTGTTTAGATAGTGTGTTATAGTTTGGGGTTCATTTTGTTAGTTATGTGTCAACGTGTGTTTATGTTTTGTTTGGCGCTCAAAAAAAGTCGCCAAGGTTAGCCGCTGGCGACAAAAAAAAAATTCGCCAACTCAACCGACACCCGCTTACGGTATTATTCCCCATACTTCTAAATGATACAGAATAAACAATTTAATTAATGCAACAAATTATACAACAAACGAAAGAGAATATACAGATATTGTTTAAATTGATGATCCAATTACAATAAATTCCAATCGCTAAATGAAAATGTTAATCGACTTTTACACATATTAAATATAAATTTATAGTTCGTCTTTTGAATGTACCAGTATTATTATTAAGCTTCATTTTGAGTAGGAAATGTCAGCATATCTTTTGTAGCTGTCCCTATGTGAATTATACAAATTTCACGAAAATATTAACACATCTTTACATTTTTAATCAATTTTACGTTTAAAAATAAAATAATAACAAAGAGAAGATCAGGCTGCAATGCAATAAACAAGTTTACGGCCAGTAAATCACATTCAGAAATTGATTACATAATAGAGATACATATTCAGGGAAAATTGAACGCAGAAAAATGCACACAAACAACCTATTGCTTAATAATCTGAGAACTATATTTCTTTTTTAAAAAAGCAATATTTAGCTCCTTCTATCAAGCACATTTTTTTTTAAATATCCATCGGATTACAGCTTACACCACGTAATCAACGAAACGACCGTTAAAATGAAAACGCGGGAAGCCTTATTGGTACAGCTTTAGTATGGTCCCTTTGGCGCGCGAAAAGGATGCCAATATGGTAACCCCGCCGTGGGATACTCCGGAGCGGTAACCCTAACCTCGGGCGAAAAGTGGATTCTTCCGTGACGTCACGGATACGTTCGTGTTCGTCCAGCAAATCGTGACCGTTTGTTCCTTTCATGAACTTTTTGAGCCCCGTGTATTTCTTAGCGCGGGAGGTTCGTTCGAATGCTTGATCTGCCATGTGCTTTATGATTTTATTTTAATGGCTTTATTTAACATTAAATTTTATTATTATTTAATTATTTTTGAAATTTAAAACGGCTGTTCAGGTTCATACTGACTGTTTACATACAGTTTTGTATGAATAAGCTTTCTTTTGATAGTACGTTTCAGATTAATATTTGCGTACTCGATTGTTTATTTGTTAAGGGTAGAAGCAACAAATAATTACGTTATTAATATTTTATACAGTGAAATAATTTTAGATATTTTGATTTTATTATTTCCATATTGCAATAATTTAGAGATTTTAATCAAGGTATGTGATAAGAATTGTTTGTTTTTATTTGTTATTATTACCTTTGTTTATTTGTTAATGGTAGGAGCAACAAATAATTCCGTTATTAATATAATATTTGATATTTTGATTTTATTATTTCAATATTGAAACAATTTAGCGATTTTAATTAAGGTATGAGATAAGCATTGTTCGTTATGATTTGAATTAGTTCTTTATTTTGCTTACGTAGTCTTTTGTCAGAATGCTAAAATGTTTTTTATTTGTTATTTTTGTGAGGTATTGCCTTTAGAATATTATTTGTTTGCATTGTTTAATTTAATCTACTAAAAAGAGAAAGGGGGGGGGTTGAGGGGGGGCACAGCCCCCCCTCACACAAAAAGAAAAGTTATTAAATTTTATTAAACCGAATCTATATGTACATGTAAGCTTGTTATCTGTTTAATTTTTTTTCATAAAAATATTTAAAAGCCATTAAAATAAATCATAGCAAAATTAACGGCGACGATCAATTATCTCGGAACCAGCGCCATCCGATCCGCCATATTGTTTACAATTGGCATCGGCAAGGCAAACTTGGGTTGGCGACAAGATTTTGTCGCCAAATCAAAAAATCGCCAAAAAGGGACCATACTAAAGCTGTTCCGCCTTATTTGCAACCCTGTGGGCCATTATTGGCATGTTGGCGATGAACTCCGTAAACTCCTGGTTGGCGACCAAAACTGCTTTCCCCCTTTAATCAGGGGACAGTGGAAAATGACTGCGCATGCGTTTATAGGACGGACGCAGAGACGAACGGTCTCCGTGTCCGTCCATAAGCCGGAAGACTAGACGTTGGAAATACATATATGCTTTTCACACTTGCGTCGTTCGCGCCGGTTTGACGACGCTCGCGCCAGTTGGGTCTTTCCCTTGCGCCAGTTGTGTTCACACTTGAAACGATTTGTCCTGGGTTACTAATTTTAGTGGGTTGCTCGATTTGGCTTGCTATCCCTTTTGGCTGATAAGAAAGATATTATTAAATAATTCACTTCAGTTCAAGAAGACTTTGCATATTTATCTTAATAGAAACTAAATTTTTAAGAATATAAAAAACATATTAAAAATTTTCCTTATTTAAGTTTTTGTTTCATGAATGGTTTCTAATTATTTTAATTGTTAAACAAATATTTTTAGAATCGGATAAAAGTATTTTGTAATTTCAGACCATGTTCAGATTGCTTGACTCTTGAGGTGGCAGGTGGCGAATGTAAATAAACAATGTATATCCACAATGCATTCATTAAATAAACATTGATTTTGTCTATAATGTGTGGATTACGATTTACTGGATTTTTTTTCTTTCTTTTTTCAAGGAAAAATAATATAATTGGCTATCTCAGAACTTGAATACGTCATCTAGCGGTCTAACTGCTAACTCCTTTATTACGGGGGTTCAAGTAAGTTTTCATTCTTTCCCATTGCAAACGTGTAGTGAGGATTCAAATTTTCTGAGGTATTTTTTTGGAGATTTTATTTTGTGAAATTTATCACGATGGTGAATAAGGTGAATTGTTGTGTTCCTCAATGCAATTCAAAAGGAAATGGTGTACCTCCACCCAGTTTTCATAAATTTCCAGCTGTTAGAAAATGTGATGACAAAGCATCTGAAGCAACCACGAGGAAACGTAGAAAACAGTGGATAAATGTGCTGAGAAGTGGTAAACCTGTATCCAATCAGATGGTTGTTTGTGGAAAGCGTTTTAAAGAAAGTGATTTCATTCCGAGAAGTATGTAAAAGATTTATTTTGTCATTCTTTTACAAGTTAAAAAGTTTCGTAGCTAATGTAACGTACATAATGTTCTAAACGCAATTAATGTTTCGTGTGAACAAACCTCCTTGTTAAAAACTAGTTGACTCAACTGAGTTAAAATTAAAAGAAATATGTATGCTTCCTATTATCTTGTTAGTCATTACGTATTTAATATCCGGTTGTGTTAAAAAGGTAAAAACTCTGATGTTAGATTATCGAAAATACCAGTTTCATGATTGTTGTATTTAGCACTTTCTAACAGCATTTAACAGATGTTAAATCAGTTAAGTTCCGATATTTTGAAAAACAGCTTCTAGAACGTACGTGAAATATAATTGTTGTATTTAGCACTTTCTAACAGCTATCTAATTCATTTAAAAGATGTTAAATCAGTTAAGTTCCGATCTTTTGAAAAACAGCTTCTAGAACGTGCGTGAAATATAATTTTATCACACTGTGTTTGCATAAGTTTTATGTACTGTTGATTTGATAAACAGCACCTTGGTAATGTCCCTTACTAACAGGAGGTTTCACTGTATATGTTAATGTTTGTAAATGCATTTACAAAAGAATTTCCTATTTCCTATTACAAAAGAATTTCCTATCACACTGTGTTTGCATAAGTTTTAGGTAAAATCATACAAGCCGGTGCCCACCCCATGTAAACATGGCGACAGTCGCTGGAGCTTGGCGACCGCCAAGCTCCAGCGACTGTCGCCATGTTTACTAGTCATTCTAGGCAACCAGTGGTCCGTTTTTAACTAAAAAAACCCCAGTGGATTCAGCAACCTAGTTGTACAGCTATCTAAACTAGGCAACCAGTGGTCTGTTTTTAACTAAAAAAACCTCAGTGGATTCAGCAACCTAGTTGTACAGCTATCTAAACTAGGCAACCAGTGGTCCGTTTTTAACTAAAAAAACCTCAGTGGATTCAGCAACCTAGCTGTACAGCTATCTAAACTAGGCAACCAGTGGCCCGTTTTTAACTAAAAAAACCTCAGTGGATTCAGCAACCTAGCTGTACAGCTATCTAAACTAGGCAACCAGTGGCCCGTTTTTAACTAAAAAAACCTCAGTGGATTCAGCAACCTAGCTGTACAGCTATCTAAACTAGGCAACCAGTGGCCCGTTTTTAACTAAAAAAACCTCAGTGGATTCAGCAACCTAGTTGTACAGCTATGTAAACTACGCAACCAGTGGACCGTTTTTAACTAAAAAAAAACAACAGTGAACTAAGCAACCTAGTTGTACAGCTAATGTAAACTGGGCAAACACTGGCCCGTTTTCAACTCAAATACATCGGTGGATTAAACAACCTAGTTGTACACCTCTTATAAAGTCAGTATGATTAGAATAGCACGTAAATAGCACTTACGAAAACATAAACACTTCAAATATCAATTTAAAATTCACATTAAAAACCTTAAACATCGAAAGATTCGTTAAAAAAGAACACTTACCTCTATTTTTTTGGTAAATAACCGCTCAGAAATGTCCCCAACACCCACCGGCTTATAACGTACTATATTTCTAACAAACACCCACAAATTCTTTTCTTATATTAACATAACACATTTCATTCCCTTCCATCAATAACGCAAACAATTTCAAATTCCCAAACCTGACGAAACACGTATTCTTTATGGTTGCCAGTCACAACTACCACCGGCAGTTGGCGGTGCATCGCTCACTCTCGCGTCAGATTGTTCGCCAATGATTTGTAAACAAACCATTGACATGTAAACAAGGCACCGTATACGGAATATAGTCCAAGTTGGATGTACTGTTGATTTGATAAACAACACCTTGGTAATGTCCCTTAGTTACAGGAGTTTTCACTGTATATGTTAATGTTTTTAAATGCATTTACAAAAGAATTTCCTATTGTTCAAGCTGTTTTAACTTTAAGATGTCATACGTTTTTAATAATCCTGTACATCAGTATTTTAATATATAGTGGTGTTAAAAACGTGAAATCACACCACACCATGTTCTTATATATTGTTGAATACATATTTAAGATTGTTTACGTTCAGCGGTTGCATGCGAGTGCTTGTTCAAAATTTCCATTCAATTAAATATTTTGTTTTCACAACATAAATATATTAAGTCTATATGATCAGCTGCAATTCTATAGGATTTTATTCTAACTATAGAATTTTATGTTTTCTTATAGATTGCCATGTTTCATGTGTGTATATTTTTGAACCTTCTGTTCTGCTGATCCTTATCTAGAGAGTATTGTGTTAAAATATTACCCAGTTAAAGATTTTCTTTATTAAACCTAGAACGATTGTTTCAGCATCAAATATACAGTTTCATATTTTCAAAGTGTTAACATTTATATAGTTATATTTTAACATTTATGTATTTACTTTTATTCTTAGTGCATAAATGTTGCTTAATGAAAGGAATTGAGAGCCTCCCCATTTTGTTAAGCAGTGAGAGTAGCTTTGTTTTAACAGGTTATTTTCCAGATTGCCATTTTTTAATTTCCTGACCTAATAAATGGGTATTTTTATGTGAAATTTGCAAATTTTACAAATAAATGTGCATGGTAAATCCGTGCCTTCATTAATTGATTCTGACGCTAGTTTACTTAATATATTTTAGAGTATCAGCATTCTTATAATGATTTTCGCTTGTAATTTATTAACTTTTTTTTTCAGTTTCATCTTTAAAACATAAATGCACACACTTATAAAGATTGTATGTATATTTATCTATTTCACAAATGCAGTATTAGATTATTTTAATCATTCATTAGAGCAATAAATAAACATAATCCCTGGAATGCTATAGCAATTAGAAGATCTTCATTTTCTAATTATGTATTAAATGGTTTATATATTTTATTTATAAACTGCACAGATTTCCAAAGGTTTTATTGAGAGATATGCTATATAGTTCTAACTTAATGTACTTGGTTATGCATCAAATTTTATTTGTTATTAATTTTGTTTGTTCGATTTTTTAAATGCCTAATGAGTGCTCATACAATTCTGCTGTGCATTTGAAAGCAGCAGTATCTGTATTTGTACTTTTTTGGCTAGTAAAATAGGGTCAGATGCTGAAAATTTACTGAAATATAGATGTTGTGGCTACACTGAACATCTGCACAAGTGAACAAGCTACAAGAGAGGATATTCCTTCCTATAGGAAAGTGCCGGACTAAGATATAAACCATGATCACTGCATGCTAAAGTATGTGCATGATAATTCATTAACTCAAGTTTGTAAATATATTGTATGTTCATTCTATTTTTTTAAATAGCTAATGAGTGCTCATACAATTCTGCTGTGCATTTGAAAGCAGCAGTATCTGTATTTGTACTTTAAGTTTTTTTTTTTTTCTTTCTTTTTAGTTCATAAATGTTCGCTAAACGGCACTTTACAGCATGAAATCAACTCTAAATATTAGCCTACTAGTTATAAATGTGCTGAAAAACTACTGAACAAATGTTGAAATTGTGTGTTTGTTTTGAATGATTCATTTCTAGTGTTAAGTTTGCTGTTTTTTTTTTTTTCGGTTAAAAAATATATCCCTCTGTTTTATGTATTGCTTTATCAATAGCACAATATAGCTGAATCACTATAGTGATTTGATACCGATATATTAATCTGAAATCAGTTTTTTGGCCATACTACAGGCACTGCATGCAAAGTACAGTTACATGAAATGTAAAGTGAAAAAGCAAAATATTAAAATTATTTTTTTTTAATGAGCTTTAGATTTACTAGTTATTTACGAGTGATATTTTTTACACTTTTAGGGTGGATAGAGGTTTAATTTTTCATTTGTGTCATGTTTTAATTTTTTTTTTAATTCCAAATATTTATTTAAACAAAAATGCATAATTGTACAGAGATTGTGACAACTTGTTCAGGAATTGTTGCACACATTACAAGTTTTATAAAGTTAGCGTTTAAATGAGTTAGATATTTCTAGTGAGCATATATTATATGTATGTGTCTATATATATATAAAGTATGTAGAATAAAATATTAATTAATGCTTCATTTTTTTTATGCTGAGCTTAAAAAGGGATCTTTTCAAAAAGAAAACAGTGAAAAAATGTCGCACATACTTTTTTTTTTTCACTTTTTTTAGGTACATATTACAAATTATATATATATTAGAAGTTATACATGCACTACTTTCTGTTATTTTCATCAGTATAATCTCTTGGATATTCCTAATAATTTTTGTATGTATTCCCTGGATTCAAATACCCCATATTCGATTCCGCTAGTTCAGTTGAAATGACTTTTAACCTAAACATATTTTGTATGTATCATGTTTTGAAAAAAAAAAAAAAAAAAAAACTTGTTGCTATTATTATTTTTAAGTTATTTATTTTTAAAATTTTATGTTTAAAAATATATTAAATTTTGCAATCAAAAGACCAGCATTGTATATGTTAATATTTATTTGAAATTTATAGGAAAGGATCAGATGAAAAGGCCACACCTGAAGAAGACAGCAGTGCCATCGTTAAATCTTTCACAGCTCTATGTAATTGAAAACGAGTCAAATAAGAAACAGATCGATCTAACAGATGAAAGTTAAGACATGAGTAAGCATAATATTATCCTACAGTATAATTAGCTCATAATTCGACTGCAAGTTAATTAGTAGAATTTGATTATTTCTGATAATATTTATCTATTTCACAAATGTAGTACAGTGAAACCCCGATCTCTCGTTCCCGCATTCATCGTTTTCCCGTATTGATCGTTTTATTTCTATGGTCCCTGCACCCTGCTAAATTTCTATGGTCCCTGTATTCAAATAACGTTAACAAAACCCGCATGTATTGCTGTCAAAAATTCGCTTTCACGCGTTCATTGTTGTAAAATGTTTCTTCTGGCAGAAATGAAATTGATGATGAAGTGGATCAATATGGCTTACAAATCTAATAACTTCTTGGTATAATATCTTGGGCTGATGATGGTATAGGTGAAGAGTTCTTACATCTAGTAGGGATAAGTATGGTGTGAAATGTAGTGATTATATTTCCATTCATTTAGAAGTAGCAACGTGCGGTATCCTAAGATTGAAAGAAATGTGCAAGAAATGAAAATAATCGAGAAGAGGCTGAGAATAATATTCATGCCCATGAGATCAAGCCAACACTAGTGCCTAGTTTATCCTACGCAATAACAGTATTTGAAATTGTATGTCTTTTATATACAAAGATGAATACACATTTAAAAAAAAAAAAAAAAAAAAAAAAATGTAAATCTTGAAAATTTTGTGTAATTAAAAGATTAAGGGAAAACCCAGTATAAAATTACTGCTTTTTTAAAAATTAGATTTCTACAGAACTTAATTTCTACAGAACTTCAATTTGTTTCTTTTACAGTTTGGGTAACAAATTTAGTATTTTTGATATACTGTACACATTGTGTGTATTCATAAATACTGTTTTCTTCATATTTTGACTTTAACCCGCATGCATCGTTTTTTACTACGCACCCCTTGAAAAACGATAGATCGAGGTTCTACTGTATTAGATTATTTTAATCATTCATTAAAGCAATAAATAAACATAATCCCTCGAATGCTATAGCAATTAGAAGATCTTCATTTTCTAATTATGTATTAAATGGTTTATATGTTTTATTTATAAGCTGCACAGATTTCCAAAGGTTTTATCGAAAGATATGTTATATAGTTCTAACTTAATGTACGTGGTTATGCATCAAATTTTATTTGTTATTAATTTTGTTTGTTCGATTTTTTAAATGCCTAATGAGTGCTCATACAATTCTGCTGTGCATTTGAAAGCAGCAGTATCTGTATTTGTACTTTTTTGGCTAGTAAAATAGGGTCAGATGCTGAAAGTTTACTGAAATATAGATGTTGTGGCTACACTGAACATCTGCACAAGTGAACAAGCTACAAGAGAGGATATTCCTTCCTATAGGAAAGTGCCGGACTAAGATTTAAACCATAATCACTACATGCTACAGTATGTGCATGATAACTCATTATATCAAGTTTGTAAATATATTGCAGAGTTGCCAACTCTCCTGATTTAGGCAGGAGACTCCTGATTTTTCATTGATCTCCTGCCAACCTGATTTACGATACATTTCTCCTGATTTTTTATTATTTGCTCATTTTCTCCTGATTTTTATCATTTATCACATGAATAATGCAATTTTTTTAAATTGAAATCTTTTAATAAGTTTTGTCGTGGCAAGGAACCCTTCTCAGCATTTTCCCCTTTCCTGCAATCAAACTAGTTCCAGGAACCCACGCATGCATGTGTGACATCATAAAGTTCAGACTTTACTGACAAATGTATAATAGTGAAAGAGGTGCAGCTTCATGTTCTAAAGCATTGAAATTTCTATCTTTTTACATCACTCTTAAAAATGATTATTTTTCGACTTTCCAACTTAACATTTTTCATGTTGCTAAATTTTTTACAAGCTACTGACTACCTAATAGAAGACATGACCCAAAATTGAGTTTTTTTGTGTTCCAAAAATATCTATATCTGGCAACAAACAGCACCAAAGATGCTTTTTTCTCTCTCCAAAATGTAGTTTCAGCTGATATAACCCTGATCTTTTAAAATTGAGTTTTTTAATCGAAAACAAGTCTCCTGATTTTTCACTTTGCCAGGTTGGCAACTCTGATATTGTATGTTCATTCTATTTTTTAAATACCTAATGAGTGCTCGTACACCTAATGAGTGCTCGTTCTTGCATTAATTACTTATTTTAACTAATACAAGAAATCTGTGTGATTAGTTACAGTTAACTCTTTGAGTAATGAATATGCACTTCTGTAATTTTTAAAAACGTGTTACAGAATAGTGTAAAATCAGTAATTGTTGTGCAGATTTTTAGGAAAAATTTGATTGTATTTGTTTTCATAAATTAATCAGCTCCTTAGTCTTTCATTGTGTATCTGATTCTTGTTTTTGTAATCTATTCCCCTCAGAAGTTTGTCCCACAGGGTTATCATTACAGAAAATAATGGGTGAGAATTTCTCACTAGAGATGTGGTTTGGGTAAATGCCCAGTAGGTAAGGTATTTACTTCTACCTCAAGTGAACACCCAAAATCAGGGGTAAATACCCTAATTTTGGGTGTTTACTTTCCATTTCTCAGTGGTAAGTTTTATATTCTGTGTTAAACTTTAGGGATGTAACAGATACTGATTTTGCCGGATATTGGATATACGAAGCTCCTTTGGTTCCCCAATCAGATATCCGGCACTAAACATGTATTTAGTTATAAAGTGTGTTTTTTTATTTTTTTAATATAATGACATCAGAGCAATAAATTGCACGCATGTTTCACACATCATTAAAGTATTTTTTATTAATTGACTTATAATTTACAAGAACTAAATATCTTTACATATATGTATATAAAAAATGTAACTTAAAATGTAAAAAGTTAAAATATTCTTTTTATGTGTGCATTACTGCCAAAAGCGAATACATTTTAACCATGACATATTTATTAATGTATCTATAATTGCAGATTATCTTCACAAAGAAATGCATACTTTTTTTATTTATTTAAGAATGAGTTAATTTTTTCCTAACATAGGTTTAATGCCTTTTTTCTGTTTTAATAATTTAATATTAATTTACATTAAGCAATTTTTAATTTTATTTTAAGTTGAATAACTTTTAGAGATTGATAAAATAAAAAGTAAATCTCTTAAATATTTATAATGAAATTACCATGCTTTCTTTTGTAGTTCTATACAGGTATGAAACAGAATTTTTCAGATTACGCATCCAGGGGCGTAGCCCCATAACCCCCTTCCCGCCCCCCTCATGAGGAATTTTTTGCCATACAAAATGTATATTCTTCACTACATTTTCACACCCACGTATGCATATATATGAGTTGTTGTAGTTGTAACCCCCCCCCCCATGAAAAATTTCTGGCTACGCCCCTGTACGCATCAAAAATAATTTTTTTAAAAACTACCAGTTAAAAAACAAAAATAGATCTGTTTAATTGTTTAGCTCCTAAAATATACGAGCATTCTTTCACAGTACAAAAATTCATATGGCACCATAAGGGGGGGGAAATGGGAAAGGAGGCAAATTCATTAAAAAAAATCATTTCAAACATCAGTTTCCAAATTTTAGGACAATTTTACTTTTTTTCTCTTGATTTCGACATTCTGACATACACACACACACAAAAAAAAAGATTAGTTAAAGTGTTTTATGAATGGAGTGACACAATCATACACAATAGTGTAGTACTGACTAAAAACTATTTTAAACAAGTAAAATGCCATGTTACAACATGGCTGTCTGCACGAGCAGCCATGTTATAATTTTCATATATTTCACAAACACTTTTAAATGTACATATTTTATGTAGACAACTTTAAAAATCAATTGAAACTTGCAGAAAATCATAAATGAATTTAAATACCTGCATTCAATTAAAAAATTATCAAAATAAAGGTTTATTTTTAATCATTAGGTATTGGAGACTTCAATAAAGGCATGCTCAGTAAAAGATTGTCATAAAAGAAGGATGAAGACTGAAAATTTCTACCTGCCCATGTAAATAAATTTTGAAGACAGAATAATCGGAGTTTTTTGTTATCATTGGATTTCCGGAGCAAATTAAAAATATCGGAGAAACTCCATGGGTAGAGAGTATAAAATTACATTATTTCTGGGATTACTATGAGAGAAATCGCATATACTGAATGCACATATTTTTCAAATGATACTCTCTGCACAATGCTTATAATTAAACTTCCCCTGTAAACAGCAGTCCACTGCTGAAAAGGATGAAAAGATCTCCTCCAAATTTGCACATGGACAGTACATGAGATGTGCTTAAGTTCAGGGCCCGATTACTGAAAAGGCTCGGGAAGCTTGAGCTTCCCCTCAGAATTTGAAGGGGGGCCCGAAAATGACTGAAAAACTGTGATAAAAATTCAAAATTTTGTTTTTAAATGATCTTGTTAAGTTATTGTAAACATTTTTAATGAAGAGAAGTGGTACTTGGTCTTGATGCTTCATGTCGAACATTTCTAAATTGGTTGTTTGCAATGTCTTTCCCTGGGACATCTGGTGCAGTTGAGAGTTTTTTTCGATTATGGGAATTATTTGGCCGGCAGAAAGGGGTAGACTTTTAATATGTAATATTAAAAATCTTCTAAATGTCAAAATTAATTCTTAACTTCTGTGTTTTATGATGTCATCAAAACAAACAAAGATTTCCTGAAAAAAAGCCATGTCTAATGAGAAATAGGACTAAATTAATAAAGTTTAATGGGTACTTACGTATTATCCCGGCGGTCCTCCAAGACAAGCGATATTTTGCCGAAATAAATGCCGGGCACATGAAATTATTAATGGTTTTGAATACGATTGGCAACAGTTTGGCAACTCATTTGATGAAAAAACAGTTTGGCGGGAATGACCGCCAGGATAATACGTAAGTACTGTTTAATGTTCCATTAAGGTAAAGTTTTTAGTTATTTGTTAATGTTTAAAGTAATTTCAAAAATACTGTAAAATCTCGTTACAATGAACTAAACTATTATGAGATTAATGATAAATATCATCAAGAATTCAAATGAATAAAACGCTTTTATCAAAGGAAATGATTAGAACTTATTAAATCAATGAAATTTCTTTTTTATGAATGAAATATTTTTATGAAAGAAAATCATTAAAACTTTACTTTTCCCAAACAAAAAGGGGATGAGGGGCTCAAAATGAGGCTGAGCTTCCCCTCACTTCAGAGGTTAATCGGGCCCTGCTTAAGTTTGTATTTTTTCTTTTCAGTTCAGAAAATGTTCGCTAAGCGGCGCTTTGCAGCACAAAATCAACTCTAAATATTAGCCTAACTAGTAATAAATGTGCTCAAAAACTACTGAACAAATGTTGAAATTGTGTGTTTGTTTTGAATGATCCATTTCCAGAGTTAAGTTTGCTGTGTTTTTTTTCAGTTAAAAAATATATCCCTCTGTTTTATGTATTACTTTATTATAAGAATGTTCAAATATAATTTTTTATCCTCTCCCATACATATTATAGATAGAACTTTAGTAGTATATAGCTGGATATCTGATAGTTATGTTTCGGATATCCAACATTATTTCAGATATTGAAAAATCAGCCGGATATAACAGATATCCATTATATCCTTATTAAACTTACGACTGAAAAATGGAAGCTTGTGCGACTTTTATTGAAAAATTGGCTGAATTTTTAAAAATGCGAGAATTTTGTACAGAATAAAAAATATTTGTACTGTGTACAAATTCTTGCAGTAATAATTTTTAATGCGAGAAAAGAAAAAAATGTGAGATACTTGCACTTTAGGGAAAACATTGTCCCACAATCATAGAATCACCTGTATTTAAAGTCAAATAAGAAATAACAAATGATGTAAAGAAAAGGACATTTTTTTTGTAATGTTTAATAGAATTAGCTGTAAAAGAGTCACATTTAAAACTTTCCTTTTCTTTACTATGAAGTCTTAGTTTTAATTTTAAACTGTTTTTACTTTCCAAACATGTACCATGTAAGGAAAGTATTGTGAGCATGAAAAGTTCGACTAGGAGATTTTGGTATACATGGAACACATCAATGTTTCCTTATAGGGCAGATTTGGACCATGCTATACCAAAATTTTTAGTTATAGTAATATTTGAGAATAAATATTATCCAATATTGTAATTGAATTATTATTATTATTTTTTTTATAATGAAACATTACTTTTTTGGATTTGTAGATCTAGTTAAATTAATTCTCCTCAGCAAAAGAAATCCTGAATTGTAAAAAAATAAAAAGCAGTCACTCTTAGAACAAAGTTATTTGGTAAACATTGAAAAAAAAATTAAATCTTTGGCATTTATCATTAATAATTTAAAACAAACAAAGCTGCAGACTATTATCTTTTTTTCGTTTCAATCCTTTTATTCGCTTCATCTTCTAAAATTGCCTTAACAGGCGTACCAGTAATAATTCGAGAGCATCCCCCTTTTTGCTTAACTTTTACTCTTCAAAGTTTTTTATTACTTGGGGGTAGGATGGACGATGGTCCAATGTACCCCAATTCGAGTGGACCAAGGTGCCCCATATTCTTGAATTTCAAAAGTATAGTAATATTTTTTTTCTTTATCATAAAAACTAAGCTAACAGTAAATAATTATTAAATCGATAAATTTACCCTATAACAGAGATTCAGTTTAGTGCTCCAATCTTAATTAAACAAATGTTAGAAAAAACAAAGTAGCAGACTTCTGAAAATTACTCAGAAGTGCTAAAATACAACTCATTGAAATAAAAAATGGCTCCTTACCACTTTAACATGTGGTTTCTTTATAGGATTTGTGCAACTATGAGAGACATTTGTTGATAATAAAATGAAATAAAATAAAATAATATTTCAAAAATAACTGAGCCTGGTCCACTGTGCCCCTAGGTCCACACTCCCCCTATGCTATTTTTACAAGATGTATATGCATGTGTGTATGAGAGTGAACACTATACCTCCTAAACGGTGCATTCGATTAAGCTCAAATTAGGCATATTTGTTATAGACCATCATCGCAAGATAGGTATTGATTTTGATGTGTATAGGACTTGTAGTTTTTTTTTTTTTTTAACAGGGCTACGAAAAAGATTTTTTTACATTATGGCTATGGACCCCACTGTACAGAAGTAAAAGTAAACATTTAACACAAAATGTGAAGTATTAAAGTGAGCTAATGATTAAAATATTTATACAGCTAAAAAGAAATTTCTCATAGAAGTCCAACAAGTTAATAACATACTAGGAAAAAAAGTGTGTATGCATTTATAATTATTTTCATATTATACTTGCATTCTAACAAACTATACACACTTAAAATGCAGAATATATATTAAATAGTATAAATAGATGTATATGTTTGTACATCTGTTCATTCATACCAAAACCAATTTCTTATTTCAACTACTGGGAACAATTAATATAATTGAATCAAACCAATATAACAGTTCTGTTTTAAATATACTCAACAAAATTAAAACAATATATATATTAATGTGAAATACTTACATTCTAGACGGTTATTCATTTCTGTAAGGGAAGAGTGCAATTTAGTGTCCAACATATCTATCAAAAAAGACTGAATTACAAAAATTAATTCATGCCTTTTCCAATGGGTCTGTTAGCTTAAAGCTCTTCAAATTATACGACAGAAATTCATGTAAGCACTGATTCATTCCTATAATTAAAAATTAAATATATAAATAGGGGAACAATACATTTATCTCATCACATATCCAACAATTTCTTCACTTAAACAAGTGCACATGAAACAAAATATACTATTTTTATCTCTGGAAAACCAGATGCAGCAGCTTGTATATTTGGCACAAAAGGCAAGTTATAATTCATTTACGAATTGCTCATGATGAATAATCGTTCCCCATTAACGTAATTCACCATATATCCTTTGCGTCATAATCGATGAGATAATCATTTGAGTCACATGCTCTTTCTCCTTTAAATAATACGATTAAAACAAGCCATGTTAAAATATAAACATTTATAAAATAGTCTAAATGAAGTATATGATAAGCCAGTAAATTAATTTTTAAAGAGAAAAAAAAGATACGTATAAATATATAACTCACTTGTAACAGCGTAATTACACTTACACAGCAATGTGATGTTTACAAATGTCGGCTCCGGCCTTGCAGGTAGAGAAACTTTCTTTAATCGTCCAGAAACTTGATTTTTCAAATTTCAAAATTATTGTATACTTTACTGAATGAAATGAAGTAGTCTGGAGACAATAACAAACCACATAACAACACAATAGACAATAACAACCACATACTTCAATGATGCTGTCAGTGTCTACGCATGATATGAAGTGGCTGGATCTTAAAAGCTTCTCGTCTTCAATAAATAAGCCAATCTTGTTATTACAGTCTGCACAATTGGAGATAATAGCTAAATCTAAATTCAAATCCATCACAAGTATGCACAAAATCGACGTCAAATAGAGAAATTAATCAGAAAAGCAACACTCTGTCAGGCGGTCAATGCTATTGCTAATGCAATAATGTAAGCACGTGGAAATCTACCCGTTTTACAGCCAATTTGTTGACGTTTTACAGCGCCACCTCTAGGTCGTTGAGATCGCGACTCTTCTTCACTGTAAACAATCAAATATTGACGATCACTTCGGATAATGAGTGGTCTGAACCAGTCATTATAAATTCAGCAGTTTTTCCGGGTACGTTAAAGAAAATGATTGCCGTTCTGTGAGCTTGCATACCGTTTAATGATCATGATGGAATATAATGATAATTACTAGGAATAATGATCATTATAAAGAGCTTGCATATGGGGGTTAGTATATCCACAATGCAGTCATTAAATGAACATCGATTTTGTCTATAATGTGTGGATTACGATTTACTGGATTTTTTTCTTTCTTTTTTCAGGGAAAAATAATATAATACTCAAAAGGAGTTTTATTGGGAGGATAAATATTAAAATTTACTCTTTTGTTTCTAAGAGATAAAATTATTCATTATAATATCTAGATAGCTTTATAATATTAAATGAAGTTCATTAATCATTACCATTTGAATAGTTATTAATCATTTATCCTTACTCTTTAATTTTAGATAACTGCACTCATTTGGTAATTCACTTAAAAATTAAAATGTGGAATGCTATAAGCAATATTATAAGAGGTATCACCACCTTCCCCCCATTTTCTCTTTCAAGAATTATGATTCCAGTGGCGTATGCAAGGGAGGGGGTTGGGGGTTCAACCCCCCCCCCTTGTCAAAAATTTTTTAACAAAATGTCCATAAATTTTCATTTTTTAGCTTAAATACTATGCATTTTAACGCAAAGTTATGTCTATAACCTTCCCTTGAAGGAAGTCTGCATACACCACTGTAAAATTCTATTTACTCTGAAGATTTCTGTGACTATTTCTGGTTATAAGATTTAAATGAGATTAATGTTTTAGTCGTTAAAAATCTTTTCTACGGTAAAATCATACAAGCCGGTGTGCACCCCCATGGCAACCGCCAAGCTCCAGCGACTGTCGCCAACCATTTTGCACGACCAGCAAAGTCAAAGTATTTTACCATATTAAAATTGCACATATATTCCACTTACAAAAACATTAAAACAAAACAAAATGTCCGTATTTAACCAAAAGAACGTCTGCAAAT
The DNA here is from genome assembly GCA_038373885.1 of Cheiracanthium punctorium. Classification (NCBI taxonomy): domain Eukaryota; kingdom Metazoa; phylum Arthropoda; class Arachnida; order Araneae; family Cheiracanthiidae; genus Cheiracanthium; species Cheiracanthium punctorium. The sequence continues at coordinate 32,539 of JAWZYV010011396.1, read as the reverse complement.
TCAGTAACAGGCAATTTAAAATGAGTAAACTGTGGACCATTTTTAACTAAAAAAAATACAGTAGATTAAGCAACCTAGTTGTAGAGTTATGTAAACTATGCAACCAGTGGACCGTTTTTAACTAAAAAAACCTCAGTGGATTCAGCAAGCTAGTTGTACAGCTAATGTAAACTGGGCAAACACTGGTCCGTTTTCAACTCAAAAAAACATCAGTGGATTAAACAACCTAGTTGTACACCTCTTATAAAGTCGGTATGATTAGAATAGCACGTAAATAGCACTTACGAAAACATAAACACATCCAATATCAATTTAAAATTCACATTAAAAACCTTAAACATTGCAAAGATTCGTTAAAAAAGAGCACTTACCTTTATTTCTTTTTTAAATAACCGTTCAAAAATGTCCCTAACACCCACCGGCTTATAACGTAACAAACACACACAAATTCTTTTCATATATTAACATAACACATTTTATTCCCTTCCATCAATAACAGAAACAATTTCAAATTTCCAAACCTGACGAAACACGTATTCTTTATGGTTGCCAGTCACAACTACCACCGGCAGGTAACTTCACTTTGGCGGTGCATCGCTCACTCTGCCGTCAGATTGTTCGCCAATGATTTGTAAACAAAAACATTGATATGTAAACAATGCACCGTATACGGAATATAGTCCTTTACTACTATATTTTTATTTTGAACGAACGAACGAAGAACTATGACATTCAAGAAGCAGAGAGCTCTGGCTGGTCTATTGATGTTGATGAGGCCAGCCTGCGAGAACTTGTGGAAGAAGATCAGTAATTAACCACTCGACAGTTATCTAAGGAGTTAGAAGTTCGTTTTTCAAGCAGATTTGGCAGAAAACTTTCGTTACAACCTGATACTTATATATTATCCAAGCAGTCCACCAAGATGAATGATTTTTTGCCAAGATAAATGTCAGACACATGAAATAATTGTTGGTTTGGAATATCACTGGCAATAGTTTGCCAGCACATTTGACGAAAAAATAGTTTGGCAGGAATGACTGCCAGGATAATACGCAAGAACCTAAAAAAAATTTTTAATTAACCTTGCTGGCAGGGGCGTAGCCAGAAATTTTTCATGGGGGGGGGTGGGTTACGACTACTGCAACTCACATATAGGCATACATGTGTGTGATAAGGGAGTGAAGAATATACATTTTGTATGACAAAAAATTCCTCATGCGGGGGGGGGGGGTATGACTCCCCTAGGCTACACCCCAGATAATCTCATAAAAATAGTATTTATGTATCTTATCATATGATCTATATATAGGGTTATCAACACCAGTAACTGAGATTTGTGTAATTGTTTAAAACATTACTGGGGCATAATCGCACAGATTGGGAAGAAACAATTATGGACAATTGGATGATGACAATATATTATATAAATACCTTAGTAATTACACATTTACTATATTCTTATATTTACTATACACATTTACTATATTCTACTTTTCCAAAGTAATCCTTAAATTATAAAAAATAATTTAAGGATTACTTTGGAAAGATTCTTGCCATAATTAAAGTATTTTTATCAATTTTGATCAATAATATGAAAATTATTATAACAAATTTTGCCATTATAAATCCGAGAAATAGTATACTATGATCTACATTAGTTATTGCTAGTAAATACTTCAAACATGTCTCATCCAGATCTTTCAAGTAAATTTGACTTTAAAAATCTATTCCAACCAGTAAGAAATAAATGTAAAATAAAAGGTCAAGATTTAATCTAATGGCATTAGAACGTTAAATAAAGGAATGAAAAAAATTAAAGGTCAATAATTAAAAAAAAAAAAAAAACAAATAAAATAAAATATTAAACCATACTTTAGATACACAAACTTTCTAAGATAATGAATCCGCAGCTCTGTCAAGATTTAAATATTCGGTATTTACTTACAACAAAAGATGCTCCTATTCTAGACAGTTGAATTACACTTTTACCAGTGAGACTTAAGACATGAAGCAGTATTATTTAATTTTCTGCTCCAATGTCTCAAATCTTACTAGTTTAACTTCATTGTAGATGTGCAATATTTCATCTGAAAGAAACAGATATAAAAAAGAAACCATTAGTAGTTAACAATATAAAATTATGTTTAAAAAGAGGCAAGAGTTAAATACTTTTTATTTTTCTAAATTTATTACACATTTTCATAACAAAAACACTGCAATATAAGTAAAAATTATTTTATTAAACAGACTTATATTAACGATATTACGATTATCTAAAATAAAACAGAAATATATCCATAATTGATGGATGAAGATTTTGTTTTTAAAATCCCAAAAATATACATAATTTAAAGATAATAAATGGAATGAATCTGCATGACATTAAGTAGTAAGAATTCAACTATACTCATACATCAATTTCTAAAGACAGCAAGCAAAAAAAAATTCACGCAAAGGATATTTTTGCGATAAACATTATCCACATATAAATAACTCAACTACAATAAAAGAAATTGGATAATGTGTCTGTGAGAAATCTGTATTTTTCAAATGCAAACAGAGTATCATTTTAACTAATAAAAATGAAACATTTTAAATAAATACTAATATAAGATCGCATTTAATGATAAACTTTTTAAGACAGTCATGACGAGTGTAAAGTAAATAAATTTTAAGAAATTATAAGGATTTTAAAATATCCGAAACATGGGCTGAAAATCGAAAGTAAACAAAAACAAGCAGTCAACATCAACAACAATCACCTGGCGACTTTTAAAGGTTCGCCAAGTAGCGTCAACCCCGATAGATAGAATGGACTAGAACCCCTTTACACACAGGCCGACCGAACCGCCATATTGGGTCGAACTGCTGAAGCGGGGGTTGTTTTGCTTGGCGCGTTATCGCGTTGTTGGCGTCGTTTTCTTTACGAGCTCGCAATCTTTTTTGTATATCAGTTTGCGCGCTCAGTTTTGTGTTTTACGCTTTTCTTTTCTGAACATATTTACCTTATCGGCTTGGCATAACTTTAAGAAAGTTTTTTTAATAGTTACATTTATATATATAATTTATATAAGAATTTTGGACTGATTATTAAATTTCTATACATAAAATAAATTTGTATAAGTTATTAAACTTTAATCAGCAACCGTTTTTTGTTTTTTTTTTTAATTATACAAGAATAAATTAATAGTACTGAATAATCATAAAAGTAATAAACATAAGGGGATATTCGAGATAATTTATAGTAATTTTTTTTTTCAAAGGTGTTTATAATTGGTGTTTCAATAAGATTTAACTTCTTAAACATTTAAAATGGTTGAAAATATGCTGTATTAACTACCAGAGAAAACTTTGTTGAACTATACAATTATTAATTTTTTTCAGTTGTAGTTGTTTTAAAATTTAATTTAATGAAAATTTAAAACAGAAAAGCATTCTAGTGTTATATTGTTATGATGAATAACATTGTTTATAACCGTAATTTATAGGTCAACTAATTCTTTTGCTAAAAAAAATTCGTCCCAAATTTCGCATTATTAAACCTCAGCTGTTGCAATATTTCAATCAACGAAGAAATTTGTTAATGTGTGGAGATTATTATTCTGCCAATTTTAAATACTTAGTACATAAAATTTGGTTTTCACCTTTAATAGATAACAAAATCAAGAACCTATTACAGTTGACGGCCAAAAATCCGCACAACTTCTCTGATATAAATAATGAAATTTGCAGTCAGTTGCCAGTGATGAAATTGTTCGAAAGTGTCTTGAATCCAGATAAACATGCTTCTGATGATGATGATGAAAATTTGGGTAATAATAATAATAAAATCCATTTGATAAAAGTTAGGATAAGAATACCTTAAGTTTTTAGTACAGCAAATTTCTTCAACAAAACAAGACTTATTGATAATATATATTTTGCAAAAATATATAAATAAAAGAATGAAGCTGAAAAAAAAAAAATAATAATATTTTAAAACAAATAACCATAGAACATGTTTCCAAAATTAGAAAAGGAAATTTTGAAACAATTTGCTTTTCTAGTCATTATGTAATTTTTTCCTTTTTTCTCATGCCTTTTTTATTTAATTTGAAAATATAAATGAAATACTTTTGACAGTGCTTTTATTTCATTGTATTCTACATTTTTAAAATCAGAAATGTAATTATTTATCTTTTATGGGCCTGAAATCCACAAAATCCTAAAATCCGCACAAGCCTTGGTCCCAAGCTGTGCAGATTTCTGGCTCTCTACTGTATAACATTCAACTATTTTAAATTCATATATGTCCAGACTGTTTTCATTACATTCTCTAATTTTTGCCGATGCCTGCAGGAATAGTCAAATTCTCGAAATGAAGAATGACAACTTTTCTTAGAAATTAATGTGTAAAAAGTGAGAATTTTATATCCTTATTTTACTTTGTAGAATTTGGATTTAAAGGCTAGGAAAATCGAATAACATTTGTTCAGACAGCAAAAATATAAAAATTTTAGCATTCTGAAAAAGTGAATGCTAGCACAAGCAGGGTAAGTATTTTGTAGCTAATTTTATTTTCATTCCATATGATCCTTAAAAATTTTGGCAATTCAGTTTACATCCTTAATTTTTTTTTGCAGTAGGGGGAGAAAATGAAAAATCTTTACACTTGTTCTGCAATAAACTGTGGAAAGATTTTAAAGCTTGTGGTTTAAAATTGTATAGATAGAAATAAATTGCCAATATGATTTTTCTACTTTTGAATATCTGAAATTTGAAGCCAAGATAAGACAATATTTACCTGAAAAACTTGTAATATGGCAAAAATAAATAAATAATCTTTATACTAGAACAGAAGCCAAGATCAATGAGCAAATAAACATCGTTTTTCAATTTATTCATCCACATAAAATGAAAAAAAGAAATCAAGGTGTGGGGGGAGGAAATAGACAAGAAAGAGACTAATTGACGAATGCAATCAAAATCTTTATTTAAAAAATCCAAGATACAAAATCCAAGTTGTACAACTTTTAAACGGCTACCAAGAGGACTTTAAGAAGCATCAATTTTATGTGCACATAATTCACTTTTCACCATAGAATGCACGAGTATTATTTTTAATGCATTTTATATCACAATTATTTAACTAATAACATACATAATTAAAAAGAAAATAAATACTTATGTATGTGTTACACCAATATTTCAACCATACTACTGTCATCAATCAATAATTAATTTGAATAAACCTTAGTAGTATACAGCCGGATATCCAGCAGAGCAGTCCGATATCTGGTAGATCGGATATACGACAGTATTTCGGATATTAAAAAATCAGCCAGATACTGGATACATACTTACCCTTATAGCATTTTTAATTTCTAAAATTCCACAGAAAAGGTTAGATATAATTAACTACTGATTTGAAGTTTTATTAAATAAAGTTAAGAACAATAAAAGAAAATGAAGTTGTTGAATAAAAGGCAAATAAATCAGTTAATACACCATTTTCTAGATTTCTGGTGACTAACAATTTATTAATTATGACCACCTTACTGACTTGAAAAAACTCACTTTGACTGTGCTGACTTCAAAGATGCAGCTTTAGTTTTTTTGGCTTTATTCAGAAAATCTGAAGTAAAAACATATTATTTTAACACATAATATGTTTTTACTTCAACACACTACTTTTAAACACATTATTTTCTCGAAGCAAGATTTTTCGCTGTTGGATCATGGTGCCGATGCAACCACTTAGATTCATATTGAAAAGGCCCAAGCATAGAATATCATTTCAATTTAAAACCTAATACATTTCTTTTTAATATCAATTTCAATTTTAAAGAAATAAGCACAAGTTAGGAAAAAAATATCCGGAAATGCGCAGACAGCAGAGTCAATGACTCTGTGTATTATGAAGAGTGAACATCAATGTCCATGATTCATTCATGAAAAAATTGATACACCAAGATGACGTTGAAAAATTTCTAAAAAATGAATGTGCTCGCAGCGGGCAGATTCGAGGTCAAATCAGAAGAATCTCACAAAGACTGGATGTTTTTCTTTATGCATAAGGCAGTTTCAGGATGTTATAGACAGGAAAGAGTAACTTGAATGTCATGAATGTCTTGAAAGAGTTTTAAAAAATTTTTAGAATTAAAAACCATAGTATGGATGCAGACTACAGTGCCGACGGCTTGTTTTACTGTGAAGAGTGAACATTAATGTCCATGATTCATTCATGAAAAGAATGATACAAGAGATTCAGTTGAAAATTTTCAAGATGAATGTGCTCATGCAACAGGCAGCTTCGCGATGCTATAGACAGGAAAGAGTAACTTGAATTGTCATAAAGTGGTCCAGAAGACTTTTTTAAAAGAATTTTTTCTTGAATCTTTTGTTAAAGAATTTTTTCTTGAATGTCACGAAGTGGTCCAGAAGACTTTAAAACATTTTTTTGGATTAAAAACCATAGTATGGATGCAGACTGGAGAGTCGATGACTCCATGTACTTTGAAGAGTGAACATCAATGTCCATGATTCATTCATGAAAAGAATGATACAAGAGATGCAGTTGAAAAATTTCAAAAGATGAATGTGCTCTTGCAGCGGGCAGCTTGGAGGTCAAATCAGAAGAATCACACAAAGACTGGATGTTTTTACTTTGCTCGCTAATGCCAGAAATCGTGCATCTGCTGCTGCTAATTTCTCCTCTAACTCTTTGACCTTTTTTCTCAAAATTTCATTTTCCTTTATCAGTGTTTGTTGATCCAATTCAGGAGCATTTTCATCAACCTAAAAAAAAAAAAAAAAGAATTATAATAACATTTAAAATAATACACAATTAAATTTAGGAGAATATCAAGGTTTATCACTCAGAAAATTTTTATTTTGTAAAAATTAAATAAATTATTGGGTTATGTGTTGTACAAAAAGTATGCCGATTTTTTTCGGTTGCTTAAGGACAGGTCTTGGTACATCTGAATGATTGAAAACAAATAACATATTATTACAAAGGATGGTACTGCAGTCAAATTTGTGAAAATTTTTCATTTCAATCCGCTTTCCTTTGAAAGCAGCATGAAATTTCCAGATAACTCAACACTACATTAAAAAATATTAAACTACCATCAATTATTGAACTAATAAAACACTTTAAGACTAAATATTCTTCGAAGAACCATTAACAAACACATATTTCTGCAAAGCCTTGATATTAATATAAATTACTGATTCCCCCCAACCAACAAAGAAAAAAACGTTTATAAAACACGAATTTACATTTCATCGGAACAGCATTAACTTTCAAAACAATAAATTTGTGCCAAATATTATGTCATAAAAAGATTAAAATCTAAAACAATAATAACTAGCACAATAAATCTGAAGAATGTATTCAATATATAATGGATTTATGACATTTTATTTAAATGCCTTAGAAAGTGTAGCCTGTCTATTGAAATATATATTTTTTAATTCTATACTTCGAAATTGTAAACTTTTTTTATAGAGCTTGAACTATTCTGGAATAAAAATTCTTTTTAAAATTTTCCCATCTATTTCAGGATTACACGACATAATATATAACCCTTGTGAATGTCAGACAATACTAACCAAACAATCATTAAAAATTTTTACATGATAGTTAAGTTTAGCTGCACTCGACATAACAAATCTGAAAATATTAAAAAATATCTTTGTAGTGCATTTTTTAAGAGAACTTTATAATTAGAGGTAGCAAACTAATAGTCTTATACTAAATAAATGACATTTAATGCTTCAAAATCCTTTAATGCCTGACATTTTTTTAAATTACTTTACAAGTATAGGTATTTAAAGTCATTTTATCTTGTCAGTTACTTTATGAATGTGGCTAGCAAATTCTACATGGATGATAAAATAAAAAAAAAATTGCTCAAGAGAGGGTTATGCAGGTAGAAAGAAAGAAAAGAGATTTAAAAAAAAGGAAAAAAAATTGTAATTTTGAAAATCATGATCATAGTGATATATCAGTACAAACAAAATATTTTCCATGTGTTACTAAATTACGGGGGCAGTGTTATATTACATCACTTTTAGAAGGTTGTTAAGGAATGATTTTTGGAGACTAGAGAAACACGGTTCTTGATTTATGATAATTTTTAAACTTTTTCATTTTGAAAAGTCCAAATTTTGGACTTTTTCATTTTGAAAATAGCATTTATCACTGAGTTAAATTATTTGCACATCTTCTCTCTCTATTCTAAAAAAGAGTAACTGCCACCGCTGCCACTGTGAAAAGTCATGCTATCTCTACCAAAACTGTGGGGATTTGTGTTTTGAAAAAAGGTGTCCACGGATTCGGAAAATTCGAGGGAAGTCGATAAGCTGACTTAAATTTTAAAATTTTAATTATTTTAGAAGATATTAATAAAATACTGAAAAAAATAAGCATAATGGTTGCCAGGTTTAGCAATTTGCTCCAGCATAAAATCATTCATGCCTTTGCAACAAAGGAATTCCAAGTATGCCCAATACTGTGAATTTGACAAACATGAAGTAGAATTACACCAATTTTGTGCCAAATTAAAAAAAAATATGTGAAATAAATAAGTCAAAGTGTGTTACTTAATATTCGCAATTTTCAAATAGTGGTAAGTTCTCTCAGATAACAAGGTTTAAAATTACCGATTATTCCTTTATCTAATACATAACTAATTTAAAAAGCACAATTTTGGCATCAGGTAGGACCACGGCTGTCTCCCCAAGCAAGGTGAATCTAAATATTGTGTGCATTCCAAAATGCTAACACCCAGCATTTTTAAAATAAAAAATAATTCAAATGCAGATCATAGCAATGCCAGTTAGAACAGCCTGTGTATTTGACACCTGTAGAAATAATTAGCGGCGTTAACCATGCCATTATACCAGTTTTCGTACAGCTTGGATATTTGCCAGGCCAACGAGATGATACATTTCGTGGTGCTAAATAAGCCAATCTGCAAAGCATTATGTATATGAATGTATGGATAATTGTTTTCACGACAACCTTACATGAGCAATAATTATCGGTTATGAGCATGTGTAAATTGCCAAATAATGATAAATCGCCATTGATAGCAAGATATTCTAGCTGTTCCATACATTTTATCAAAGAAAACATATGAAGCACTGTTTTCTTAGAAATCGTTATGAACTAAACGTATACGTAAGTCACCAAATTATGAAAAATCGCCTTGGATGGCAAATATGCAAGGTTTTTATAGGTTTTACACAATTAAAAATAGTGTAACATTTAAATTTTTATGTTCTAAGAAACATGCAAGAACCAAGCAATGTGTTTCTCAGTAGCATTGGATCAAATCTTAGGCTTTTGTCAGTGGAAATCATGCCTGTTTGACGAATAAGCCTTATTAGTGGTCGAACCCCTCATATGAAAAACAACTGTACAGAGTCTAGGGGCCTTGGCCCAAAGTCACTTAAATAAATTATGAGACAAAAATAATTTTTTTTCAAAGTATACACTGTCAAATAACACTAGTGTTATTAAATAGGAAAGGTATCCAGTTTTTCTTTAAACGAGCAATACAGACACAATTTTCTTTAAACATGTAAACTAATTTAAACACATTGTTTTTAATACATAAATTAATAATTACAGGAGGTAGATATTTGAAAGAGATATATAAAATAGAATTTGTTTTTATTTTTCAGAAGAGCAAGGCCAATTCAATTATTGGGAAAAAGTATCAAATCATTTTGTGTGAAACTGGAAATGTATTTATATATATATACTTTTGAAGGTACAAAGCACAACAACATTCTATGCATCATGTCTAGTTTTGTTAAAATATCCCTAAAGAAACACTACCAATTATATGTTGAATTTAACTTTTACTATAATTAAAATACAACGTCATTTTATAATGTCATTTGATGAGTTTAATTTTGAAGAAGAATAATTCAAGTGATAAGTTAAACCAATTTTATTACAAATTACAACTATCGCGTATTAATTTCATTTTGATGTAGATTATATGTCGCCAAAGTTTGGCGGGATACGATCAATCCATTTATCCCGTAATAATTGAAAGAAAAAGCTAACACATGCTTGTATTTTTTTAGTAGCAGGATAATATATCAATAACAATGTCGTATTTACTTAGAGTAAGGAGTAGAGTAGAGAAAAAACAATGTTTCAAAATCAAAACAAATGTCGGTTGGCGACAGTTTGATCATGAATGTTTACGTTCTTATAAAAGACAAAATCTAAATAATCTTTACTAATAGACCATGAATATTGTTGTATTATTGTTTTAATGTAAGTACTAATTTAGTTTTATGATATCGGTAGTCAAATTAACGTAAATATTAAATGCTTTTAAAAGGTAATAATTACGGCAACCCTAACAGTAACAGCACGAGAAAAAATAGCGTATAATATGTATGAATATAATAATTGAAAGGAAAATAAACAGTTAGATCACAGATTTATACACATAACTGCAAAACTAAAACTACATTTTAAAATAATTTCAGACTTACTTCACATAATCTTGAATTCGCAGTTGGATTCCAACTCTCCCTTCTGCAATTTATAATCCATTTTTTCCTTCTGTTATGATTTTTCAGGGAATCTAAAAAGACGATAAGCCGTTTCCGTGTCATTTGAAAAATTCACTGCACAATATCCAACCATTTTTATTGATCTTGAACAATTAAAAAACATAAATTTTATGACATAGGCGTACGATCCAATATGGCGGCCTGACACAACTTTCGAACCAAAATTCCGGGCAAGTCAGCTCCCCCCTATAGTAGCCTTAGAATGGACGATATCCATGTGACGTCATTTTTCCACCAACACGTGACCTTTCGGCTGTGTTGATAAGTAATCTTGTAATCTGATTGGCTGAAGTGAATATTTTCCATCGACACGTGACTGAAATAGCCTCGTCTCAGTATAAGTTTTAATGTGTTAGCGTTTTTTTAATGGAAATCTGGGAAAAGATATCTTTTAGTTGTCATGCACAGGTTCCTGAGGTTTATTGAAACATCAATAGGCAGCACAATACAGAGGCACAATTATTATTTTTGTAATTTTGCACTCATTACCAAGAGTCCAGCACATAAACCTATGGAGGAAAGGTTGTTTGTTTTCCACCGTCACGTGACTTTTATAGCCTAGAACCCAAGGAGTCGATATCCTCCATTCTTATATCGGAGTTGACGCAAGTAGCCAGTAGATTATCGCACAGAATTCTGGGATGGCTAAGTCGATTTGAGCGTCGTCAGACCACTTCCCTAACCTTCCAGACCGCTCCTCCTTGGAAACCAAGGCTTTAAGCCTTGGTTTCCAAGGAGGAGCGCCAATCTGAAGCACGACGCGTCACGTGACCGAAACGCCGAAATTGAGAGCGCACAGCGCTCATCTGGTTTCCTAGAAAAGGGCGAAAGCGCGGACCTCGGCGCGCGGATATTGAATGGGAAATTTGAGTAATACCCTTTTCGTGTCAGTGACGTGTGGTTATGTTCGTTTGCATGCCTTGCGGATGTAAAGCCCCGTAGGAATCAATAGTTAAACAAGATAAATAAGAGTTTCAGGAGCATTTTTACATTTATAAGGCTTTTTTAAATGATTTTGTGTAAAATTCTGTTAGATTTCCTTATCCTCCTAAAAAACAAAATCTCAGATAATTTTACTGTATTTATGGAATAACTGACTACTAAAACTTCATGGAAATTATAAACAAAGTAAATTAAATATAAGCAGAAAATATTTCCTTTAATAATTTTCGAACTCGGACGTTTGATAAATTTCGAATCATTTATAAGTAGTTTAGATTATACTCTTTAAGTTCAATGCACCACTATTACATTCATTTTACACCTGAATGCAATCAGATTATATGGATACAGTACTTGAATGCAGCCTAGCATGAATCAATAGGATTTATCACAGAAAGTTGTAACTCTCACCAAGGCCGTAACCAGGGGTCCGGTCCCCCCCCCCGAAATTAAAATTTTTTTAACAAAACAAGAATAATGTGAAAAACTTAGACTTTTTCACAATTTGTTTCCCCCCCCCCTCGAATTTTTTTTCTGGGTACGGCCCTGACTCTCACACCTATTATACAAATGTCTCTTCCAGATAATGATGTGATTTGGAGACAATCGTATTTTTTACAACAAGAAATATAGAAATTTATTGGATGATCACCATTGAAAGTAAATTTCGTTACTAAAAGTAACATTATATAGCATGTATGACACCAGTATCGCTCTAAATATTTATGTTTTAGTCAATTAAGGTCAACTTAAATGTAAAGAAATGTACTCTGTTGGGGGATACAATAAACTTAAATCAAACGGAATGCGAAGTTTTGTGCGTAATCAAATCTGAGTCCAAACTTCAAATTAGTGCGTTCTTTGGAAACATACATTTTTGAAAAACTCAAGTTGTATCGGAGCTACCACCTCCTGTGCCTCCAGGTGGTACAGAGAGGAAAGCAGAAATTCTAATTTTTGAAATTGATTCAAATAAGTTTAATATAAAATGAAAAACTATAGGCTATATATATATACCCAGACAGCACAAACTTGTCCAGAACATGCCCATATGATATCATGGACAAGTTCGGGACATAACTGACATTCCCAAATTTGTCTATATCTTGTCCATAATAACCCCCCAAACTTGTCCATATGGCACAATACGGCGTCCATAATGATATCCTCTGGACAAAATATAGACATACATATGGGCATGTTATGGACATCCATATGGACATGTTATGGACATCCATAATTTGTCCATAAAAGACATTCTGTGGATATTTATCTCATATCCACAGTTTATTTTTATGTTATGGATAAGTTACTACCATAAAGGAATAGAAGTATCTGTTTCATCAGTAATTTCTGAAATGAAGCTATTACAAGAACTGCTTGTAGGATCACACATATTTGAATCTTCAAAAATATTTTCATCGATCCTATTTTCAAATTCATTATGAAAATAATTATAATCGTGCGTATTAATAGGCTTTGATTCAATATCATTCACATTACATTCAGCTTCAATAAGGAATAATTATTCATCATTAACTTCTTATTCAACATTTCGCCATTCCTGACGATTCGACTTAATTTTTTTATTAAAATACACATTAAGTCAACAAGTTGTACATTACCCCGTATTGTAAAGAACATAAATATAGGCAAGCAATATGCAAGAAGTGCGCATAAAAATGTTATAATTAGCTGACAAGGAAACTTCAAATATATGGGTACTATCTACCACAACCACCACAGATTATTAAAAACAACGTGCATACAAAAATGTTACTGCGCATGATCAAACAAAGTGAGCCAATCAGAGTTTGTCGCCGATAGATTTTCCCATTTATGTCATAAAATAGACATGATTGGGGTGTTTAGATGTCCAATTCATGTCATATAACAGACATAATATGGATTTTCCCGTTTTTGTCGTAATAAGACTTAATTGGGGTGTTACATGCCCCAATCATGTCTTATTCTAGACATATTATGGACTTTCCCAAAGATGTCGCTAAAATGATGTCCAGGAGATATCTTATCATAGACATAGACATGTTTTGCACAAGTTTGTCCAGATATGGACATAAATTGGGCAAGTGTGCTGTCAGGGTATATATATATATATATATATATATAGCCTAGAGGTGCCGTTACAGTACAATATTAACTGTAACGGCACCTCTGAGATTTGCCTGTTACAGTTAATATTGTACACTTTTGCAAATATATTTAAACTGTTTTAATACTTTTCAATCAATCTTTCCAAACTTCAGTCTTGAATACAATACAATACCTTGGCAAAATCTCAGGCTGTGAGTTCGAAACCTATGGTGTACTATTGTGCATTTCCCCCTCTGAAGAGGACAATGCATTTTACATTTTTTTGTAATTTTTTTTGTTGTATTAACAATGACTGGCTTGGGGGGCGTTTTCTATTTAATTTTCTATGTATTATATATATATATATATATATATATATATATATATATAGCCTAACCTTTTATTAGAGGTTATATATATATATATAACCTCTAATAAAAGTATTATGTTTTCATCTTAAGTTGTAACAGTTTGATTAAATTTGTTTTTTCCATTTAAATTTCACATTTATGTCTTACTAATGTTTATTATGAATGCATATAGAACATACATGCTAAAATTTGAATTTTGACTCATATTATTTGAGTGTTTGTGAAGTGTTATTAAGTGTTTCATTGTACTTTGGTATTTGGGGTACAGTGAAATACTGACAGACATTTAACTTTTGTAATTTTTTAAATATGAAAAATCTATTTACTAAGTTATAGAAATTCATTTAGATGGGGGAAAGAGTAGACTAAAAGTGTCCATGTGTTTCATTTTTGTACATACAAATTTGTGAACAGGAAATAAATAAATAAGTTTTGTTTACCTCAACTTCCCATACACATTTTGAGTAAATCTGCATTATATTTCTCTTTTTAAAAATTTCCAGAAAAACTAATTTAGCTGAAGAAACCCAAATTTGGAACACTAATTTAGGCATATTGTATCTAGCGTTGTTTCAAAAAAAAATTTAAAAATATAACCTGAAATATAAATACTTTATAAATAATAAATATTTTAAATTTTTAAAAGGAATTTCACTTTTATGGAATGCTAAATCTCTAATTGTTCATATTAATTTTACACGTGTATAATACGTTTTAGCTGAATGGTAAGCTTAAGTAGTAAATGTATTAGTCAAAATGAAGGCAGAAATTGTTCTATTTTTATCATCCTTCGCGAGGATTTGCATCTAGAAGTATTGGTATATAAATATGTACAAGGCAAGTAAGTTTATAATTTCAATTTTATTCAATAAATCACTTTAATTTTTGTAGACAATAACTTTTAATTGATTTTTATCGAAAGAAAAAAAAAGGCAAATGCTGGACTCGAACGTGCAACCTTTCGCTCTCCAGTCAAAAACGATGACACGGCGCCATGACGTACCCGGAAAGGTTGCGAGTATATCAGTATATAGGCTATCTATTACGGCATTCAATATGTTACATTAGTATGCTTTTAGTATTATTTGACTTTACACGGAGTGTCCAATACCTTCCAATATTTTATAAAAATCGGCGATCCCAATGTCTGAACTTTCCCTTGTTCATCTCCTAGGAACAACAGAGTTTTTCCTTATCGGAAATATTCATATTTTCTAAAATATCCTCCCAACAACACTCCTTGGCCTGTATATCGTTATAATCTCTGTTTTTTACTGTGTATAAAATAGGATTAGATCGAAACGTATCTTATAGACTTTCAGGAAAGATAATCGCCTCCATCTTGTTTTGAACGCAGTGTACCGGCGCAGCGCTCAAATCCAAATATTTGGATATGGGCGCTGCCTCCGAAAACGGTGATGTGGTGACGCCAAACGCATGCGCAAAGGGGTGGAGCACTGAAATGGACCGTAAAACGCCGCGCTTCCGATTGGCGTTCCTCCTTGGAAACCATAGCTTAAGTAGTTCGAGCGATCCGTCGCGAAACCGGTGTCACATTGCTTTCACACTAGGCAAAACTGGCGCGAGCGTCGTCAAACCGACGTGAACGACGCATTTAAAGCTGTGGAAATATCCTAAAGATGTTAGACTTTCGCGCATGCGTTGTTGTTATTTTGTAATCTAGCTACTGCGTGACATATGTTGCTAAGGGCATATTCACAATACCCACATAGTGCTTTTGGAGGCGAGTCTTCTGATTGGTGGAAAATCCAAAGTTGGACAAGATCTCGGCAACCCTTGGCGCACAAACAATTTGGCGTTGGCGTTGTGCTTGTGACAAGCGGATAGCCGGAGGAAAGGCTCCTAATGCTAAAGCACGGACTAAGACGGTTCAGGACAATCATCCAAGCATTGCGAAATAACTAAATGAAATTTGCCAAAAAGGTGGCGCTGGGAGTCGTACTCATTAATTTTTGGCGCATGCGTCGTCTGCTAGTAGCTGAAACGTAAACAAATATCAACGGAAGCACCCCGCGGGAGATACTTACGCCGTAAGTCGTCAGAGGGCGCCCGTGCCGTTAATTATTAAAAGGGGGTCGCATATTTTCCTTTCAGAGGATGACGCAGTTTCGCCCGTCTGCCGCTTCCCGATGATCGTCCTAAAGCCTCTTAGTCCGTGTGCTAAAGCTAGTGTGGGGAATTTTTGGAAATAGCAGTAGGGATGTAGGGATTTCGTATCCCAGACAGGACAGCTCCGAATGAGACCAAAGGAAAGCTCTCATCTCAGAGAAGAGAAGGAGAAGGCTCTCGTTCTCGTATTAGAGGACGGATCCGGTGATGTGGTGTGAAATATTTTGAAAGAACTAGTGAATCGGCTATGGCGCAAGAGCTTTTCGCGTTATAATTGAGAATGATGTTGCATAATAATAGAGAAATATATATTTATATAATATATGTATCATGTCTGACGGGAAAAAAAAATACAAGAGGCAAATTGTTAAAATATATTTTTTGAATGTGTTGTCTTTACTGAATCGATAGGTGTTTTCCTTTTATTAAACATTTTATGGTGCTTCTCAAAAATTATGTATATATCCGAAATAATAAATCTTTTTCTTTCAACACGCTATCTTTAAACAACAATTTTAATCATATTATTTTACTTTTAAACCGATATTCTGATTTTAATCATTGATTCAAATCAGATAATCTGAATGCTGTGACTAGAATTTACGATTTCGCCCCCCCTCAACATGTTACCCGAGGCACGTGCGTCGCTTGCCTCCTCTAGCTGCGGCCGCGGATGATCTTACATATTTTTTAAATGGTGTACAATGTATTAAGAATAACATAATGTTTAATGATTTTAAAATTACAAAGTACAAACTTACTTTTTAAGCAAGTTAAATTATTTAAAATATGTTCAAAAGGTTTATTTCTTTAAGAACATGTTTCAAAAGACTTTTCAATTAAAATTTATTTGTAATTAGATCTTACAATTGTCATAAATGATTAACTTATTTTAATTAACTAACCATTGTTTGGCTTTTTTTTTTTTTTTTTTTTTTTTTTTTTTATAAGTGGGGAGACAGACCAGACTTGGTAAACTTTCAGAAGAAAAATTTTGATAAACATAAAAATATAATGTAATTGTTAAGCATTCAAACTGTGGTGTGTGTGTGCCAGTGGCGGATTAATGCAAGTTTATCGGGGGGGGTTAGTTTGTCGGTGGGGGCGGTTAGTTAAAAGATTGACATATACATCCATTTTATGGAAGGAAAATAGGATCTTTTACATTAATTTCTTTTTTCTCGGGGGGGGGCGGCCGCCCCCTCGCCCCTCCCTTTAATCCGCCCTTGGTGTGTGCGATTAACTCACACTGGATTTCTAAAATTTTTCACATGTAGTAGAATCAGAACATTTTCAGGTAGATTTAGAATTAAATAATTATTACGGAATCTAGAATTAATTAACAGTGATAACCCATTGCAGGCCACGCATAGAAATTGTATAAAATGTATTGTGTATTGTTTTCATCGAAATATGCTTAAATTACATTCATTAAGACACAAAAAAGTTTCATGCATGAAAAATAGTATATGGTGCGTATACGCACCATTGGCCAATTTTTATTCAAATTTAAGTTAAAAAAATTAAGTGTTTTATGACATTTGTTTCAATTTTATTTTATTTTCAAAACTTGCAATTTTAATCCATTATAAAAACATATGATTAATCTCAAGTGCAGGGGCGTAGCCAAGGAGGAGGGGGAGGGTTAGGGGGGTCATAAACCCCCCATGAGAAATTTTTTGCCATACAAAATGTATATTCTTCATTACATTATCACACACACGTATACTTACATATATATGAGTTGTAGTAGTCGTAAGTCCCCCCCCCCCTATGAAAAATTTCTGGCTACGTCCCTGCTCAAGTGGAATAATTACACACTTTCAAAAAGTCGAATATGTCAATAACCGTTTCAAGTTGAAAAACTTGCGTATTTTGAAAATTTCTCAACAGAAAGTGTTTACTCCAGTTGAATTACTAATATTTTATAAATGTCTTCAAAACCCTTAAAAATAGCTGAAAAATAAAATTAGTGAAAAATATTTGTCACAGTGTTAATAAAAAGAATATCTATTGAAATGGTGCTTTTACGCACCTTTGGACAAAAATGGGTTAAAATAAAACAGAAGCTGATTTTTTACTCGCAAAACTTACGAAAGTTCTATTTATTGAGTAAAAATTAAAAGTGTTCAAGAAAATTAAAAAGATTAGACGGGAAATTACTACTGCTTTCCGAAATATTATAGGTAGTTAATAATCAGGAGAGAATATGGCCCAGAGAATACATTTTATGTACCAGAAATCCAATTAATCCAGCCGAAAATTATTTTTTAATAGCTAATTTATTTTAAAAAAAAAATATTTAAATGTAGTAAAGTTTTTCTGAAAAAAGGCATAGAAACATAATTTCAAGATTAAATATCTAGCGGTAGATTCAGTTTCTCCGTTGTAATAAATTTAAGTGAGTTATCGCTTGTTTTGTTTGCGTTTTTATGACAACGCAAACAAAATCCCTCAGACATGGGCGGTGTGCCTAGGATGAGTGGGGGGGGTGCCTTGGTCAGACGACTTTCTAAGGGGTTCTAACGCGTATTTACGGAGTGACGAAGGCTGGACTACAAACTTTGCTATATTACCGTGTTTACTTGCGTAATAGTCGATCTGTTTTTGCCAATTTTTCAAGGTGAAAGTCTAGGTGCGACTATTATCAACACCGTCTCGAAAGGACGAAAAGTTCTTCATAAATTGTGTTGCTATTATGCGAGGAAATCTACTAGATAATATTGTACACTGTAATGATAAAAGAGTATTGGTAGTATTGTAAAATTACTAATTTACCAAATGTCTCCAGATTATCTGCCGGCCTCACCATGGCACAGTGATTATATCACTGGAAATGGTAGACGGGCGAAGTGTGAAGGTCCCGGGTTCGCGGGTCCCATCGCGCGTCCGTCAACCTAACCGTTCGGAGTTTTCCGTGGTTTTCTCCGAAACTTAGCGTAAATACGGGTTAGGACCCCTTAGAAAAACCCCCACGGAGGGCACCCCACCCTTCGAACTAGAGCCCACTCGGAGCTAATCGGTCGTAATCCCACACACACAGATTATCTGCCGTAATTAAACAATCTTTTCGTCAGTTGCACACACAAAAAAAGTTATTTTTATTTTGATAGTAATATTTTTATAGACGTTAATGAAGGTCAAATACGTGACTGCGACTTTTATGCGGGGAAAATATTTTGACGATTATTTCGACTTTAAAACGGGGGGTGCGACTATTACGCGAGTAAACACGGTAGTATAACAAAGAGTTGTCTGTTGAGTTCTTCTGGTGAGGTTCTGGCTCCGACTCTTTTTTCTTTTTCTTTTTCTTTTTTTTTTTATAACATATAACAGGTGAAAAAACGTGCCATTTAAAAATAGCCCTTTCAGAGTAATTATGCATTTTGAATATGCAGTGAAACCTCTCTGTAAGGGCTACCTGCCGTTCCATTGAAAATTGGCCCTTATGAGAGTAGCCCTTGAATAAGTGTGACAACAACAACAAAAAACTATAATAAGGAAATCAAAACCTATACACAGGTGAAAAAAAAAAAAAAGAAAAAATGTTTAACATTTTCAAACTCTATCCATGATTGAAAAAAAATTCTATTGAAGTTTCTTTATTTTTCATAATTTTTTCATGGACAATTTTAGTTTCTAAAGATTCTTTTATTTTATGGAACAAATTACTCCAATTTACATCATTTATTAATGCCTTAGAATGATATATTAGTTTATTTATAATCATTTCTATTAGCGTTTCCTGGTCAAGTTTTCCCACCAACCCAAACCCCTAAAGGTTTAAAGGTCAAACAAAGTATGAGAAAACCTGTTTGTCTCCCCTGGTCCTTCATTCCTCCCCTTCTTTCTTGCAAGGAATTCCTGAACTCTTATCTTTTAGTTCAGGGATTCAATGCACCTGTTTAAGATTTAAGGCAGGCACATGGAGGTGGGGGGTTATGAGGGGTAGTCAGAGAATATGCGGCCTTCTAATAAGAGTAAAATTAACATTATATCAATGGGGAAATATTTCGTTCCTAAAAATATCAGCCCTTAATAAAGGTGGCCCCAGGGGCGGATCCAGAAATTACTCAAGGAGGGGGCGATTTTGTACCTGAAACAGGGGGGAGGAGGTGTCAACACAATTTTATAATTAATTATTATAATCAATTATACCAATTAATGTAATTAATTATTTTATTTATAAAATCTATATATGAGCGATAATTAAAAAGACAGGGAGTAGTACCCGCAATACACCCCTTAGAAAAAGGCTACATAATTTTCATTATGCTTTCATAATATATTTTAACAGATTTTTGGACTTTGTCCAGGAGATCCAGGAGGGGGCGATCGCCCCCATCGCCCTCCCCTTGGATCCGCGCCTGGGTGGCCCTCGAATAGGGGCGGCCTTTATGAGAAGTTTCGCTGTATTTTAATTCTTATATTTCACAATGAGGGTAACTTTTAAATACAGTTGACTTTCGATTAACCGAGATCGGATTATCCAGATTGCGGCTTATTCGGGACGGTCACAATTTATTAAGTTGCTGATGCATTGGAAATTAGCTTAAAGCACCACGGTTAACAAATCACGGAGGGCAATTTCACCGAATGAAATTCCTGCAGAAAACGAAGACAATATTGGACTGCAGAGAAAATTCTTAGAAGAAAGTGAGACTTGTTCTGAAAACTGTAGTACAACAATGAATTAACAAAGATTTGAAATTGAAATGTTACGAAGCTTGTTGTTCAGAAGAAACAAGGAATTTCGTAGAATAGGTATCCTTAAAGTGGTGAAGAATTGTGTATTGTGTCTTAAAGCAAATCGACACGGGGTTATTTACCTAGAGGGATGCCTTGGGAGAGAAATTTTCAGGGGTTCTTAGTTCTTACGCGTATTTACGTTACGTCGGGAGAAAATCGGTCGAAATTCCAGACCGTTAGATCCACTGCCGAGCGGTAGGTCAGAACCCTGGACCTTCGCACTCCAGCCATCCACCATGCTTAGTGTCTTATCTAATAGACTATGGAGGGGCGTGTGTTTGGTTTTAATTAGGGGGATGGCGCGCACCACTCTTTCATGTTTCACAGCATAGATACAGTTTTTTTTATTCTTCAACAATGAACATTTAGTTGAGGGGCCGTGGTAGAACAGTGGTTAAGGCGTTAGACTCGTAACCAGAAGGTTGTGGGCTCTATGCCGACCTATCACTAAAGACCACTGTGCACATGCAGTGTACGTGCACGTTAAATACGTAGTTCCGAAAGTCCTCTCGGCGCTCGTTAGTAGTTTCCGAAGGGTACCACTGAAGTATCACACCTTCTGATAATGATGATTGTGGCGGGAAACTCTGCGAAGGACGTATGTAGCTCTGAAAGACACATTTAATGACGTGAGCTGTCCTTTCCTGGCAAAGATACAAAAATTTAGTCGCCTTTTCCACAAACTAATGTTATCGGTAAAGTGTAAATAAAATTTACGCAAAAATAGGTATGTTTTGGAGTAATATTAAGAATAAATAAGATAAAAGAAATAAGATAATATGACTTTTAAAACGGGCATTATCTCTTGCACGTTGCATGCTTTTCTTGCGCATTCCCTGCCGACGTTCTGCGCCCCCCCCCCCTTGTAGGAAACTACTGGTATAGGTAATATTATTACATTCGCCTACAGGTGATAACGCATTCCTTTGAAACTCTGTCTGGAAGAAGTATTGAACATTGTCCTTTATATAAATTAGGGATTTTTCGAAATTGCTCATGTAATGCAGGCAGGCGACTGTACCTCGAAAACGCGTGTGCGGTTAAAAACGAGTCGTCCGGTAAATGCTCATGAATTGCGAAGTTTTTTGGACTATTAAAGATTACTATTACTAACTAGAAGTCAAAGCCCGTGGTGGAGGCAATAGCAATGGGCGCTAGAAAAAACATTTGACTAAAA
Source organism: Cheiracanthium punctorium (assembly GCA_038373885.1). Lineage (NCBI taxonomy): Eukaryota > Metazoa > Arthropoda > Arachnida > Araneae > Cheiracanthiidae > Cheiracanthium > Cheiracanthium punctorium. Next base: position 10,489 of record JAWZYV010011396.1, on the reverse strand, counting down.
TATGGCTACGCTCAATATATTTAATCCTCGTCCACCTAAAATAATTAACTTCGTATTATTTTTATTATAGACCCAAATCGAATTCCATGCTCTGCTGGAAACGCGCAGAAACCTTTTGTATTCGAACAATTTCGTTTTGTTGAAACAGACTCTCTTATATCAATGCTGCATGCAGACGATCATTTAATGAAAAAAATTAAACTATGTTATCTGAAAAACTGTTTTAAACGAACTGAAATCGTAACTTTCCCTTCAAAGCCTGATGACCGTGACTTCCAATGTGACGTCATTGTCACTGTAGAGTCTAATTTTTTAATCATTCACTTTCTTTTTAATTCTCGGAAATAAAATGTAGCTGAAAATAGCAAAAAAAGCGCTTGAAAATGAGGGAAAGGGTGGATTTTCAGATTTTTAAAGTAGCGCAGATTGTTTTCTATATTTTTATACATAATTCTGAAAAATTTCAAGCGGATCGTACAAACGGTGTAGATGTTGCTACGTTTTTTGTACTTTTTAATCTTCTTGGAGTAATGGCGGTAAAAGTTTTATCTTGAAGTGGTTGCCCGGAATTGTTAGAGAGTGAGTCAGGGGTCAGCGTAACTATATAATAGGATGACACTTACTATTGAAGATTCGTGAAAGGTTTTTCTCACGTTGCAAGGCCAGGTCACCGATTGAAAATGGACAAATCAATCCACAATCCAACCTCAACTGTATGGTATAGAGGTTCAATCGCACTATTTCGAACAACCTGTCCTAGTATTTAGGAATAGACGACTGTGTCAACAGGCTGGAGGGAACGTGTGTGGCGGAAGCTAGTTTTGATCCCATTGATTGGGGTGAAACCAGTGAGGTAGATTAAGGCATTATCCGATCGAACAAAAGATGCCCCTTTGCGCGTCCTTCAATTGCCGAGTTGTTGATATCGCGTTGCTACACTACTCCCCCGACTCATAGAGTCAGACGGAGGCTATTTAATGTTGTTCCAGCATTATGGTGAAGCTCGGTGGCTTAATGTTAGCGGATTGTACTGCCATGCCACAGGTCCGGGGCTTGATTCCCGGGCTGGGCAAGCTTGACTCACCCTTTCATCCCTTGAGTAGGTCGATAAAATGAGGACAAGGTTGCTTGGGAGTTAAGCACTGGGGCTTCGCGTCAGGCTGAGCACCTGACCGAAGCATATGCTTCCTCACCCCAGAGCCCGTGGTCGCCAAGGCGTGGTTGGGCAGCGTAGGCCTTGGCCTCGCTTTGTGGCTCTTGCGGCAATGTTTAACTTAGCTAAGCATTATGGACTTGAAAGATTGCTACCATGCGTTGTGAACTTTTTTTGTCGTGACCCACTTGATGTGGGCTTTGCTGATGCGGACTTTGAATGAGTGACAGTCGTCTGTCGCAGACGGCGAGAACGAAAGTGCGCAGGCCCTAAATATCGCACGGGCACTTGGGGCATGTGCCTTGGGCACACATCCAGAAATTGGCCTAAAAATGGAGTTTAGAGTGATATATAGGGGCAAAAAATTTGAAAAGCGCCCTGGGCGCAAAAGTGTTATAGTCAGGCCCTGAAAATGCGTGCTCATCACGTCCGCGTTACCAATTAAGGGAGCGTATGCCGCCTAAACGGCTTTTGATACCTTGAATTCAGCATGTAGATTAGGCGTTATTTTCCATATTTTATATATTTATAATCCGATGGGTCCAGTGGCGCATCCAGGATTGTAGTTTAGGGGGGGGGGCTGGGCTACATACAAATACTGCTGAACTCGGTCATAGTGACCTCGGTTAGTTACAACTCTCTTATAACGTCAAAATATTCGGTATCACTTGACTGTCCCATAGAACACAAGCAAAGTAACTCATTATAGAGTCATAAATAATTATCTGATCTTTTGAGCGACGTTGTTACCGTGTGTAACGGTATAACTAACTGTAAGCATTTATTTAAAAACTTCCGTGGGTGCGCCTATGGATGGGTCAAAAGATGGGAATTTTATGGTTTTAAGTAAAATACTTTCAAAAATCGCAAACATTGCGAATTTATTTGACTAAGGTGACCATATTTTTGAAAGTAGAATTGAGGACAAGTTCCCAATTCTGAAACAAAATTGGGGACATTATATAATTAATAAAATAATTAACAATTTAATAATTAAAAATCGTCCCAAATTGCTCTTTTACATTTTGAGGACAAATCGAAAAAAGAATTGGGGACTTATTGTCACCTTAATTTAGACTAAAAGCTTTATTACACGAACAAAATTTCGAGCAATTTGGCTGCCGCAACCAGTTGCAGAAACTCGTTCCGGCAAGTATATGAGCATGCAGGGTTGCCATAATAAACAAACTCGGTTGCGCTCAGAGATTCGCCGAATTGGCGATTGGTAGACCATGCAATTAATAGGTAGTATATCGCCTCAGCCACCTTTTTGAATATGTGGGATCTCGAAAGGATAATGCAGAATTTTACTAACACTTTCAATCAGATCTATTTCCATTTGCTATTCCGTTTAAAAGACGTTTTTTCTTCGCTCATCACTACGATCTGTATCGAGGGGGGGGGGCTGCAGCCCCCCTTCGAAATGGGACACTTTACTTAGCTTACAATTTGATACCCCCCCCCCGAAATAAAATCCTGGCTACGCTACTGTTCGGCGCACTTCATCTAAACTTATTTTGAGATAAAATACTGCAGTAATAGTAAGGTTGAGCGATTTCTAGCCAAATATTTCGATATCGCCAAGCTGGGTTCAATTTTAAAGATTTGCTTCTGACACTTAATTTGGCGATATTTCACCAAAAGCTGAAAAGGCTTGAGTTAGTTTGCGAGATATTGGGGATAGCCAAAGTAGTAATTGACCACAGACTTTCAATGAATTGAATATATCCATACACCTTCATGTATTTGAAGTCATTTAGGTGACCCTGTAAATAAATTGCCCAGTTGATTGAAATCAAAAATGAGATGCACAGTTAGATGTTACAAGAGTTCTAAATACAAAATCTCAAAGTTCTACGGTTAAAAGCTTTAGTTATGCGAAATAATTTTTGCGCCAAATTTGGCGACATTTCGGCAAAACTCGCCAAGGTCGACGACAAATTACGATATTTTAGGCATGGATAAAACAATGACTGACTATCGCTAAATTTGACGATATTTCTCCAAAACTCGCCAAGGACGATGACAAATAGCGATATTTAGACATGGACCAAAGACTATCGCTAAATTTGGCGATATTTCGCCAAAACTCGCCAAGGACGATGACAAATGGCGATATTTTGGGCATGGACCAAATGACTGACTATCGCCAAATTTGGCGATACTTCCCAGACAGCACAGCAAACTTGCATCAAACTTGCTGCAAGCTTGATTTATCAAGTCAATAAGCTTGAAAATTTCAAGCGTGTAAGCTTAATGCAAGCTTGAATCAAGTGTTCTAGTTTACACTTGCCCAGCTTGCATTAAGCTTTACAATTCAAGCTTAAAAAAATTTCCTAAATACACGGGGCGCCAGTCGGCGAACTCGCCCCACATATTTTACATTGCCACGCATTTTCCACCTCTATGCTGAAATTTCAATTTAATTTAATCTGTTTCCATCAAGTGTTCATGGCTGGAATAGAACCCGGGACCTTTCGGTTGGGAGTCGAGCTCGCTATCCGTTCAGCTACTAAGCTTCACGCAGATATGACTAAAGTTTGAAGTGACTTATCACGCCGTTTTCTCGCCAGATTGATAAGTGGGCGATGTGCTATTTGTTTCTTTTATTTTTCCATGGGATGCATCAAAATTAAAATAATGTTATGTGTGATTTAGAGACTCTACTAATAGGGAAATAAACATAATATAAACATGAGAGCAGCACACGTTTTAAAACTTTCAGTACCGCAATACTCATGAGCAATACTGCTGGCCAAAATCGAGACAAACGACTGATTTTGAAATCAATTTCGTAGTATAATTGTATTTTATTTTGAAGAATTTCTATATTTGGAAATATAGAATGGGTTTACTTACTTAACACAAATTTTGTGTTAAGTAATCTGAAATCAAAGAAACAGATAGTTAAACGTTACTTTGAAATGCTATATCACAGTTGCTAACATGTATGGAATACAAACACTTTAGTCATTTTTGTAAATATTTCTTAAAATAACAAATAATTGAAAAATTTTGATATTTTTTAACACTAAAAATTCTCTTTACAAATGTGGTTAGTTATTTTCCTACATATTGGTATGCTATATCGATATAGAGCATTTCGAAGAATTAAAAATAAGTTTAAATTAATTTATACAAATGTAAATTTGAATTATTTTCATTGTTCATACTTTATAATTAAAAAAATTATTTAACTTCTGAATTTTTTTTTAATCCTTTGTAATTTTATTTTAAAACTACAAAAGTGTAAGATTTTTGGGCCCTAAAATCTGTAGGCCCTGGGCAGTTGCCCCGTTTGCACTGCCGGTAATATGGCACTAGTAATAAAATAAAACACATCTTTTACGAACTTTCAGCAAATTTGAGGACGCTAGACAATTAATGTCCATTCTCTTTCACAGATGGCGCCATCACTGTGCACTTTGAAAGCTAAAATCAAGCTTGCATTAACACGTCAAATTCAAGGAAATGTCAAGCTTGATTTAAGCTTATGTGCTGTCTGGGTTCGGTAAAACTCGCCAAGATCGCCGACAAATGGCGAGATTTTGGGCATGGACCAAAACATGACTGACTATACTGATGTAATATATTGAAGATGTCCATAATGTATTGAAATTCTTTTGGGTGGTCCTGTAATTAAACTCTCCAGTATATTGGAACCAAAAATCGAGATGCACAACAATCATGAAATTTCAACATTCTATGATTAACAGTTTTTGAGATTTGAGAGTTAAATACATACATATGTACACCAAAAGTCGCCAAGCTTGGCGACTTTTGGCATAATACTTGAGGGCGGCATGTGACCGTGGTCTGGCCATTACCTAACTATATGGTACGATGGTATTGTGCTTGAAATGGATGAATGTTCCTAAAATTGCCATTGACCATAATGTATTGGAAATCTTTTGAATGTTCCTGTAGCAGAACTATACATGATAGACACTTTTTTCGATGGAGGAATTCATTTGTAACCCTTAACAGTATATATCACTTCTGAGTCGTTTGAAACAGCCTAATACCTCTAAAATACGCTTTAATGAATTTCTGCCCACAGAGCGTAATGTATTGAAAATCTTTTGGGCAGCCCTGTAGATAAACTATCCAGTCGAATGGGACCGAAAGGGGAGGTGCACAACTCCATGTTATAACAATCCTAAATATAAAGTTTCAACATTCTACTGTCAATAGTTTTTGAGATATGCGAGTACGCCATCTGTACATACATTCGTACATACAGATGGCATGGAAAAAACTGGTCAAAATGGGTTGTACATGCATGTTAGTTTACGATGAGATTCAGTGAAAAAATTCTTAAAAATTAAATTTAGAGGTAGTAAAAATCGTTTTTTTTGTCAAAATTTGGCCCCTTATATTTTTTGGGATTACATTTCCATATATTCCATACAAAGAAATAAAAAATCTGGAGTGAGCTCAATCGAATGCACCATTTAAACGATGGCACACTTTCAAGAATTATCCCCCATAGGCCATAATGTAAAAGAAATCTTTGTCGTAGCCCTGTAGAAAAACTATAAGTCCTATATACACCAAAATCAATACCGGTCTTGCAACGGTGGTCAGTAGCGGATTCAGGGGAGGGGCTAGGGGGCTTCAGCCCCCCCAAAAGAGATAGCTAAAGGGTAACATTCTGCTTCATTATGCACTTTGAATATGTAAAGTGATCTTTTTTAATCACTTAGCCCCTCCCAAAAGTTTTTTACATGATTTAGACTAAAATTTTGCTTCATTGTATATTTTGTTGTGTGAAATAAGCTTTTTTTCAAAATTTAGCCCCTCCCAAAAGAGAATTTCTGGATCCGCCACTGACGGTGGTTTATAACATATATGTCCAATTTGAGCTCAATCGAATGATCTGTTTAGGAGCTATCATGTTCACTCACATACACTCATACATACATCTTGTAAAAACAGCATAAATGAATTCAGAAGACCTCAAAACGTGTAAATACATTCAAAATCTTCGAAGTCGATTTTTTTCATGATTAAAATACTTTCCTTACACGGTACATGTTCGGAAAGTAAAAATGATTCAACTTCATTTCCTAAGCTGTTTATATTTTGAATATATATGATCAGTATTTCTGACCGCTTAAAAAATACATTCAATTACAACTCAACGAAAATCAATACGTTAAAAAAAAAAAAAAAGTTTTTAAGTTTATTGTAATTATTTCCTGATTTACTTTTGTGTCAGAGGTATGAATATAATATTCTGGATCGTCTCCAGTTGCATTACTCATTTGATAAAAAAAAAATCCAAATTTTATAAAAATAATTTTAATACTTAATGGGAATACAATAACACAACTGTATGAACAAAACACAGGTGGGTTTGGGTTTTGGGCTATCCTGTTTAGTAACACCTGTAATTACTTCAGAAAGTGGGGGTCTGCCTAGTGTTACCAAGCAAAATATTTTAGGTTGCATAAATGAAACAAATTACTTCAGCTAATATTATTGTTGTATCATTGATTATCTGGTAACTAAATTTATAACTCTGGTAATATCTATTACTAAACATAACACATACATTATCTGCTATAGCTTTAATAGTAACGCAGATAATTGTCATATGGTCCTCAGAATTTCTTTAAAAATTAATTTAAAAGCAAAACTATTAAATTATTGCATCATATGCAATCTTAAGTTATAAAGATTGTCATCTAAAAGAAAAACTAAGTGCAAAACATGGCCCAATATTACTATCAGTAATGAATCATTTACAAAAATGTATTTTTTATTCTGTTGTATTAATTATCCTGCCACTATATTAATTAATCATCATAAAAAATGAATATCAATTTTATTCACTTCACAATATTGCTGGAAAATAAGTTGAAGATTTGGTAACCATTTCAATTAACTAACTTTAGTTTTGATAGTTTGTTAAAAATAAGTCTACACCCACTGAAATAAATTAGAATGTTAGCTTCTTTTGTACGAAGCTGCCAGGCTTCTTTAAGTTCTCTGTATGACTGCTAATCAACACACATTAGGTGTTATTCATGTGCAACCAGCTCTGCAACTGGAGTTTATTTATGTTACCTGGTACACAAAACATAATTCTGTAGATCTCCCCCCCCCCTCTAGTTGCAAGACTGTGTGCACTCTAAGAATTTTTTCTGGTTTCTAATGATACGAAACCAAGTGTTTGTATTTAATTACAAAACAGTATAGTTTATTTTTTTTTTTATCACAACCACATACAGTTTTTATTACAACCACATAGTTCTTCCATCAAATACAATATCACAGATGGCATCAACATCTTGAGATATTCTGGCATGTTCTTGCATCAAGCATATCATTCATAGGTATCACTACTATCTTGAGTAATATAACCAACTGAAGCTCTTTAAAAGGCTAAACTCCATTTATACTTAGTCTTAAAAAGAGCGTCAACTAGTTTAGCTAACCCAACATCAATGTGCTGTCTTCTTGTACACTTATGAATTTCGGTCTATGCCTGGGGTTCCAGACATCGGTTGTTTCATTGTTCCAGACATCGGTTACACTCAAGTTGTAATCTATGTAATCATGTTGTAATCCATGAATCAAGTTGTAATCTATGTCAAGTTGTAATATATTCTAAAACTGAAATAGACAAAACAACAAAAATTAACATATAAATCTAAAATACTCACTACAAATCTAATGCAATTTATCTTAACTCATCGATCATATTTTAAAATCATGCATATTAAGTAAGTAGTAATCATGCATAAAGAACTTGAGAATACTGCCTTTCACTAAATTAACATACACTATATATACATAAAACCCATGCAGAATTTAAATATATTCATGCAGTGTAATAAAAGGAACATATGCACACAATTTAAACATGTTAAAAAAAAAAGTGAAATAATAATTCCATTTACACACACAAAGTTTAAATATACTCAAAGCAAGAAAATCCATTTTTGGAAACAGCAAACTGCTTTTTAAAATTATTAATACATACATTTATGATTTCTTTTTTCTGGTTATGTATATAACCCATGCAAAATTTAAAACTCATGCAGCAAAATAGTAAAATAACAGGCATAAATTCAACTCACACACACAAAATTTAAATATACCCAAAGCAAGAAAATCAATTTTTGGAAACTACAAGCTGCTGCTTTTAGAATTTCACTAATAAATAAAGCGAGCTTAATTTGCAGGACGGAAACAATTAAAAATAAACTCAATTTTCTAAAGGCCAACTTAACCACATTAAATGATTTAATGATAATACATGTTAAATGGAATTTACCTGTATATTGAACCAAACATTTATACTGAACATGAATTACATTATACTACCTGTCAGAAACCTAGTTTGATGATACATCGTAAATTAATTCCGTAACGAATCTATAATCAAAAATTTGAATTAACCATCAATTTATTAAATTATTATATTATATTAAAACTTCAATTAGATGCTTACATAAAAATTATAGTCATTATCTTATTTAATTTAGAAACTCATAGCATCAACAAATCAAGGAATGCTTTGTTTGATGGCACATGGTAAACTGCTTTTGTAGGGAATATTAAACCCAAAATTTATATTAAAACATTGATTACACTCTTATATTAAAACAATCTATAGAATATTAAAATTATTAAACCATGCATCCTGTAATCAAAAGCATCCGCAAACCAAGCAGTGCTTGTTCAATAGCACATGGTAAACTGATTCTATAGAGAATATTAAACCAAATAAAACGATTACACACTTACATTAAAACAATCAATCTGAAATCTAAATCATTAGCATTGTTCCATTGCACATGGGAAACTGTGATCTTGTAATGAATATTAAAACAAATATTTATATTAAAACATCGGTTACACTCTTATATTAAATACATCGATATATTATTAAAATTATTAAAGCATCATACCTGAAATCTAAAACAATTATATTGAAATTCCAGTAATCCAAAATATTCAGCGCATTATCCTGTGAAAAAGCAGTACGGGGAACGGGATAGATTGGCGGGAATCCGATCACCTAAGGTTTTTCCCTCGAATAGAGGAAAAAATCCTTTTCCCTACGACTTTCAGCGCCCTCTGCTGGTATGAGTCTTTTAACATTAGGAGCCTTTCCTCCGGCTATCCGCTTCTTATCGACAACGTTGTTTTTTCCCGCTGAAACAGGAGCTGGCCCTGGCTGTGTTTTGATTTGTATGAATCGCCGGATCGTATATTCTTGGTATTAAATCTTATTATACTATTTAAATTTTGATGTTTTATGTCAATTTTCATCACCTTAAACTTGCTACCTTATTTTGATGCATACTTGTTTGTTTGTTATGTATTAATTTTCATTCTTAGCGGTCTTTTAAGATAGATTCGTTTTAATAATTATGTTGCAAAAATGGAATTTAAAATGGTAACTTTTTTTGTTTAACATTTCTTTGTTGTTTAATTTTCAATGTAATCTTCAATTTCGACCTAAAAACTTTGCTTCATGGGCCCCTGGAAAACTGTACAGTTCTGCTTGGTATTGTTCTCTATTTTTTAGTATACATTTCATATTTAATGTATTTTTTCGTGCAATTAGAATATTTCCTTTTTATGTTTCTGAGTTATGTTTGTCCTTTATATGGGGATTTTTAGAATAATATTTAATTCTTGGTGTAATTTTACTTATGATTTGTTTTGTTTAATTTTAAACAAATATAATTGCACTATATTCGTTTTAAAAATTAATTTTAACACTCAAAACTGTAGTACAATTTCCACCTTCCCCCACATTGCTTAATTTCTTATATAAAACAAACATTTTTTTTTTTTAAGTAATAGAATTTTAAAACATTTTTTGTGTTAGTTTTAAGAATTTGTCTTAATTTATACAAACTGAGGGGATACATTTTGAACTCTCAAAAAGTTTATTAAAATAGCTATCAAAACAGTTTCTTTTTTATTGTATATTTTTAGCTTAGGCTCTATTTCAGGGGCACTGATTGTGTGGGTGCTCCAAGGTAGGTGCAAGCACGCAGGGCCTGATTATGACCAACAAGGGCCCCGGGCATTCATGAATTTGGGAGGCCCCCTTCTATGAAATTTATTTTATTTTTCATAAAATTTTGAAATTAAAAAAAAGAATATTTCAGTACAACATTTAAAATGGGGCCCTGGGCAAAGTCCCGATTTGCCCATGCGATAATAAGGCCCTGCAAGCACAAACATAAAAAAATTACATGAGTACAGAGCACACAGAATATTTCAAAGAACAGTTTGTACTTACTTTAATAGAAAAGAAAAAATCTGAATTTTTTTTAACCCTTTGAAGCGCAACCTTTTCCCAATGCT